>JAVJGI010000041.1:398596-509063 GCA_035590275.1 Ibycter americanus
CTGCTGAGCCGCGCGTCTCCCGCCGAGCCCTGGCCCTTCCCTGTCCCGTGGGCAGGGGGCTCGGACGAAGGTTCTTCCTGCACCAGAAGACCCGGCGCGTTGCAGCCGTGTCGGCGCTGCGAGCGGCGAAGCGTTCGGCAGGGTTGGGTCTGCGGGGAGCCGTGGGCGCTGGACATGTTGGAGACCCTGCGGGTGCTGGGTGTCGCTGGCAGCGCCTCCGGCCGGGTCCCGCCGCCCAGGGAGCACCGCGTCTGACGGCTCCGTGGCAGAGACTGCGGCTGGGGGGGGTCCGTGCTCACAGGGAGGAGAAAACTCAAAGGATTTGAAGGAAGAAAAAATTGACTGAAAACCAGCCTTAACTGTCCCACAGGATCACTGTTTGTGCAGACCCCAGCCGCGTCCCAGTCTGCAGCCGTTCGGTGCTCAGCCATAGGGAACGTGTTTGTTCCTCACTGGCTGTGGGGGGAGCGGAAACAAAAGTAACGCTGCCCACTGGGAGGAGGGAGCTCACGAAGATTTTAGTTTTCCTACTGCAGTCAGCACAAAGAGACCGGGCGTCTTACCTAACCCGCTGCAATGCAAAAAGAGCTGCAATAAACATGGTCCAGTTTCACGTAGGTACTACAAGCAATGCAAAACAAACTGCGCCATGCCCTGTTAGACAAACTCGGTGAGTGCACTTTGCATGCAGAGAACCTGTCTTGTGCATGCTGCTAGAGGTTAAGCATCACTTCTTTAAAGCACAGTCTGGTTGGTCTATGTCTGTGTAGTAACACAATTGTTCTGAGGCTGTGGCCATTTCCCTGCTTCTGCATCTCTGAAATAACAGGCTCTGACATTTCCTTGTTGTGCGCACTTGGCTGGAGGCTCTCTTGTGCCGTTGGAAGGGAGCAGTGATGTGTGCGGATCCATCAGTTCATTTACCAGGAATCCCAGCAAGGTGCACATCCACTTCGCCAGCATCTCAAGGAAGAGCAGTGACCAGCTGCTACTGGCTCTGTATCACGGAAACTTTTAATTTAATCCGCAGCTCACCACTGTGGCCCGCAGGTTTGTGAATTTCCTGCCAAGTGAACAAATCGTACATAGATGATTAATCTCCGTCCTCCATCCGCTTTTCTGCACCTTAATTAACCAAAGCAAAGCGAGGTGTGTTGCTCAGCATTTTAGTGTTGAATAGTGCTCTGTGTCTCAGATGGGACACGTTTGGGCACGTCACTTGGAAAACGGCAATTGTGATGCAAATGTCATTTTATGTGTTCATAGAATTATTACTGTTACTGTGTGTTTGTAATACGGTAGCCCATAGGATAACCAGGTTCGGTAGCAGAGGATGCTGTAGGCACTGCTTAGTAACCTTGATTGGTCTCACTTTGAGGGAAGCAATACCCAAAGGGTTTGTACAGCAGAGCAGGCTCGAGTGGCAGATGCGCATGTGAAATCAAGGCAGCTTCATTGTCAGCCCGGGCTGAACCATATTTGGAGGAAAGGCAGGATTTAAAGTCATTAAGTCACAAGGCAGCACATGCTAAGAAGTAATTGTCCTGAAGCCAGTGCTGGTACCTGTAGGACGCTGTCAGTACGAGCAATTCTACTTGCAAATGAGCCCGTGGGATGAAGCGGGAGCAAGCTTTTTGTGGAGGGGACCTTGTGATGCCAGAGGAAGAAAAATAGTCTTAGTCTGCTCCTGACAGGGTTCTGTTTTTCATATCTTCCCTGCCGTGGGAAGAAGTTCATCTCTGGTGGCCGGCTGGCGCGGAGCGCGGGCTGCAGGCAGCTGCAGGGTGTTCCTGCTGCAGCTCCGGGATGCGTGCTGCAGGGAGCAGTGCCACGGAAAGCTGCTTTTGGCTTTCCTTCGCAATGATAACGTTGTGTAACTGGCTTCTTGATTGCCACCTCATCTGGGACTCTGAAATCCCTCACTACCTCGCTGCTAGGGTCACCCTTTTAATGAAAACAAACCTATTTTTGTCGGTGGAAATGACTCAAAATTTCACCTTGCAAAGGCAATTAAAACCCAAACTGAACAGATTTAGTTTTAAAAGACTCTTCAAACCTTCAGGAGAGAAGAGAAATAATTCTCCTAAATAAGGAGGGAGATCGATAATAAATGTTGCTCCACTGAAGCCTGTGTTATGTTGCCTGCCAGCCGTGAAGACTAAATAGACCCCTTCTAGTCTAAGAAGAAATGAGACTCCTGGGACTTGGGTTTGGGGTTTTTTTTTTTGCCATAACATATGAAATCTGTTGGCAAATATACTTAATAGGCAATGTTCAGTGCTTTATCTTCATTTGGCATTTAATCAAAGGGACGTGCTACATCTGTATAATAGCTGGGCTAATTGACTTGACAGAACAGAGTGATGCTATTGCTCATCTTCATATTTGGTGAAATGAATATGAATCTCATCGTGTGCGATGACAGAGGTTACAGACAATGTGGGACAAAGACCCTGACTCGTACGTTTGAGCTGTGATAGGCAGGAGACATAGATGGAAAACTCACACTGAATGTTAAAGTTTGCCTGTCTTTGCTTTGCGAATCTTTCCTGTTGCGTTTTGTTTGTGCTTAGTTTAGTTCAGCTGAAGTGGCGCAGGGAAGGAGAGAGAGAAGCACCAGTCCTGTTTGAAGTCAGCATGTAATGCTTTCACAGCTCTCCCGCTGGCCTGCGGGGTGAGCAGTGGCACTTTGTGGCCGGGGGCCACTTCACGGAGCTTTGGCCACCTGAGAGCAGCGGGCACCGACTCAGGTGCCGGGGTTTGTTTCAAGTAGGGGTACAGGACGCCATTATGTCCTTGGAGAATATCTCCTGCTTACAAAAGGGACCAATGAAGTAATTTGTGAATGCTTCCAGTGTACAGTCTGTGTGGAGGTGATTTTTCCCTTCACCCTGCTCCCATACGTTGCTGGGGGGGGAGAGTGGGAACCCGTGGAGCTCATCGCAATGCCGTGTCCCTTCAGCGCTCTCGCCTCTTCACCAACTCCTGCTGATTGCCTTTTACGTGCTTAAAAACTGTTGTGTATCCAAGCGGGGTGGCTCGTGTGCCAGCTTGTGTGCCTCTTTGCATATGCTCCCATACACCGTACTTGCATTGTTTTTGTGCATACGACATGGCAGTTGTGCTCAGAGGCTGCTGCACCGACTGCTTTCTCCTGTTTGAAAGCTCGTGGCAGAGGGAAGGTGCCTGCAAAATGGAGTTAGCCCCTGTGCTGTGCTTTGCAGTGCACCAGCCAGCAGCGTCTCATTTCCTCAGCCTTGCTGAGGGGGTATAAACAGGGAGAAGGAACCGAGTCGGAAGAGAGACCTTTGCTCCTCCGCATCCCAGCGGCTGCTTGGAGCTCTGCTCACTGGGCTGCGGGATGTGCTTGTGCCTCCAGTCATGTGAAGGGAAGGGTCAGATGCACTGCAGAATCTAATTGTTTACTCTCTGGGGACAATAAAAGATACTGAAGATGCTCTGTATGATTAATTCGTGCTCTTGCATCGATGCCTTTCATGTGTGGAGGAGAATGGCTTGTTCACAGATGAGTAAGCATCTCCTTAGGTTTCATAGCTGTGGGGCTGTTTCGTTTATTGTGTTTTGGGTAGTAACATAAGATGCCAGGGTTTCTGAAGCTAAACTGCCTCTTTACAGAGAGAATGATCTACAGAAACAGGGCACATCGTTCATGCATGTGCAGCCTGACTTTTCTGAGCCTCCTTTCCCCCAGATTCTCCCCTCCCGCAGCCCATGCGCCTTCCTCCAAGCTGCACCCAGGGTGCTGCGGAGGTGATTCTGTCAGGAGAGAAAAAAAAAACCACTGAAGTTGTGTGCTCAAGTAATCGCTACAAGCTAATTGCAGCAAATTAATTACAGCACAAACACAATTTCTTTCCCTAGGCAGGTGTGTAGACAGTTCTGATGCTGCTGCAGTGAGCGGGGTTGAACTCAGCCTGCGATACCCAGCCCGTACAGGTCTGTCTGCCCTTCTCCCCTGGCTGGCTGGCTTGGCCTCCAGCTGGTGGCTTACTTGGTCTACAAGAATGACCAAAGACAGAGGGCCTGTCTCTAATTTAGAAAAATCTAGGTTTTTATGCCACTCTGGCAGCATTCATGTAGACGGTTTGTCCCGTGACACTGCAGGGGTGATGCAGAGATGCACATGTGCAAGAGCAGGAGGGTCAGTGCTGCAGGTGAGGTTGCCATGTCCCGCGCCACCCGGCCCTGGTGAGCAAGAGGCGTGTGAGCTGAGAATGAGATGCCCCATCACATCCCCCTGCCCTGTCCTGTTTCAAACCAGAGTAACTAGAGCAGTGCAATATTTGCATTTGTTGCCATTATTGTCCTGGTCCAGTCAATCAGGCTTTGGTCCCTAAATCCTTCTAATCTCTTGCTTTTCTTAAGTTCATTAGGTCTTCAAAGAAAGACATAAAAAGACAAATCTCCTAGCAGTAAGTCAGTGGTCCCTGCAGAAATGCCTCCAGACTGCATGCCTCTTCTCTGATGTTGAGACCAGTACACCACCCCAGGCTCAAATGCTGTGTGCAGATATATTAAAGATCTTTGAAAATGGATGCAGTGCAGTCATTGCATTCCCCAATGTTACTTTAAATTGAAAGGGTGAAAACATTTGCATGTATTTTCTTCATTTAAAAAACCCCAAAAACATAGTCTGCATTTTTCATGCAGAACATCTGTATGTTACAGAATTTAATTTTGTCTGTTCTGGCCAAACATTTTCCCAACTTAAAATTCTGTGCAAGATACTCTGTAAAGAACGTAAATCTCAATAATTGTCAGTCTGGTTGTGTCTTGCCATACACACACTTCTAATGAGTAGTGCTACCTGGAATGCCGCTGGCACTGGAATACCGCTGGCACTGGGAGACAGCTGGAAATGCAATTATTAACACCAAAACCATAATCTTTTAGACATGTTTCATTGGAGTGTTGCAGCACATACTAATACAGTTCTTTAGGCTCTGGTGCAAATGCATTAGGTTATGTTTCGGGAGGCGAGACATTAACTTTCTGTGGTGTTTTATGCTCAGACATAATACAGCACAAATAATACATGTTTTCTAACTGGCTCCTTGTGCAAAGGCAATAGAGCTCTATGGTAACAGTGTGTAAAGTGACTCTACCCTGAGACATGCTACTTAATACAAAGAAATTAATCACGGGAGAAGAATGCTCCTAGTACGTAAGTGGTGCTTTCTTTGTTAACTTCCTATTGCATCAACTTAATTAGCAAGTCCTGGCCTTTAAAACCACCTTCCATAATCTTCAAATTGTGTATGTGAAAGTCTGCATTTCTCCTCCTGGCTGTGCCAGCAGCTTTCTGCGCTTGTCTGGATTCATTTGAACTCCTCAAGCGTGGGACCAACTGAAAGTCCTCTCCCACCCGTGAGAGGCTGGTGGGAACCTCCAGATCTGTTGCAGATCTGCAAGATAGGGAGGACCCAATTTGGTGGTTAAACATTCAGGATCTCCAGAGAGACAAAGCAAATATCCATTAACATTGCAAAGCATTCCTCACTTCAATTACTGCACTGAGCTCAACTGCAAGACTTTAGGGTAAATTTTCTAGTCTAATTTCTGTTTCCAGTGTCAGAATAGGGATGATGGAGCTGGTCCTGTCGACTCGGTGATGTTTATCTTTGCTAAGTGTGCTCTGCTGGCTTTGAGGAGCTGGGTCGGGAGACGGCTGCAGAACTCTTCAAGCCAGAGCAATGTATTGCACTTTTATACTGCTCTCTTACATATTACTTGTACCCTAAGTCACAGGAGAGCTAAAGCAAACTCTGTAAAAATCTTTCTCTGTATCATATCCTCATTTTCCCAGCACCTTTGTGCATCTCATAATCCTGCCAGTACTACTAAAAATCATCTCTGAGTGCAGCTGGCTTGTACTCTTGCCAGGACCTCATTTCATACCCTTCAACAGAGGGGTTGCAGATCAGGGTTTTGCTAAAGGCACGGGGCCCAACACGAGCCGCTGATGCTGAACAGTTGTCCTGGACATCTCTCCATGATGGTCTTGTCCTCTTTCACCCCCTCTTTGACGTGGTGACCACAGATGCAAAGCCTTAGAAGTAAAACGCGTTAATTCCATCTTGGTTTTGGTGGGGCTGTTATCACACACTGTGCTGGACCTCATCAGTACAACGTGCCCAAAATGCACCAGGGTTCTTAATTGCCCCAGCAGCCTCACCTGGACCCCCCTGCCCCCAGCACATCCCCAGCATGTTGGCCCCTGGAGCTGCATTTAAGGTCCATCTGCCCTCCCAGCCCTTCCTGGAGCCGATGGCTGGGAGCTGCCAGAGCCAGGCTGCGCCCCAGGAAGGACCCGGAGGGGGCTGCAGGTGCCCGGCTGCGCAGGAGGGGTGGCGGCGTCTCCAGCAGAGATGGTACCCAGGCGGGGCTGGTGGCTGCAGCGGGTCCTGCCAGCGGGACTGGAGCTCAAAGGCAGAGCTGGGTAAGTCTTCATCAGTCTCTGTAAGAAGCCCGGACAGGAGGACTCCATTTGCACTTTCCTGGAGGCTTTGCTTGTGCTGGTGCAGCGGTGATGGTAACCGCTCGCTTGCCTCAGTGGTGTGGGCTGCGTTTGCCATGCCAGTGCTTGAAGGGGAGCAGTTTGAGCAGCATCCCCTCCGTGGGCCACTGCTCACCAGCCGAGCCTTGTCATGTGCTCATGGGTCTTTGACAATAGCCTTTGTCTAATATATTTTTAATCAGTGTGTGCATTTCAATTTGCATATTAATAGCAAGGAGATGTTATTATACACTGCTGTTGATGAGATGGTTGTCAAGCCTATCTTTCCAGTCTGGGGAAAGAAAGAAACTGCATCTATTGTATAAAAAATGAAATTGCAGAAAACACATGTTTTAGAATCTACCATTCTCTGCCTCTATCTTTCTTTATCTCTGCCTTTATTTTTCTCTTAATAGCACATATGGATGCATTCATTAATCTTTTTCTCTTTCCTTAGAACAAGGATCATTTAACAGTGAAGTAAGACAGGATTTTGTGCCTGTTGTGACAGCTCCAAGCTAGCCTAAATATCACATTTTTGCCGGGCGCTTTTGACTTGTAAAATGGCAAAAGGTTGACCCAGTCTAGGCATCCATTTATTGCAGCTGACCCCAGCAGAATAATTAAAATGCCAGTAATGAATAATGGCACCGCTCACTCTCCAGGCTTCGGCATTTCACCGCTCCATAGGCGCTGGCATCCTCAGCCGGGTGCCAGCGGCTGGGATGTGGCGCCGGAGCCGCCTGTGACGGTCCCACGGCGCACAGCCTGGGGATGTGCCGGGAGGAGTGTGGCGAGCGAGGGCTCCTGGAATGGCTCACAACAAGCCCTGACTACAAGGTCCTGGTGTTGGCAGCGTTTTCTGCGCCCTCACCTCGTAAGGCCGCAGAAGCAGCAATGCTCTTCTCCAGGTCCTCGGGCTGGGGAAAGGGGCAACGTTCCGATGTGCGACTAAGTGGCTTCGGAGCGGAGCGCCACGGGCTCCCGACTCTCGTCCCCGCACTGTCCGTGCTTAATCCCAAATCACCCCCACAGCTGTTCTGCAGGTCACAGCATGAGGAGGTTGCTTCTCCTGTTTCCTTTCTGCCTTTCCTAGTGCCTTCCTTGACTCTTCCCTGCTGTTCCAGATGCACAGACCTTCAGCGCAGCCACTTCCCGGGGCTCTCCCCACTTTCAGGGTTGGGAGGTGATTTTCTGTGCTCTGCTTTTGCGCTCCCCCTTCCCTCCCCTGTGTCTCAGCAGGAAAATGGCCTGGAGACAGAAAACCAAGACTGAAAAGGGAGAGATGAAAAGAGAAACTAAGGAAATGGGAAGGGGAGGGGGGAAATCCAGAGGAAAAAGCACATGCCCACCAGCCTGGCTCCACTAATTGCCTACGTAGCTCCCTGCCAGAGAAGGGGGCTGGAGGAAAAGGAGAGCTTGCTGGCCAGCCAGGGTGGGTGATAGGGAGCATGCCGAGTGCTGCTGGGGGACAAGTTCAGGTTTAGCATCACTAAATTTTAAGTGTGCTTTCCTAGTCCGGGATCAAAGGACATAGACAGTAAAGGGCATTTGGAAGGGAGAGCAGGGGAGATACATAATATATCTCTTTTTTCTCCATTCTCCTCTGCCAGCAAAGCTGCCCTTGCTGATCCTGATGAGTAGCAAGGGGGGACACCAAGCTCCTGCAGCAGGAAACAAGGTGCCCCTACTCCTGCCTCCTATTGCTCTGGGAAGAGCGGAGAAGGAGATGGGGAAAGCCACTGTCAGTCCTCTCCGGAGCATCCCTGTTTGCTGTGCAAAATGACAGCAGCAGGCGCGTGACTGGAGACCAGAATAGGCACCGCTCGTGTAAACGCTATATAAATATTGAGTGACAATATTTTGAAAGAGGAACCTCTCAGCGATCTGTGAGCAGGGAGGCAGCGCAGAATTAGGGGTTTTCAATCACACCAGCTCCAGAAGAAAAGAAGCGTGGCTGCTGATCTGAAATCAGTCTGCAGCTTCTGCAGCCACCCACTGCAGACTGTGCGGGACAAAAGGAACAGTATGAGGTAGAAAAAAAGCCTGTGAGCATTTGCTGTAAGGAAAGTGGCTGGAGGAACGAGACCAAGGAAAGGTGTGGGATGAATGTTTCACTCCAGGGCTTCAATCCATTTATATAATCATAGTTGTTATCATAGTAAATGTAAATAACTGAATGAGTTCAAATTTAGTATTTGACAACACTGGCTCTTTGTGAGCACTCACTGAATTCTTGTGGAAAGCCTTTATTTTATCAGACAATCCAATAATGTTTGAAACAACCGTTTAGGCATTTAGTTAGGCACATATTTTGTGATTTTTCTTGCTCCTGGAAATGAGGGCTATAGTCTCCAAAGCATAAAGCCTCCTACAAGTTCATGTGTTAAGAAATTGCTTGAATCAAAAACTGTGACAGTTTGGCAGGTTGCCTCTTACTGCATCGCTTATAGCCTGTAACAATAGCAATAGCATTACGGTGAAAATACAAAAAAGCTGTTTTGTACCTTGTCAGCCCAAAGCAACAAATATCCAGGCTAACCTTAATTTATTTTTTAGAGGATATGGCAGCCCTCGGTGGCATCCGAGACTGGTGTCAGAGCCACCACCCGCCTCACCTGGCTGAGGAAGCATCCTTTCTAATTAGCACCGTCTGCAGGGGAGCAGACCCCACAGTTGCTAGCAGAGGTTTGCCTTGGGTCCGCTCTGATGGGGACTTCAGTCTCCATCGGGATTCCCACTCTGCACCTCCGTGGGCGCTGGAAGCGGGACCCTGGCGTGCGAGGCGGGGGGCAGGTAGAGCAGCCCCCCATACCAGCCAGGGTGCCTGCAGAGCTGCTGCAGCATCGCCTGGTGCAGAGTACCGCAGACCCCGCGCTGTCTGTCTGTGCTCTGCCGGGGTGGGGGCTGCTCCTGTTGCTGGAGCACAAGGCCCCCCCTGCCGCAGTCTCCAGGCCCTGTGCGGGTGGGCTGTGGTGGAAAAATGCGGCTCTGTGAGGTGAGATGAACGCGTTGGGCTTGGAAGGGGGGTTTCAAAGGCCTGGAGATAGCTGATGTTCAGAAATAGATCAGAGCAAGTCTTTCTGTCCAGACAGGAAGAAATAGTGAAAAGCTGGTTCAGAATAGCATCTTCTGTAAAGTCCCACTCGCACATACGTTTTAATGAGACTGGTGCTGGTCTTAACAGACAAATGACCTCAATTCACTCACAGCTCTGTGCTATTGATTCAATAGCTTCCTTCTCTTAATGAGGAAATTATTATCTTTGTTAGGGAATGTGGAATCTAGCAGGTGCACAGTATTAAATAATGAAAAAGTAACTTTGCTAGTGCCAGGAATGCGATGGTGCAGTGCCAGGGCTGAGAGGGGCTCTCAGATGGACTCTGCAAGGATGCTTCCTTTATGGCTGGCCTGGCAGAGCGCAAAGACAGAGATGCTGGTGCCACTGGACGTTCTGGTTTAGGGTGCTGGGAGGGGGGCTCTTGTTTTAATAGGTGCCACTGCGTATTCTTCCTTGACCCTGTCCTTGAAAGTGGTATGAGGCACAGACTGCTCGAGTCTGTGCCTTCCACCCTTGCTGCAGGTTTAAGCAGCGTGTACCTTTAGAGAGGTCTGGCCTGAGTCCAGCTTAGATCATGCATCTTTAAATCACCAGGAGTGCTGTCTTGATTGCTCCCCACCCCATATGAGTCACTTCCTAATGCAGATTTTTAGTTCATTAGTGCAGTGATGCATTAAAATGAATCTCAGTAAAAAGGCAATGCTAATTTAAGAAAAAAAAGCAAACAATTCCCCCCGACACACACACACACACACACATACACACACATTCTCAGGCTTGTTCTTGCCTTGGATTGGGCAGAGGGAAGGGCCAATGTTCTGCAAAATTGCGTCCAGATCCCGGCTGGAGCTTGGTGCAGCCAAACGGCTTCTGAAGGCTGAGCCAGGGGCTCCTGCCCAGACTGGTGGCAGGAGGGAGTCCCCTGGCTGGAGGTTCGCTGCATTAGGCTGCAGTGGCTCAAGCGTCAGCTGGTGCTCGCTGTGCCGCCCTGTGTCCAGCCCCGAGGACTGGATGTCTGTTGGCGCTGCCTTGACTTCAGGATCCATCGTCTGGAACGAGACCAAAAGGTGACTGAATGGCCACCGTGTTTTGCTTTAGCACTGATGGAATTAGGTGATTTGTGGTCTGTTATTCCACTGAATCAAATAGGAAAAGGCACAGTAAGAGGGAGGACATGTATGCCTTCTTGGCTGGCCAGAACTAAAGTAAAGCAACTTGTAGAGGAAACCAAAATCACCACTGTGCTAAAACCTTATGGATTGAGCTAAAAGGTGAGGTGACATGCTCTTTTCTAGCGATTTTACTCAGTGGGCAGTGAAGCACAGTTGGTAAGCAGGGCAGCATAAATCAGCAGCGTCTGATACAGCCCAGCGTGCACTGAAGTGACCTGGAAAGCTCCTCAAGCCAAGCTATTAAATCATTTGCATGAGAAAAGCAGACAAGCCCTGCTTTACCAGCACGAACCAGCACTTTGGTAAAACATTTTTACTTTGAATGTTTTCCTGAACATTACATCTATGGCCACTTACCAGTAAGTGCCTACAAGCTCTGAAAACAAGAAGGTGAAATCACAGACTTTCTGCTCTTGTGACCAAAGGCCTGTTTCTTTCCTTCCCCAAATACCCTGGCTTCAGCTTTTCCCCAACACTTCTTGGGTGGGACCCTGCTGTGTTCTAGGATTGAGCTCTGCAGAGGGTCAGGCAGCCCATGCACCCCCCCGTGCTCACTGATGTGATGCTGCCCTGGCCTCACTGACAAAGCCACCGCTGTCCCCGGAGCAGGGACAGGGACAGGGACAGGGGCTGGCCCAGCACCCTTCCCCAGCACATCCACGTGTGCTGCCAGTGCACTGCAGGACAGGAACAGTAAGTAATGCTTTGCACTTGTATAATGCTTCTCTGTTGAAGGATGCTGGCGAATGAAGGCATCCCAGCCTTGGAGAGCAGCTGTGGCTCCCACCACAAAATCCACACTCAGCAATAACACAGGTTGTCTGGGGAGCTGGCGGAGTCTCCATCCCTGGAGATGTTCAGAAGCCCTCGGGGCAGCCGGCTCTAGGTGGCCCTGTCTGGGCAGGGGTTGGACAAGGTGAAGGTCCCTTCCAGCCTCAACCCGTCTGTGGCCTGGCAGAGCTGGGACTGGGTTGGGGAAGCCCTCCTGGCTCTGCGTTGCGGGGGGTTCTTCCAGTTTGTTTAGGAGGACAGGACGCTAACGCTGCTTGATCCAAAGATGTTGCCCACAGAATCGCCGTTATTTCACACTTGACTTTGGCTGTGGCAACTGCCCCAGTCATTTTTGTACTGCTCCCGGAGAAGGGCAGCGCCATAATCAAATGCAATGTGGTGAGCGCAGCACAAGCGAAATAACAGCAGCATCAGATGCTGAGCGTTTCTTTCTGGGACTCCAATGTGAAGCTCTCAGAGCCTGGACTGTGCGGCCAAGCGTGGGCTGGTGCTGGCAGGACAGAGTCGGGTCCTGGCAGGCAGCCCTGCCGTGGGGTGGGGGCAGCCCCATGGCTGGCATGGGGGGTGCTGCCTGCCGCTGCATCCCAGGGCTCAGCCGGGCGCAGGTTGGTGATGGCCAGTGGCAGGGAAGGCACCAGCTGGTGATCATTCATGCCTGTGGCACTGCGCTCAGCTGGGGAATAGGCTGCTATGCAGAAAGCCTGCTCCTCCCGCTAATTAAAAACACTGCGTGCACTTCTGCGGCAGGGATGCTTCCGAAGACCCAGCTGCCTCACACTAGCTCTGGGTCAGATCTGCCCATGCTCTCGCACTAGCTCCACTGGTAACCGGCTACAAATGACCTGTGAGGGATGCAGAGCAAACGGCATCCGCGGCAGAGCACAGAAATAAAGCCGGCACCAGCCTTCCCGCAGCCAGCTGTCAGCGGTCCCTGCGACGCAGCGAGGGGCTCGGTGCTGGCTGGCAGACACGCAGCTGCCTTTGGGACACAGGTTTCTACTTACTGATTTCTTTCTGGCTATAATTGTAGCAATAGTGATGCCTGTTAGAGTTCCTGTTGACTTTCACCCTTGTAATCGGTTCTATGTGATTTAGTGTTGTAGTAGTGGTGATCTAAGGATATAGGCTAATTAAAGTTTATAGTGAAATGTACTGCTTTTTTATTAGAGTATCCAATATAGTCAGAAAACAGACAAGCTTTAGGGCACACAGATTCTTCTGGGTCTGAAATAGGAGCAACAAGCTTCAAGCTAGATGCAGACTGGAAAAAATTTCAGCTTTAGTTTTACGTAATTATGGCAAGAAATTAGACAGTTTGGAGGAAAAAGGTCGTAAGCACCTGTAAAATTAAGTAGTATAAACCTTATGTATTATTTCAAATCTGGGAGCTTTAAATAGTGTTACAGCCATCACCTAATTTCATAGGATTTGAAATATATTGTTTTGCATTGGACAGAAAATTGGAGCTGTCACTTGACAGATGTGAATTGCACTTGTTGTGGTTTGTGTTTAGGGGGTTTTGTACAATCCTCTCTGTTGCCATTCAGCGTTGTGTGTTTTGTACGTGAGTGCCCAACCTGGTAATTTCTGTTCTGAGAACAGGACATTTGTGTATGTACCATTTCTAAAGTGAGCACAATCATAGATGTGTATTTCAAAAGGAATGTTAAAAATAAATTACTTGAAATCTGTGCTATATAGTTGGATTTTTTTTTTATTTTTTTTTTTTTAGGATTTATTTCAGTTGCAATTTTTTTCCACCAGCCAAACATTGTTCACCTGGGAGATGCTCTGGGGCAGTGGGATGTCTGGTTGGTTCACACAGACACCTTGTAGCCTCCAGCCTTGCCCTCTCCCACCCGCACCTCTCCCATGTTTCCTCTGTGATTAAAATGGGAACTCCACGTGCGTCACCTGCATCTGTCCCAGCTCTGCAGGGAATACGTGACAGGAGAATGGAGAAAGCCCTGCCCGTGGGACTCGCATCGGGCAGAGGAGCGGTCCATCCCCTGCGCAGCCGGGTGCCTCGTGCCCGAGGAGCCCCTTCGTGCTCCGGGCGATGTCGCGCAGCATCCCCGGCACGGAGCTGGGGTCTGGGAGCAGGGAGCAGTGCCCGGGGTCGGGGGTGCGGGGGGTGTGTGTGACCAGTGCTAACTGGGGCTGGTGCCTCCCTGACGGGCCCGGGCGGTTTCACCCCCCATCCCCATGCCTGCTCACCAGCTGAGCTGCCGTCCCCGGGCACCCTCCGCACTCCGTGCCCTTTGGCATTCGCACCCGCTCTGTGAGTGCTCCTCGCCTCCTGCCAGAACAACAAAACAAACCTGTGCCATTCCCTCTGAACCGCACAGTGCTAGCACAGGCCAAAAGAAAGGGAATTTGGAGAAGCACATTAATCTTCCAGCCCCGGTTCACCCACACACGAGGGACACCCCGCCCGGGCTCCAGCATAACCGCCTCTGCCGACAGCATCTTCCGTTGGACCCGCTCACCCTGCTGGGGTTTCACAGGGCTTATCACGGGGTCCTGTTCACCGGTCTGATGGACCCAGCAGTCGCTTGGAGGGCTGGAAGATGAAAACCGTGACTAGACTACCCTGGTGCTTCCTGCGTGGGCTGCCTCACCGTGCCACTGCCGGGGCACCATCAATGCCAGGACCACGACCCAGCACCGCGCTGCTGCTTTGTGCCACGCGATGCTCTGGCCACCTCGCAAACTGCTGCAGCACCGAGCCTCGCCCGTACCTCCGGCTCCCAACATGTTGTATTTTAGGTTGGGGTGTTTTTTATCTCCAGAGAGAACAGCGGCTGCGCAGGAACATGGGACGTGGCAGCAGCTGAGGTCTGTGGTGTCAGGGAGCTGATTTCTGCCACAGCTGCAGCCGCAGCCCCAGCGCCTCTGTGGGGAGTGGGAGCGGTGGGCTCCTACCAGCCGCCAGCCCCCGCGCAGGGCTCGGCACACCATGGCATCGGCAAGCCCCCGCCGAGGCACAGCGTGTGCCAGGGGCCGGCAGCAGCGCAGGCAGCTCGGTGAGTCACTGCCTGGCAAGGGCAGAGCCCACGGCAGCTTGCCACTGCGAGGAGAGAGGGGAAGGCAGTGCTGGGAATAACAAGTGGAGCTCAGGAAATAATCCGTTGCCCTGCCAGCGTCGAGGGCACCGTGGCAAACACCCTGAGACAGCAACCCCTCTGCCCGGCCCCGCCGCCCCTCGCTTTGCCAGTAGCCTCCGTATATTCACAGTGAGCAGTAAAGTAATATTTTAAATTCAAAACTGATGGCTCTGACCCATTTCTCTTTGCATAGCAACACCAGGCTGTCAGTCCCAGGAGGGTCATTTGGAAAGGCCTCAGAGAAATTTAGCAGTGTTTTCTCTCAGAAGTCAATCTACAGAAGAGCTCTGGAGCCATTCCCCTGTTGGCGGGCTTCAATATATGTGTTTTAAATAGTCAGCGGCTGTGTCATTTTAATATAAAGCACAAGTATTCTATTTAATTAAACACACAGTTAAAGAATATATACAACGTGCAGAGGGATGCTCCGTGGCTCCTCTGCACCGTAACAGGTCGCCAGGGTGTTGCTCCCTCCTACTCGCTGAGCAATAAGCCGGCACTTTTGGCTCTGCCTGGTCTGTGTGAGCTCACAGGCAGCTCAGGCAGCACCAGCATCACCCTTGGGGATGGCACTGGTCCCCAGAGGGGAGTCACCCTCCCTGACAGCGTCTGTCTGTGGGGAGCCCCCGCACAGGCACCCGCACATGGTCCTGCCTGGTGGCAGGTGCCCCAGTGGCCTCAGGTGACCTGGGCACTGTGGTGTGGTGCAGCTCCCCGGGGCTGGCACTGGCGGGAATCAGGGAGCTGGTGATTTATGACAGAAATAAAGGGGACCTGTCTCCAAAACTGTGCACCTCTTCAGCAAATCTGCTTTATTACCTAGTCAGTATCCAAGTTCCTATTATAATTATTACTGTAAATATTAATGGTCTACAGAGAAACAGACTGTCAAGGGCATTTCAGCAGGAGAGTACTGGAACCCAGCAAGAGGAGAGAGGAGAGATGGTGTCTGTCGGTAGGGGTATAAAGAGCGAGAGCCTGTGTAAGGTCAGGCGTACAAAGGGAGGAAAAGCAAAGAGGAAAGAGTCCCAGTTAGGACAGCAAAGCTGAAAGAACCACTGAGCAAAAGGGCAAGGCTTTAGAACAAAAAAAGCTTGGGGGATGTGAAGGGCTCTGCACGCTCCCAGTACAGCAGGCACAAATGCAGGAGCTGCTGGGTGCAGCACCAGGACAGCAGCAGCCAGGGAAAAAGCCCGGGGGTGTGTGCGTCATCTAGCACCTACCCCAGGCAGAGCAGGGACTGAGCCCTGGATTTTGTTGAGAGGTAGCGGCAACCCTGCATTTGAGGCACACCCAGGTCAGCTAGGCTTTTTCATGTCAAAACCGCTTGGGTGAAATTTTTGCAGGGGTTGAAGAGGGTGGCTACACTTCTCAGCACAAGCCAAGGCTCCTCTGCAGCTATCGGAGCTCTTGCGCTCCGGGGATGTGAGCTTTTGCTGGCTGCCCCGTGAACCGACTGCCTTGCAACATGGTGCAGCCTCCCCGTGCTCCCTGTGTGCTCCAAGAGGCTGTAGCGGGGCAGGAACACCAGCCAGGTCCCTGCCCCAACCACCCCAGCGGCTGGTATCCTGCCTGTGGCCTTTCCACCCAGCCCGGCTTCCCTGGCACCACTGGGACCATCGGCTGCAAGAAACGGGTGGCTAGATGGGAAAAAAGACACGTGGTTTCAGCATCTGGTTTTCTACAACATCATCTTAAAGTGTGAGGGGGCTGGTGGGGCTGTGGGAAGCCATCAGGCAGCGCTGCCTGCGGATGGCGAAGATGCTGAGCTCCCTGAGGCAGCGGGGGTGGCTGCTGAGCCTGCACGCTGCGTGCCTTGCCACGCACGTCGCCACGCGCCTCGCCGTGCACACTGCCGCACACCTCACCGTGCACCTCGGCGTGTGCCATCTCAGATGCACCAGCTCCCATTGCTTTTATTTTCGATGTTGTTTGATCACTGGCAATATCCACGGCTGGAACAGTGCAGTGGAAATAGTTTCCCAAGGTGTATTGTCACATCTTCACGGCGTTTATGCTGTTGCAAGGCAAGGTGTGATGGATCTCAGCTCTCACGTACACCGCTTGTTTTCAGAAACAGCTTTGACAGCAGCCAAAGAGCTGGTACAGAGAATGACCCGAGACTTAAGTCATTTGGCCTTTCTGGAAAGATTTATTCCTGTGACAGAGTGCAGATGACGCACCTCGGTCTGTGTCATGGACAAACCCCCAAACCCTGGCATGGCATCTCTGTGGGCTGGACATGCTATTATTTCTGATGCTCTATCAGACAGTCAGTCTGGGCCATTAAATATCTCCTGGCTCTTCTTCCCTAAAACTTCACCTCATTTTTCTTGGCCAGGCAATTCCTCCTGCAGTTTCTGTCTTTCCTTTCTCGTTTCCTCACAGAGCAGCAACAGCCACACATCGGAATCTGCTGCAAACCCCGGCAGACAGGGCAGGTGGTTTTGTAATGAAAGGCACTGTGGAAATTCAGTGTATTGTTGCTAGTGCTTTCACATACGCAACATGGATGCTGGAGGTCACAGTCCTTGAAACTTAGCACAGAACAGCACCACGCAGGGTGCCGATGAACGGCCTGGCTAATGGGGATGGCTTTTTGCTAGATCTGCTGCAGAACTGCTTAACTCATTGCTAGCCTGCAGTCTTGCAGAATGCAACTGCTCTTGCTTCTCCTCAGCAATGTGTACCCCGTGTGTCGTTGGCTATTGCAAAACCATTTGTTAATCAGTCAAGCAGAAATAGTGCTTTTATGCTTCCTACATATTAGCTTGAGTGACTTTAAAGAAAATATTGGCCATACAAAGAATCCGCAGTGCAAAAAGCACTGGTTTTTACTGTTTGTCTGTGCTAGTGTTTATCCATGCCTCAACCAAAAATAGCAGACTTTGTAGATGTTTAGTGTTTTCTTCTTCAACAGCTGGTAACATTAATGTTCCTGGCTGTCTAGCAGAGATTGATCTGCAGAACAGTTTCTACTCGCCTTGGCAGCTGTGCTTAGTTTTCATTTTGCACGATGATGACTGCGTGTTGTTGCTCACAAGCAAAACCTGGCTTCTGCTTGTTAGCAGGTCCCTGAGGAGGGATTGCCCACACCTTTGAGCTCAGCTGGCCTCTGATGAGCAGGCTTGTTACCACCAGCGCTGAGCACCCCATAAAGCTGCTGGGCAGGCACCCAGTACTCAGGGCTGGCTGCTGGGGGCTCTGGCAGCACTGCAGTAGGTGATGTGGCTTGGGAGCGTGCAGTGACGTGCTGTGGGCACGAGTCCTGGCCCCAGCAGAGCCAGCTGCCCCAGAGCATCAGGAGCTTTGGCTTGGGCTCCTCTGCTGGGAGGATGCATCCAGCCCTGGGGCTGCTGGGAGCAACTGGTGCCTCCCTGGGAGGGGGGTTGTGCATGGCTGGGGAGGGTGAGCAAGACCCTGCAGAAAGGAGAGTCAGAGCCTGTGATGTGAGGAGGTGTGACAGACTGTGCTTGGAGCCACTGAACATGGAGAGTCCTAAAGCTGTGGCCTTGGCAGCTCCTTCCCGCCTGCAGCTCTGGGGTGCAGTGCTTTGGGAAGAGCAGGTGACCAACAAGCTTTGTCTCTAGAGCTTGCTGAGCCTGAGTGGAGCATTCCCCTGAGAGGAGGCAGTGGCCAGAGACCCCCTCCTACAGGGATGGGACCCCTGCCTGGGGAGCTGGCAGAGGGACCAGGTAGTCCAGCCCCATGGCAGCCCCCAACATCTCACATTTGTGGGTGCCAGCGATGGTGCTGGGGGACCTGGCTCACCCCAAGGGAGACCCCAGGGCTCTGGGTGAGGATGCTGGGCAAGAGAGCCCAGGTTGTGTTTGATCTGCTGGGACTGGGGAGACTGCTGGGTAGGAGAGGACACAGACAGACTATTTTCTTAAAAGCATGTTTGCCCTCGCTGCCATCAGTGCAGGCAGATGGTGCCATGGGACCCCACAGGGCACTGGCCCAGATCCAGTTCACAATGCTGCATCTTACGGGATGGATGCACTGTTTCTGTTGGTGCGGGCTGTTCAGCTGCCAGCAGTGGCCTTGGCGCTGAGCTAAACAAGCTGGCATCGCCATTTCAGGGGTTTATTAATAAGCCAGAGGTACATAACTTTGTTGTGAGACCTGCAATCATTGCACACATGGTACAAGTTGAGCTCTAAATAGCTCCTTGAGTGGTGACTCCTGGGTCTGTGTATTAAATTCCAGGTGCTGCAGCCAAATGCTTTTAGGGCTGGAAGCACTGCTTAACCTGGACCTGAGCACGTGGGGCTGCGTGATGCTGTGGCTTGGCGCGTACCTGACCGGAATGTGCCGGTGGAGCTGGAGATGGGATCGGCACATCAGTGAGGTGGGTGGTGAGAGGCACCAGAGACCTGCTGGGGAGAGCAGGGGGACAGAAGCCTGGAGGTCCTGGGCAGATACAGACATGAGGTCTGTGACTGTACTTGAGCAGATGAGGCCTGGTGAGTTATTGAAATTCCTTTTTTTTGTTGCTGTTTTTGTTGTTATTCAAATGTCCACAAACAACTTGTGGTTGTGCTGGCTTACTCACAATTCAGGCTTTCTCAGCAATGTTCACTATTCAATTTATTCAGGGGTTTGCTGTGCAAAAGTTGCTGTTGTTGGCTCTGTGCTCAGTTAGGATTGTTAGCAGTGACAGAATATTTTGTATCCTTCGGAACCAGGTATTTGCTGGAGGGGCAGGTGCTGGGCAGGGTGCAAGGTAGCTCTGCAGGGCATCGGGTGAGAGCGGCTGCGAGGAGCACTGGCCATGTCAAACAGCCTTGTGGCATCCTCCTTGTCTGGTAGCTTCAGTGTAATGATGCTGAAATAAAAACCACGTGCGAGGAAAGCTGGTGCTGGTTGCAGACAGGACATGGTGAGGGTGGTGGCCTTGGCTCTGTAGTGTGGATGGGACAGTGAGTGATGTGAAGAAAAAAACAAACGAAAATGCCTGAAGGCCACAGTTTCTGTGCTTTGGTTTGCTGCCTGGGGAGGTGCTACGGGTGCTTGCTCAGACGCCTGGGAAGCCTTTGGTTTGTCCATTAGTGCCTGGGATAGATGTACAGGCAGAACAGAGGTTCTCTGCATTCCTCAGGAGGGGCTTTTCGTGGTCCTTGTGTGCCCTGGTTTCAGCTGGGAGAGAGTTAATTTTCTTCTCAGTAGCTGGTGCGGTGCTGTGTTTTGGGTTTGGTGTGAGAGCAATGTTGAAAGCACGCTGATGGGTTTGGTCCTTGCTGGGTGATGTTTGTGCTAAATCAAGGGCTCTTCAGTTTCTCTGACCCTGCCAGTGAGAGGGCTGGAGGGACACGGGGAATCGGGAGGGGACACAGCTGGGACAGCTGACCTGAACCAGCCAGAGGGATATTCCACGCCATAGACCCTCACGCTCAGTGTATAAAGTGGGGGGAGAAGAAGGAAGGGGGGATGTTGGGTGTTACACCGTTTGTCTTCCCAGGTCACCATTACGTGGGATGGAGCCCTGCTTTCCTGGAGATGGCTGAACACCTGCCTGCGGATGGGAAGCAGCGAACGAATTCCTTGTTTCGCTTTGCTTGCTTGTGCGGCTTCTGCTTTACCTATTTAACTGTCTTTAACTCAGCCCATGAGTGTTGTCACTTTTACCCTTCCAATTCTCTCCCCCATCCCACTGCTGGGGAGTGAGTGAGCGGCTGTGGGGCTGTCACCAGCCAGGGTTAAACACAGCAGCGTGCCAGCTTGTACCATTTCTGTGACCGCTGTAGATTGTCCAGGATTCAGCCAGTGTCATTGCAAAGAATGAACCAGGCAGGCACATGCTTTCTGAGCTGCAAGCCACCTCCGAAGCTTTTGCTTTAAACCTGTAAAAATTGTTTTGCATGTTTAACACTGCTATAATAGTTGCAATGGTGTTTACAATACCAATCAGCCAAAATCTTTGCCAGAAATGTTGTAAGTAGCAGCTTTATAAAGTCAGTTTCTGATTTCATTACAGAAGAGAGAAACACAGGGTTCACAAGGGATTGCTGCAATGGTCATAGCTGTGAGAAGAAATGCTCATTAACTTGCTTATCTCCTGTGAGTGTGCAGAACAGATTGTCTGCCAGGCACTTGTAGGCACTAGTTGGCACAGGCAATTCTGCTGGGCTTTGGCTGGAAAGACACAGAATAAGCCCTTTGGAAACTCCTGTATGGAGCATTTATTAATTTGTCTGTCTTCACCATCAGTAAATGTGCTGCAGAACCTCAGACAGGCACTGCAGCTCAGTCAGGAGAGTGCAGTTGATAGCACCATGAGTTAATTAAGGAAGAATTAACAGAATGGCTAGGGAAATCCTATTGCAAGAAGAGGCAGAATACCTGATTACTCCTCCTCTCCCCCAGCTCCTGCAGGTTAGTCTCTTCAGTGGGTGGCTCAGCTGGGCTCCTGCCCTTTACTGGGAGCAGAGCTTGCCTGTTTGCTACCCCGCAGCAACGCACTCGAGCCTCCTGATGCCTGCAATTGCCTCTCAAGAGGGAGTGTGTGAGGGTGGACTGAGCTTGCACTGAAGGTCGGGAAAACTGGACTCTTTTTCTCTGCATCTGACCAGCTTAGTGCGTAGGTGATGTGAGAAATAGAAAGGAGTTTCACATGTGCAGTTGGTGTGAGGGGAGATGGTGCAGATGGCTGAGCTGGAGCTGAAATTGCAAAGTCTTTGGAGCGGAAACAGGGTGTTTGGCCTCGGGCAGGCAGCAGGGCAAACAGAGATCCCATGTCAGCAAGCATAGGTAGAGAAATGCCTGGGAGCAGGAGGAAAATCACACCGGAGTGGCTTAGCCTGATTATCCTGTGCTGGAGTGCAGCTTATCCCTCCCTGTAACAACTGGGAATAATGTCCATGTGGTAGAAGTGATGTCTTAGAAATACTCCAGGATTCTGTCCCACAGTCTGAAGCAGCAACCTTGCAACAGCTTTAGCCTTGGCCAAATAAGATCATATACCTCTTTTGATTGAGATACAGGACTGCTTAGCTGGAGCTATCCATGCTGCTTGGCAGCCAGGTTCCCCAGTGTTAATTACTTCCTGCAATAATTTAAACCGGGAGTATTTGTGTAACAAGTCAGGTGAGAGCAATCCAGCAAGTCGAAAAATGCTGCGGTGGCAGCCCTGGGAGGCAGCTGTGCCGGGGAGGTTCGGGCAGGCGCAGGGATGCGGCGGGGCTGTACGGAGCTCTGGGCACGGCTGTCCTGCGATGGGGACACGGTGCAGAGCTGTGGGGCAGCCCCATGCTGGGCAGGCATGATCTGAAAGGCTGGGGATTGCAAGGCTGCAGGGTCATCAAATAAGTGTCCCTTAATGCATGTTATCTGAAATACCCTTAAATTTATAGTAACAGAAAGTACACAACCTTTCAAAGGAGGCTGTTACATGGCTGCTTTGGTCTTTCCCTTAAAATACTGTTCTCCCTGTGTGTAACCTGTGCTGTCTTTGCTGCTAATGGAATCTATACTCTCTCCCAAGATGCATGCGGAGGGTGGGTGTATTTTTTGCTTCATCCCTTTTATGTATTTGAGTATTTAGCATGTCTCCTGTGTCTTCCCTTCTCCAGACTGAAGTTGCTATTCAGTACAAGAGAACCTGTGTAATCAGATGGGTGCAGGTCCAAGGGGTGAGCCTGTCAGTCTGAATGTATTACTCTGCTCCCTCAGGTGATAGGCAGGTGATATGATGAGCTGAAAAGGTCCAGCGCTGCATCCCTCTGATGTGTCTGCACATGCAGTTTGCAGGAAAAATAAGTGTCTGAAATGGTAAGCGTGCAGGTGTCGGATACCCTCCTTGCAGTTAGTTTTCTGTGCCTGTGTTGTCTTCTGGCCTCTCCTCTGCAATCACATGTGCTTTGCCGAAATGTCTTTAATGTTTGCTAAATTATCTCATTTGTTTTCCTTCTGAAATGGATGTGTTTGCTAACACACACTGCGCTCTTGCTTTTCATACATTTTTTTCAACGATGCTTGGTTCTTTTATACAAATGGATTTCTCGCAATATTTGCTGCATATGGATAGTGCCTCCGATGCTGTATGAACTCAGAATTCGATTAGATGCGTGAACTGAAAGTTGCTGGTTGCTTTTTCATTTGGGCTGAGCTGCGGTGTGAGAAAGCGATGTTAACACTTACTGGTTTCTAGGCATCAAAGTTTGCAAATCTGTCTAAAACTTGTCCATGCAGCAAAACAAGTTTCTGCAGCCCAGTTTGGTCTGTGCCCCTGCATTCCATTAAAACTAATGCTCCCTGCCCACCCCTCCACCCCCCTCCTTAACTTCCAAATGTGTTCATCCTGCTGTGCAGAAAGCTGCTGCCTTTTGTTTTAGTCTTACCAAGTCTGGTGCCGCCTTTACAGACAAGTGGTCTGAAACTAAGCCCATCTGGGTGCTGGCAGTGCAGCTGCCCCCCCGGGCAGGGAATCTGGGGCGAAGGAAAAGTGTGTGTTTAACAAATGCTTCACATCACAACCAGGAATGGAATGAGTTTGTCTTAAGAAGCTCCCTGTGGCTTAAGCACATATTAATGACAGCAAAAAAAACCCCTCAACGAACCCTGAGATCTGTTACTGGAGTGCAAATCCCAGTGATGCTTCCCAGGGTGCCCGTGCTGCAGTGCCTGCTGTGCACCCACCTTCCCAGCCCCCCCAGGAGCTCCCACGCTGCTGAGCCCCCAGCCCAGGGACCTGCCAGCCCAAGGGATGTGCCAGCACCACACTGTCCCCAGCAGGGAAACAGCTGCTGAATGCAGGCAGCTGCCTTTGGAGAAGGAGCAAAGGACAAACGCTGAGTTTGAGGAAAAGAGGGAGGTTATTGCGTTAGGGAGGTGTAATAATACAGGGAAGCAGCAAGAGAAGGGAGACGCAGCGTGGAAAGCTAATGGCAATAAACCACTTCTGGTGAAATGTAATAATAACGCTTTGCAGTTATCTGGTGTCTTTCACCTCAGGCTCTCAGAGCTCCTTAGAAATATTAGCTAATTAAACCTCCTTTTGCTAATTAACCACACTTTGCTAGATGAGAACCCAGTTTGGAGAGCAGCTGTCTGTTCTCCAGACATTGCCGATGTTCTCCTCATCGTGCTTTCTTGCTGTGAGGAAGACCCGGATGGGAGGATGCGGCCGTGTCCTGGTGCAGTGATGCCTCCTGCTCCCACCTCGCGAGCACCAGCGCAGCGGTGCTGGGGCTTGGTTGCCTGGTCAGCCTCTCTGGATGGAGCAGATCCCACACTGCCCATCTGCATTTCCTGGGTTCCTCCCGTCTGGCCCGTCTGCAGCTTTGCTAATGCAGGGAAAACATGAAAAAATAGGCGAAGGACATATTCAGCATGAGCTTGTTGACAGGAGTGTAAACTGAAAGTGGAGCAGATCCCTGAAGGCTGGGAGGGAGCTGGGGTAGTGTCTGTCCCCGGGCTGTGGAGATGAGCTGCAGAGCTGTTGGTGTGGCGCTGCTGGGGAAAACCTCCAGGATAAATCAAGGGTGACAGAAGGAAGCAGCTGTTTAAGGAATGCCAGTGCTGCCTCCAGAGAGGTCCCTGCCCCTTGCTCCTGCAGTGCTTATTCTGGGAGGTTTGGGACCTCTGAGCCTTTTCTTTGCTGTTGACACCTTGTCCTGGAGAAGCAGGGGGGGTCCTGTGTGGCTCAGCCCAGGGGGAGCGTGGGTAGAGCCCTGTTGTCAGATGGGAGCATCCCTCCAGGGGATCGCTTCATGGGTGTGGGGAAGTCCCAGGTTTGTGCTCTGAAGATATTTAATGAGAACAAAATTGGATACAGAGCAAGGGACTGGAGAGGGTGATTAGAAGGTCATTTGTATGAAAGTATTCTGAGTCTGTGCATGGTGACTTATTTCTCTCTGCAAGGTCTAGGTTTGGGATGATATATATTATTCATATAGCAAGAACGGGTGTCTTTCCTCCTGGTTTTCTTATGAAAATATCTTCTATTCATAGCTCTACAGAAAGCCTGATATAATTTATCTGAAGGTACAATCAGAATGTTTTAAATATTCCAGAGCCGTAGCAAGTGGGGACTGCGGTGGTTAATATTCAGGGCCACAAGCCTCCCAGATTTTGGGTCACAATCATTTCTTCAAGTGTGAGGTGAGAGCTGTAGCCCTGACAAGGGTACCTGGACACGCAGGCAGAGCTCACGGCATCACTCAGGGCACCCAGCCCGGCTGGAAGGTCCTGCCCTGGCTTCCTGATGGAGAGGCGATGGGATTTCACCAGATGCCTCTTCGTACTCTGCCAGGAACTGCTGCCTTGCCAAGGCATCCACGATGGGAGCAAAGCCAACGAAGGCAGCGTGTTTGTAGCTTGGTCAGCTGGTTCTCCGTCCCGCTGTGCTCTGTGCCTGAGGCAGTGGGTGCAAGAACAGGGTGAGGTGTGTGTTTAATGGAAGGAGGTGAATTACGGTGCTCTTGTCAATCCATGAGCCACTGCGGAGCCTCCCTCCGAGGCCATCAGTGGCTGGGGAGCACCTCTGTGTCAGCTGGGGGGGTGTGGGGGAAAAGGGCCATTTATTTACATGGGAGGCGCCCACAGCAGTGGCAGGAAGACATGGGAAAAGCAAATGCTGATCAGAAATCAAGCTCTTGCCAAGCAAGGCAGTAGAAAGTAACTGGAGACAACCTGAAGTAAGAAGTAGCTGGTGTCTTACACTAAGCTCTCTGTAGGTTTATTTTTCTACCGTAGAAATTTGAGGCAAGAACAAGAGGCAAAGATCCCTTGAGAAATACCGGGTTATTTATTCACAGTTGGTATTTATTAATTATCTGTCATGAAAGGTGTTCATTTCTGTAGCCTAGAAATCTATTCCTTTCTCTTGGCCACTAATGAACTCCAGTAGGTACCTGTGCCTTCCTACCCAGCCAGGATGCGTGGTGCTGCAGCAGCCAGTGAAGGCTGCTTGCTGTGCTGCTGGGGGCTGCAGAACCCCTCGGCAGGCACCAGCTTGCTCATCGCTGCTGCTCTCGGCAGAGCCTTCCTCACACCTCCTCTTTCTGGGGACTGGGGAGGGTGCAGGGGTGAACGCCTCCTTGCTGCCCCGAGCCCCCCAAGGGCCAGGGCTGAGCAGCAGCCATGCGGAGGGGCTCCGGGGGGGCTTCCCTTCCCCAGTGTCAGTGGAGTCATGGAGCAGGATTCCAGGGCCAGTACCCTAAAATCATTAATGTGAATTCTTCCCAGCTCATGTTTTTCAGCACTGCATCTCAGTTTCAGGTAACAAAGTGGTCCATGTGCTCTGCAATAATGTACAGTTTTCATTTTGCCTCCAGTGATGGTGTGACCTCATTTTGAAAGGTCTGAATAACATTTGGCCCTTGGATACGACACAGAATGATACTCCTTTTCTCTTTATTACATCTTTGCCAATAATTATTCTTCCTCTCCAAACACAGCATTTTCCTTTTTATGAGAATTTCTTCTCATTCTCATTCCATTCTGAAACTGCTGGTTTCTATTTTATTTTTAATTGAAAGGCTGGAGGGCAAATGCAATTAAACTGCGGTGCATGAACTGTAACTTGTAATGTGTTTTTTAAAAAACAAAATCACCTTGCCATTCACAAATGACTTGCTTTCTAATCTGGATTCCATCATAAATCCAAGTTTCAGTTCTTGTGATGGGACCAAATGAGACTAAATCACAGAGGACTGGGCAGGGGATGGGGGTGGATGGATTGGATGTATTTGTGTTATTGAAGGGAAATGAAGCTCTGTGGTGCAGCGATACAGCTCTGATCTGCAGGCTGTGGCAGTGGTACGATGCTCCCGGGACGGCCACTCGCAGGAGCATCCAGGCGATGTGCCCGTGGCCGGGGCCAGGCTGGGACCCCGGGAGCGAACCCTGCCCAGCCTGGGCTCTGCAGGGCAGGAATGTGCTGGGGCCAGGTCCTGCACATGGCAGAGCTGCTTGGGGCAGGGGGAGGGAGCTCTGGACTCCAGTTTAGCCAGTAAGGCAGCCTTCCCCTTCACAGCATGTTTTGAGAGGGGAGCCCAGCTGTGTGTGAGCACGGGGTTGTGCCTCTTGCATCTGGCACCAGGGGTTATAAAGATGAATGTGCTGTCGCCATCTCTGCTGAGGGCTCGTTCTCTGTGCTCTTGGCTAAGTGCATTGACTAATAAGTGCTCTAGAAGTTACTCTGAGTAACTTGCATTGTTTTCAAAATGATAAAAGGATTTCAATGAAAGCTGAGAGACCTTGCAGGTTCCCCCCACTGGGCCAGCTCTGGCAGCTTCCACATTAATTATCAAATCATTATAATTATAGATTTGGAGGACATTTAACCCTATGAGCCCCAGCTGCAGGGACCAAGACTCTTCTGCTGACGCTGTCCACTGTCCTGGTGACTCTGGGGAGAAATCGCTCCTGACCAGCAGTGAGAAACCTTTTGGAGTAATGCTCTGTGTGCAAAAAGCAACGTTCTGCTTGGAGTCTGCCTGTTCAGCTACTTTTTGTGCCTTCTTGCAATAGGGGGAGGCCTGTTGCCTCTCGGAGGGAGTCACAAGCCACCTTAGATGTCCACGCTGGCCACAGGCGAGGGCCTTAGAATAAACCTCTCTGAGACTGCCTGTCCTCTGCTGCGCTCGTGCAGTGGGAGAGGGAGGCAGCTGGGGAGGATGGAGTGACCTGCTGTTATTGCTAATAGGATCAATAATATGAAACGCATCATCCTTCTTCATTTTCTCATCATGCTGAAATCAATACCCTGCCTTGTGCAGAGGCCGCTGCTGAAGGCTGAGCTCGTTCGTTATTGCACACCTCCTCCTGGATTTATACCAAATGTTACATTTTTCTCATGTGAAAAATGGTCTGCATGTCAGTGTTTCTGATAGTATCTTGGGCTTGGTAGCCTCGGAGCAATGGCACCAAAATTATTCTATAAGAGCTTCTGCGTGCATTAGTGACTTACCCAAGAAATTGCACGCTCTCCTGTGATGACTCAGTCTGGTTGTCACTGCAGAAAGTGAGAAAAGTAGGGCTGCTTCACTGAAATCGTGCATTTCCATGAAAAAAGTGTGAAAGGGGAAGACATATTTAAATAATGGCTACTGAGGAATAAAAGCTCAGTAAGGGCTGGGAAAAGTGTATCCATTTAAGTTATTGCATCAAAGTCTTGCTCAGCAGAATATATGCGATCTAGCGGTTTTTTTCACTATATCAAGTGGAAGCCTTTCATGGGAATCAGGGCTGTGTGGGTCGGTCTGTTGGGGGCTAAAATGAGAGATCCCACTTGCTTAGCATCTTATCTGGTGTACAGAGACTCATCAGTAAGGTGTGAGACTTGAAAACTGGCAGTCTGGGCACATATAGAATGGAAAATATAAATCAGCTGTGCCCTTTCCATAGTACCTTCGAGCCTTGTGGGAATGCTCTCCTGGTGTCCTTGCGGCTGCCTGAGCCCTCACCACCTTCTGTTTAACTGAATTTAGCCCCTTTATAGGTTACTAATGGGAAAAGTGTGTGTGTTAAAGTCGATATACTTAAAGCAAATTTGTCCTCTTAAATGAAGAGGATGAAAACTGCTTGTCACTTGGCTGGATCATTATGGGACTTGTGACACTGGAAGCTTTAGCTTTTTTATTAGCAGCAACTTTTCCCACTGCTTTAATTACTCTCCAGATGCAATGCTTCTGCAGGAGCAGACTCCTGCATTCCTGTCTGTCTCCCCATCGCTCTCTCATCTGCTTGCAAATGAGTTTATTCCCTGGATGGATGTCTCTGGGCTATGGATGAGGCACAAAACAGGGAGACAAAGAAACATCTTGTCCATCACTTGTCTGTCCTGCTCGTGCTTTGTGTGAGAGGAGGCCAGGACATGCATTTCCAATGAGCACATCCCAGGGCTGACCTCCTGAGGGTTTGCTCCGGATGGTTCCCAGAGCCTCCTGTGTGTAGAGGTGCAGTGCTGGCTGGTCAAGTTGTGACACATTTAGACAAAGTTAATTACCAATTCTATAAAATTGTCCACATCAAAGGTTGAAGCATTGTACTTATTTGATAAGGAGTCACTTGTAATACCTGGTTACTTTCCCAGTTCTAACTATGCTTATCGGTCCGTGCTGATGATTAGCATTGTGTGCAAGGCGAGTACTGGTGTGGTGCCCAGCGAGCAGATGGAAATCTCTCACTATTAAGGCTGGAGAGACATGCCAGAGACAGCACGGTGACAGCCAGGTGATAGCACAGGCACATGCCAGGGATGCTTTCCAGCCTGTCCCCATCATGGTCTCGCAGGAGTGGGTCTTGCTGGGGTGGGTCACGCTGCTACCCAGAGCCCCGAGGCAGCGCGGAGGAGCAGCCTGGCCAGCACGCTGCATCTGCTCCGTGTCCCAGGTGCCTGGCAGGCAGGCATGGAGCGAGCTGCCCATCGGCCCGTCGTTGTGTGGAAGGAGCTGCCGTCCAAGGGCTCGTTACTGCTCAAAGTTAAATGTCAGTCCCTCGCATTAACACAGCCTTTTTCTAATTCCATTAAGTTATGAAAAGGTTTAAGGGCAACTCTCAAGAGCTGTTATAGCAATAAGATCTTGAGACCATTCAAGCCATCATCCAGCGTAACCGCTTCTAAGGGTGTCCAGGGCGGCCCCCCATCTGCCCCCCCTTTCTCCTGGGGGGATGCTCATGAGAACATCTGTACACATAGGTGTAGGAGATCTCACACTACAGTACATGTGTTGCTTTGCTGCAGTCTGCAGAAAGGTGGTGCAGGTGAAAGGCAAAATTGCAGGAAACTCATAAACTGCACCATTTACCAACCTATTAAACACATTTTTAAAGCATGACTTGGCTACTCAACCAGCAGAAAACAAGGTACAAGGAAATGCAGCCTGAAACAACTGCCCCATTGCCATTCTAGGTACATCTATTAAAAAGTTGAGGTGCTATTAATTGCCAGTCTATGGTTTTGTCTTCCTGGGAATATGCTTATTTTTGCAAGTTCTTCTAATTTTTATTAGATGTCTTTTTTTACTTAGTTCACATCACTTAAATGTTTGAGTTGATTTAAAATAACACCAAATGCCACCTATCTCCAGGCTGTGGGAAGGAATTCAGTTAACAGGAAAACTTCCCAGTCTGTCCTGCTGATGCCAGATTTTCTTCCTGCTGTAGTTCATGCCATTTCATTTTTTTAATTAATGGCTTATTGAAATTGAAATACTGTGTTTGCATGTGTTGTCGCTATCAGTTAAGTGGGTCACCTTTCAGAATTCTTTTAGTTTTCCATGGGGCAAACAGAAGTAAATTCCAAATAATAGGTGTATGAAAAGGACACCCTTGCAACTATATACTGAATTCCTTCCAAGAAAAGTGCTTTAGAGCTAAAAACTTTAAAGAAGTCATCTAGGAAAACCAGAGTAGCTCCCCAGGACTGTTTACATTTGTGTGGTAAATTATCATCTCAGATGTGTTTAAAGTTGGAAGCACACATTCTTCTCTGTGGTAGTCTCTTTGCTATTTGAAAGAAAACCTTAAAAGTCTACATGGAGACCTACAGTTAGCCTGCAAAGTAGTGATATAAAAGATACATATTCATTTAACAGGCAGCGTAGTTCCTCCTGTCACTTCTAATAAATAACTTCTCATTTTGGGCTACCAGTCTGTTGTTCGGCATCAGGAAAATATGTATATATTCATAGCATTTATTGTGCTGTCGTCCTAAACACACAAAAGGGGTGGTTAAAAATAAATGCTTCCAGCGCCCTGCTCTACAACGTTGTTACATTACTGACGAAGCACGTGGTGGTACCAGCAGGGTTTGTATCTGGTTTAAGTAGAAAAGTATTACAAAAAACCTTCAACAGAAAAGCCAGTCAGAGGCAAAGAACTCTTCGGCGTATTATCCTATTATGTCTAATACCAGAAAAGATCAAAATTTCCCAGCAAGGAGGGGTACGGAGATCTGCTGTAACTTGTGTTTTCTCTTGCAAGTGCGGTCTCAGCGGTGCGGGGGCGGGGGCAGCCAGCTCCCCCCACTCGGCTCCGCTCCAGAGGCAGTCGCTTTTTGTGTGGGAGTGGGATGCTGGGGCTCACAGGGGATGGGGGCATGGAAGGCTTGGCAAGCAAAGAGCCAGTTCTGCAGAAGCGAACCCCAGCTGCTGAAATACCGCTGGGGCGAGGGGTGAGCCTGGCAGCACTGGGTCAGCATCCAGCTCCCCACAAAGGCAGCTCCTTCTGTGTCCGTGCTCCCGTGCACCAGAAGCAGCACGCTCGGAGCTGCTTCTGTGCCAAAACCCCAGCATCAGTCAAAGAGCATCCTCCTTCCCAGCCCTGCCCGGCCTCAGAGCTGCTTCTGTGGCAGAACCCCAGCATCAGTCAAAGAGCATCCTCCTTCCCAGCCCTGCCTGGCTTGGGCTGCTGCGGAGCCTCCCTCTGTGCCTGGGGCTGGCGCTGGGCTTGGCAGAGCGAGGGCCTTGCGGTGTCAGCACAAGTTTTAGCAGAAAATAAATAGAAAGCATTGTGTTGAGATGGTCTGCACATGGCAGATATGTCCCGGCAGGAACTGGGGATTAGTCATTCCTAATTGTGAATTGGTATCCCTAACGCTTCATTATTTATATGCAATTGATGGGGTTTAATGCTGTAAAATTACTCCAAGTATACCAGCACCTGTGCTTTGTTAGCTGTGAAATACTGCTTTATGTTTCTGGATGGCACCTACTTATTCAAGTTTGTTTTCAATAAATGCCTGACATATACGTGAAGGGAAACAAAACATTAATAACGCTCTGGTTTGTCCTTACAGAAATGAATTATGTGACTACTTATTGTTAACAAACTACAGGAAAATGATAGGTGTGTGAGCCAGAGAGAGGCAAATTGTACAGGCAGAACTCTGTTCACTTGCATTCGTTAGATGTCTCCAGCATCGTTGTCACAGGGCCTGACCAGAATATAAATTGACAAATGAGCCACTGCTCTAAATTCAGTTTTAAGCTGCACGGTGTATGGTACCTTTGAGACTGTTTTTGGACAGGTGGGTGCTTGCTGCAGCCGGCGCAGGAGCCTCAGGCGCAGCGTGTGTGGCTGCCTTGCCCGACGGCTGCACAGCCCAGGCGCTGCCGCCCTTGCGTGCACACTCAGTTGTTCATAGCGCAAACGTAAAAATAAGTATCAGCCAGTGGCCGAAAGGATGGAGAATTTCTCTTGGGTCTCCAGAGCGTGGCTGAAGCAATTCGCCACCTGGCCTTGATCACTCCATGGCCACCGAGCCCAGCAGCCCCCGAGCACCCGGGTTGTGCTCTCTGAACACCCCCAGTACTGCAGGTTTTATACAAATCACAACAGGAGGGGTCCTTGGGATGGACCATCCACCCCGCTGCCCACAGCTCCTGAGAATATGCTAATTTGTCACTTAATATCTGTGAATGCTAATGCATCCTAACCAGCCAGGCTCCTGCTTCTGTCATAGCAGTTGAGTTCAGCACAGAGGCAAAAATAAAGTGCTCTACCAGCTGCGCCTCAAGAGAACTGTTGTAGTAAATTCAGTTACACTTTTTTGTCCAGATGAAATGCAAATAACCTTCCTAGAGCTGCAGATCTCGATTATAAACTTCTCTTGCAACCCCTTTTGGCTGAACTGTGTTTTACTGCCCCCAAATCTGGAATTTACCACTTTTTTCCAAACCTCTTGCTGCTGTGTTTACGTCAGTAACATCACCCTTACAGGGCTAAGTGCTAGATGCCAAAGGTAACAGGTTTTGATTACCACTACCAAAGATTTTAATAGCCTCAGCTTGTTATATATGCAGCTCTGCAGCTAAACATAAACTAGGAAGAACCTGTTGAGACCTAAATGATTTTCAAATGCGTTACCGTGTTAAGTGCCTGTTTGTTTCTGCCAGGACGTGACACCTTGTTGCAGAACTGAGTAGCACGAGCATGCAAACGTCAGGTCTTTGGCTTCCTGGGTGATGGAGCTCTACACATGCTTGGGGTGCAGTTGCTGTGTCCTGTGTTCTGGAGACCCCTGCTATCAATGTGCCAAGGGAGGGGGTTAATTAGCAAAGTGATGGGCACAGAATGACAAGTGGGATGGGGAAAGTTGATCCTTTTCCAGGCTCTGTGTCTCTGCAGTCTTGTTGGGCAAAGCCAGTTGATCTCTGGTTGATCACTGCCATCCCGCCCTGGGTTTAGTCTGGCTTTGCAGGCAGTGCATGTGCGCTTTGCTGGCGTTGTGCTGCTGGTGCGTGGCGGAGTCACTGGTGTTGCTGCTAAGGCTGCAGAGGCTGCTGTGCTTGGTGCACGCTGTGCTTCCCAGTGCGCACCTCTGCTGCGCCCGGTGAGGTGCCCCGTGGGTGGCCCTGGTTGCTGTTGCCAAACTGCTGCTGCGAGTAGCGCATGGATGATCGGTTGTCTTTTTCACTGCCAAACTTTTACCTCTGATATCCTGACCATTTTGGAAACTGCTTGTTGATGAGTACACAGCAAAGGCTAGCTGCCACAAGAAAGCATTGCGTCCCAACTTATTGCACAGTTTTCAACTGTGTGGCTTTCCAGAGGTATTGAAGATTTTTACTGTGTTGCTGGCACTAGGACTTTATACCCCTTACAATTAACCTGCAAGCAGTGTGGTTTCAAAAAAGAAGCCTTCAAAACCCTCAGCTAAAAAAAAAATTCCCACTGAAATGGTGGCAACTAAGCATACAAGGAGAAGCAGAGACAATAGAATCCAGACTGTAAAGACTCGGTGATGCTTTATCGCAGGGTTGCAGAGTGGGGTAGGAAATGGGCTGAAATAAATATGTGGAAGATGGAAGAGTTACAAAACGTGAGTATGAGAGGAGCCGTGCATCACCTGGGCTCCTGCCAGAGCACAGGAAGCAAGTATGAGCTGCATGAGCTCCGTACCCACAAACGCAGCCAAGCTCCAGAGTTTGCCGGGCTCCTACTGGCAGTCGGTGGCTTGGAAGAGCAGAGATCAGCCGGGCTGAGGGCTCCGGCAAACGCGGGCGCTTGCTCTCCCCCGGACGCCTTGTGCAGCGCCTGTCAGCAGCCCCACTCTGCTCTGCATCGCCATCCTGCCCCTCGAGGCCGGGCAGCACCAGCGGCGATGGGGATGCCAGCGCAGGCACCTGGGTACCGCAGCATGGGCCAGCCCCAGGATCCCTCCCCACCCGTGCGGCACTTGCTGTCGCTGCATGCAATGGAGCCATCTCGGCGCTGTTCGCTTGATGCTACTCCCGGCTGGGGACCAACGGGGTCCCTGGGGACAGGACCAGTGTGCTGTCCCATGCCCTGAGCGAGCAGCTGGGAACTAAACTCATGTATTCCTGAATAAAGGCCATTTCTGGTGGGGCCAAACGTCTAGGGAGGGGAGTACTGCTGACCTAGTGCATGGTGCTAATTTTTGAGCCAATTCAGTCTCGTTAATATATTTCTTCCCTCATTATTAGCCTTTCCTGTTGTGACTCAGGGCAGATGCACTATCAACAAACAGCAAATCCCCTGTAGTGCCTGTGGCCTGAAATCGGTGTTTTCCCGCTGGCGATGCAGCTTTGCTGCAGCAGGGTCTGCGGGGTGGGGGGTCTCCTCGGGATCGGGAGCTGCCTGAGCTCAGCTGCAGCTGTCGGGGAACAGGGCTTGGAGGGAAGGATGTGCTGGAAAGCAACTCACACTGTCAGGTTTGGAGTCGAACAGAATAAAACTGATAGCTTTTAAAAATTCATGGTTATGTTAACGCACTCAGTCAAGTGTAATTAAATGTAGAGAGACTCAACAGTTTCATATAAATACTTTGTAGGAGCCTGTCAATCTTTCAGGGAAACGAACACACACACACCACACCCTCCAACAAATGAACAAACCTTTAAAATCTTCAGCGTTGCCTCTTTCGAGAGCAGAGACGGAGGCTGTGGAGAAGCACCTGAGGGTCTCTTTGCACCTGCCATAGAGGTATTTCCAGAGGAGATGTGCGTTAGCTGTTGTCGTACATACCTTTGTGCTACAGCACAGACTGACAGATTCGGGGCTGTAAAAAGCAGAATTAGTGATCTGAGCATGTCCTGGGCTTCAAACGCTTGCAAACGCTGTGCCTGGCAGTCAGCTTCACCCACCAAGAATTTCTCCTGCACCTGCTTTGTCCTTCAGATGCTGCTGGAGGGACAGGACCAGGAGAGCTGTGCCTGGACCTCTCTGCTCCAGGGTCCTTTGTCTGTCTAAACAGAGGCTGCCTAACCGAAAACAGTTGTCCTAGTTTTAAAATCTGCAAAAGAACCCAAAAAAAGCTGCATGCACAGCTAAGGGACGGATGGCTGTGTCTTGAAAAATGAGTATCTCTGCCACAGACGTTTTCTCCTACAAATTGCACTGAATTACTAGTAAGTAGTGGAAACCAGGTGTGAGCAAAGGGTACTGAGATCCAGAGGAACCCCTCCTGAGGCCCTGGCCAGCTGCCTGTGCTGTGGCGTGGGTCGGGCAGTGTTTGGTTTCTGGCAGCTCGTGGGGGCAGGATGCTGCCCTGTCCGCCCCGTGTCTCTGTACCGTGCATGCCAACGGTTGCAGTCCATCCTCTTGTTCCTGCACATTGGCTCGGATGTCTTGAGGTGTTCACTCAACAGATGTGTTTCTGTGAAAATTCAGTCCAGGACCAGGAGGATGCCACCCTGAGCGCCTTCATGTGGCTCTGTCTGCAGCAGCGTGCTTCTGCAGGGATTTCTCTTAAGTTTCTTCCTAGGAACTCATTGGTGGTCAGCAGCAGAATTGGGAAAATCATCTAAAGCAGAGCAAGAAAGGGAGGATCAGATAGTACTGGTGTCTGAGAGAGCTCATTTTTTTTCCCATTTGTGGTCTTCTCTTTCCTTTGCTCAATTGAATTCTAACCTTCTCACAACAGGTGTTGAATATCACTGTAAACTTAATTTATTCCTTTGTGAAGTTGAAGTAAATATGACTGAAAGGAAAATACACACTGTACTTGATGTAATACTAATGACATGTCCCCCAATTAGCTTCAGTAGTGATATAACTATAATCAAATTTAGAGAGCAGCGGTGTTGCTCAGTGCAGTTGACAAGGATGCAGTGAATTAGAATTTATGCCTGCCTTTTATATTAATTTAGCAACAGTCCGCTGGCCCCAGCAGTGCTGTGCTCACACAGCCTCGGCACAAGACTCGTTAACACATCTGAAGCAGCATCGGGCATTGCCAGAACCTGCTCTGCCCCTCACCTTGGAAGTGTCCAGTTGCTAATCCTTTGCCCCTGATGCTGCGGCTCCCAGTTTGGTCCTGTAAATCCCTAAAAGTGGGTGGCAAGCGGGACCTTGCCTTGCTGTAGTGCCCTGCTGAGCTGTCATGTTCCACCTGGGGGAGATGTCTGTTCCTGACAGCTCCTGGGAAGCACAGAAGTTCTTATGTCAGTCTTCAAAGCCAGTAAAGCACCTGAGGTTGTTTTTTTGGTTTTTTGTTTTTTTTTTTTTTTTAACTTGAGCACAGATGGGTGTTTGTGCAGAGGACTTACTTCAAGTGTCAGTTTTCTCAAAAAAATTCTCACCACTTTCCCGTTGTCCTGGCTTCAGCAGGACCCAGACTGATGTGACGCACCGCAGCGGGGAGGTGTTATTCAGGAACAGTGAGGGAACCTGGTATTTCGATGTGGCTGGTACCTTATGTGATGCTATTGGGTTTTCGCAGTCAATCTAATAGCAGTGTTCAAAATAATTGCTGTAGAGGAAAAATGTGCCTTATCACAGAGAGCAATGCTTTGACAATGAAAGTGTTTCAGAGCATATTTTTAGGACAGGAAAAAAATCGATCTAAATCTTGTGCTTTTTTCATCATGTGCCTTGAGCAGTGAAAGAGGGGAAAAGGGAGCAGCATTTATTGGTGTTCCTCCATCACCAGCCAGTCTTTAGCAGGGAAATAAACTCAGCAGACAGCCAGATTCAGTGGGTCCTCCTAAAACAAAACGAAGCAGTTCCTGCATCGAAAAATAGCTGCAGGCATCTGCAGCCCATTCGGGCCAGCCGGCGGGCGAGGGGGAGGTTTGCGCAGCAGCAGCTGTACTGGGCAAAATGGGAGACGTGGATGTGCAGCAGCGGCCTCGTGTTTCAGGCACAATTGTACTCATTACTAGCAGAAAGTTGATCAGCCTGTACTTAATGACCTGCCTACCCCTTCTGCCTCCCCTTAGCTCAAAAGAGGGATTGTTGATGCTTTAAAAAGTTGATCAGACGGCAGCGAGGTCCGTGTGCTCCCTGAGCGCTGCCGTGATGCGGCACAGCAGAGTTTTGCCTCGCCTTGGTGCCTGTTTGGGAAAGTCAAACGTGTATAACCTAAAAGAAAAGCCATTCTGCTAGTGTGAGCTATTTGGTAATAAAACGCAGAAAGGCACTGCAGCCAATAAAAGTAAATTAATAACTAGAGACAACAAAACCCTGCTTCACTGACTGGCATAAAGCAATCCTTTGCTGAAGGAGGGAAAACGCGACAGTTTATGAGGAGACAGGTCAAGTCTGAGGAGCAGGCCGCAGCACTCTGGGGGATATTTGTGACCGTGATCTCTTTTCCCTGTGTGGTTCATTCCCTCTGTGCCGCAGGCAGAGCTGTAGAGCACATCCTGCTGCGACAGGGCACACCAGGACTAGGAAAAGGGGCTTTGGAGGCTGTCGATCCAAGCTTTGGGAGACAGCCCCTAGGATCTGCAGCCCGGTGTGCCCCTGCTTCTCCCCCTGAGCACCGACGTCTCCCAGAGCGTGAGGAACCGCCCCGAGATGCTGATCTGGGCGATGCTGACGGTGCCCGCGGTCCTGCTGCCCGTGGCGTGGTGCCTGTGCTGGGCGCTGGGGTCCGTGCCAGGGGCTGCCCTTGTCTCTGGCCAAATCCCTGGTGCACGCCGAGCGGCAGCACCGCGGAGCGGAGGGAGAACTGCCGTGAGCAGAGCCAGGGCCCGTCACCGGGAGGGAGCACCTCGGAGTGGTCCGGTGCCTCCTGCCCGCTGCCGGCGCAGGGCTGGCTCACACCTGCCCTTTCGGTTGTGCTGCTCATGCAGCACAGATTAGGAGGCTTAATTATTTCAATAGAGGTTAATTACATTAGTCACTGCAGCAAATCTCCGGTTCACGCCATGCTTTCTACTTCATTTAATTCATTACCCCCTATGAAATTCAGTAGATTTCTGCACAGAACTGCTCATTGATATCACACATGTCCCTTCCAACAGCAGCCCTCCACACCTGCCCCTTCTCTTTCTTTTCTGTTTGTTTTTGGTTCCTCTTAAGTGTTCATGGCCAGCAGTGACAAAGCGGTTTGGTGGGAGCAGGTCAGAGCAGCCTGGGACGCCCTCTGCTCCTCATTAAGGTGGGGGGTAACACAGGGCTGTACCCCGCTTGCCCACAGACTCCTGCCCGCCGGCGCCGTAGGGACCGGGACTCACGGGCAGGTGCCCCCTCCTGCTCGCGAGGGGAGGGGGGGCCATGCCCGCAGGTCCCCCTCCACGAGCCTGCTCTCTCCCGACTCCGCCGTCTCCAAGAAGGCAGTCCATCATGGGAAAAATTAGCCAGTTGTGCACTCCTTGTAATGATTCTTAAAGAGCAGCTCCTCACAGTTTAATGTATTTCTGTAATATTAATAGATGGCACTGCTAAAGCTCTTGGATGTTATTTAATTAGTATTACTGTACCTTCCGTACTTGCCCGAGATATATCTTAATAGCTGAAGGATTACTACAAAGGTGTGCTTTAAACGGAAATTCAAACTCAAAATAATACAGAACAACAAAGATCTGAAAAGAAACGTATTTTTTAAATTGCCCAGATGAAATTGCAGTGCGATAGGCATGCAGTGCTCCTGTTAAAAGTAAGCTGATGAATTGCTCCCGTCGGCCAGAAGCCTCATTTCTGACCTGGCTAGTGCTGGATTGCACATCTAACCCTCTGGAGACACGCTGACTTTGGGAAGGGTACTTGCCAAGCTGCACCAAAGGCTCAAAATGACTGTGGAATGCTTATCCCTGAATTATTGTTAAATTGGTGCATGCTATCATTTGTTCAAGCACATTTATCATACCCTGTGCTGAGCACAGATTGTAATATTTTACCAGTGTCAGAGTGCTCATAGCAAACCTATTTTGGATGTATGAAAAAAGGAAAGTGAAAAGGGCACTGGAAAAGGCATGTTTGCCTTTGGAAGGGTTGCCAAAACCCAGGGAACAGAAGCTCTCTGTGTTACAGCCTGGCTCTGTTTCTCCTATTTCTTTTTTGTTTTTAACCTTAGTTCATTCCTTTATCATTGCACCCGGGGGAGGTTCATCATTCCTGTGTCTCCGGATCCTCCAGCATCCCTGCACGCAGCATGTTGATGGCAGTCCTGTCAAACACGGCCATGCACAGGTTTCCTTGCAAGAATGGCTGTGTCAGGCAGGGCTCCCGGTAATGCTGCAAACACCAGACAACTGAACCCCTCCGTGCAGCACCCAGTCCTGCTAAGGGGTGCGGAATAACTGGGCAGGAGCAGCTACTCTCTGCTGGGTCGCCTGTGTGTGTCCACACAGCCAGTGCTCCAGCGGGGGGCTATAACAGCTCATGAATAAATGCTCTTTCTGACTCCCCATCTTGTATAGGAAAGGGAAATCAGCTCAGAGCTGGGATGAGACCCACACTAGCATCCTCTTTCAAGTCCAGAAAAAGGACATGGTGACTCCCACTCCCCTGGAGGGAGGTTGGGAATCTGGGAAACTGGGAATGCCTGGTGCGGGAAGGGCGGCAGCATCCCCCATAGTCTGTCAGCTGAAGCTGTGTTTTACCTCCCTTCTCTAACAGGACTGTTAACAGACTGGAACACTGAAACCCAGCCTAGTTCATTATGCTACATTCCATCCTTCAGCATTGATCTACCTTATTTGTTTGTCTCCTCAGTTGTTAGCACGGATGGTTGTTTGCATAACTATGCAAAACGATCTCTGTTCTTTCAAGAAGCCGTAAGAGTAAGAGTAAAATGCAATTGCCTGCACTACCAGCATCATCAGACCCACCTAGTCTAGGGCTGCCTCTGCTTCCCCGCCGGTGGAAGCTGTCAGCCTGGATGCTAGAGCAGTGGCTGGGTGAGATTCCTCAGCAATCCCAGCTCTGAAGGACCAGAGGTGCGAGGCGCGGGGTCTGTCCTGCAGTGTTTTGAATCTTGCTTGTGCAAAGCCCTGCTTCAGCAGCGCGGTTGCGAGCACCGCCTGGCCAGGGAAGCTGCCCGCGTCGGGCTGTGCACCCACTGCTTCTCAGGTACACGGGGGAGTTACGGCCAGGTGTGGGAATGAACCACCAGGCTCCTGAGGAGCTCCTGGAGACAGTAATTATCCCTCCCCGGTGGCCTCCCTCTGTTTCAGTCTGATGCCACCGAATAGTTAGACATGATGGTAAATGAATGTTGTCGTTGCTAATTATTGACAGGGGGAGGTTTATGCAGTCATGTAACCCAAGTGTCCAAATCAAGTCTGCTGACATGTGCAAGGGGGAAGTGAGACATTTTCCACCTGTTCAGTTATTTTGCAGCTTGGTGGGATATTCCCTATTTTTAACTGCAGCTGCAGTTAAAGGAATAAACTTGTGAAGTCAAACATAAGGTAACAACCAAAGGAAGTAATTTTTTAGATGCTGATCTGCCTGACTTTGATTCAATACGTGGTGAAGATTTCCTTTAGCATAATGATACTTCTTAGGGTGCGTGATAAAAACCTGTAGTAATGGACAGACACTGTTATCAGTCTCATCATTAGCATTTTGCTATCATTAACCTTCACGGGATAAATTGCCTGCTTATAGAAAAGGAATTTCTTTGCTGGGCATTAGCCGGTCTAGTTCTGGATAGGGCTGTGGAAATCGATCCACAGAGTTTTGCAGACATGAACTATGTGTGGTTCTGAGGTTGGCGGTCAGGCCAGTGTAAATCAGGGAAATTGTTCCAGATTTTGATCTGATTTGGGGTTAGGGATTTAAAGACACACATGGGTGTTCACTTTGGCTGGGAAACAATCAACCTCATCATCTACAGGTGGAGGGGCTACTCCATGAGCCTGCCCCACAGCCACTGCAATCAGAGGCCCCCATCGGCTGCCCTGAGGGTGGGAAGAAACTCCTGCCATTTGCAGGTAAGGGTCTGACCTCTCTCCTCTCCTTTTTTGCATTTTACCACTTTTCCTCTGGCCAGGGCTTTAGAGATGCTGCTTGTGCACGTTTTGTCTGTGCCCGCATCCGCTGCTGCCACAGATGTCCTGCTTGACTTGGTGCGGGAGCTCGGTGGGGGTGCTTGCCCGGATGCCAGCCTTGGCTGGGAGCGCTGGAGGGGCACACAAAACACTTCAGCTGCCAGAACATGAGATACGCATTTATTTGAGAATCTGTAGTACACAAAGCACTTTAATAAGCATATTCATCTAAAGGCTACATCAGTAGCAATAGTACTGCCTGTTCCCTGTTGAATGCCAGTTAGTGGGGAATGCTGTTATTAACATTTAGCAGGAGCTCCAGGTCACCTTGATATAATCGAGCTAACACACATTTTAATGGCTGTTTAATTAGATTTACCATAAGGAAGACGCCATGTAAGAGGGCTGCATTTCTGCTTTCAACGCTTGAGATGGTGGCTGAATTAAATAAAAACGCAGATAAAAGACTACAAGTAATAGACAAAGGTGAGCTTGTTTTTTCCCTGTTCAATGTAATTTTTCAGCCCGGTTTGAGGGGCTGTGTCTGCTGCTGCCCTGCACAAGTGCTGCCCCTCCTTGCAGGGCCGGGAAGCTGCTCACACTCCCACGGGACGATGCTGTTTTCTGACTGCAACAAAATCTAGGGTACTCCTCAAGGGGCGATTTGCTTTTAGGTGACCTGATCTTTTAGCACCTTGCTGTGAGGCTCTTATTAAATCACTCATCGGGAGCCTGCCCCTGTGCCATAAACGGGATTGAAGCAGAAGGGAAGGAATCCATCTCGTTTCCAGCAGCAGTTTCTGAATGTTATGGCAAACTGGTTCCTGCATTAGAGAACAAATAGCTCATGTCCATCTCCCATCAATTTTGATACCTTTGTGAGGCCATGGGAGACTCTGAGGAGCGTTTTGTAAAACTGCCAGTTGCTCCTTCATAGAAAATAAAACACTGAAACATATTGCTGTGAAAGATATGATACTTCTCTCAATGGATTTATTAAGAAAACCCCTAGAGTAGAGAGTTATAAAATCTGATCAAGTCAGCAGTTCCAGCTGTGTAATTGATATCCATTATTTCCTATTGACTGCTGTGCAGGACTTCATTTTCTGTAGCATCAACAAATTCCTCTTCTGCCTACTACAGAACTATCAGGGGGTTCAGCAGAAAACAAAGCTGATCAGCAAACGCAGAGCACAAATCCCAGGAGAGCACCAAGGCGGTTTTCCTCAATTGCTTCCCATAAATACACACCTTTATCCTAATCTGCACTGTTTCTCAAATTATTCCATTTGCATAGGGCGGTTTTACAGGTACGCTGTGGCTTTGCTGAAGAGCAGAGACTGGGCGACAGTTTTGTTTCCCAGATGACAAAATTTCTTCTCATCTGCTTCATTTTGTGGCAATTTTATATGCTTTACCAAAGTAGGATTATTATAGCAGCAATTTTACTGAAAGAAAATAGGCAGAAAAAAGCTGTCCCCGCAAAATGCGACATGTTGGTTTGGTTTTGTACCAGTTCCTCGGCCAGCAGCGCCGGGTTTATCGTATGTCGGGGCAGCCCCAGGTCGTTACGGGGCTGCGGCGTGTCCCTGTGCCTGGCTGTCCCCATCGCTTGTCTGTCACCTGGCAGGGCAAGGAGGGCAGATCGCCTCTCAACGCTCTCACAGGTGATTTAGGTATTTGATTTATTTTTGGTGGATGTTAGAGCAATGGAGAATAACTGAGAGACTGATAGTAACAGTCCTAACATTGTCAAATATTTGTAATAAGTAGCTGCATATTCCAGGTCTAAAAGCGTATTTGTCTTCCCTCCTCAGCCGAGCAGGATTTGTTGCTGGTAATTGCTCATCTCGTGGGAGAGAGTGAGATAAAATAGTATGGGAAAGAGAGAAACAGCATTCCCTGTGTGGTCTGGAGTCATTAAGACACAGAGACCGGGGTGTAGCTGCCACTGCAGGGCATGCAGCTGGCAGCCCAAGCTTTCTGGGGGGCTGGGGTCCTGGGGGAGCTGGCTGTCCCGGCGGGCTGATGCCCACTGCCAGGGCTCCTGGGGGGGCTGAATGCAAGGGGGGTCTTGCAATCTGTATGCAAACTGTTCGGGCACGGGGGCCTCTGGGCCATTCGTTGCTCAATCAGTTCGCGTGAAGCGGCAGCATGACGGGGCGCAGGTCCCGGCTCACCCTGCCTTTCCAAGCCCCGTTCCTCGGTAGGAAGGAGATGTGCTCACGGGACAGAAGTGCTGCTGGTGGGGAGCAGGGGGCTGTGCTGCCCCGCGTGGTGCAGGGACCCCCACGGCGGCTCTCCCCCGCGCCGTGCAGCGCTGCCTTCTCCCCTTCACAGGGCAGCATTAGGCAAACCAGTCATTTGTCCCTCTCATTTTTTAAAGCTTTTCTATGCCATTGACCTCCTGCCCCTTCCTCCTGCAAATCATTTGCTTTTCCAGATGCTTCAGTATTAACTTGTACCGTTTTATTACTACTTCTTTTTTTTCCCCTCCTTATCTCACCTCAGGAAGGAGAGGGATTACCTCATTCCCACCGCCTCAGAAATAAATCCTCATTATGGATTTGTACCTGGGGAGGAAGAAACTGATTTCCACTCCCAGCCAGTTCTGAACAGATATTTGAAGGTAATTGTTCAGTCCAGGGACATTTCACTTGTCTAATAGCCATAAAGAGCGCTTTTATTAGCACTGTGTTTGAGGTTGGGACTATTTAGAAGATATTTATGGGGAAGATATTATTGCAGAAAACTAGAACATGGACATCAGATTTATGTTTTTACTTTGAGGTGGAGCAAAGGGGAAGGACCTAACATCCATTAGATGTTTGAGTGCTGGTATGGGGCTCATCCCCGGTTCGGGCAAGCGCGGCGGTGGGCAGTGTGCCGGCTCGCTGCTGCTGGTGCTCCCGTGCCCTCGGCGAGCTGCGCTGGGGCTCGGCAGCGCGGCTCCTGCCACGGAGCTGGAGGGGGCCCGGGGGTGGATTCCGCTATTTGGGAGCGGGAGACAGCACAGGACGGGGGGTCCCTGTTCACGTTTGCACAGATGATGTAGTAACAGGCAGTAAAAAGCCTGGAGGTGGGAGATTCCAGTTTTGTTAGCTGTTTTCTGGGATGCAGGCTCAAATCGGGATCAGAAGCAACTGCTCGTTCTGCAGGGGGCTTAGCACAGTACGGTGCTCGTGTGCTGGCAGGACGGCTTGATCCCTTGTACAAAACCCTTTTGCATATCCTCCCCCTCCCAGCGCATGCACGTTTTTGGGATTACCTCGGATTTGTCAAAAGTCATCTCCTGAGATGGCTAAAACCCAGCAGGGATGAGTAGCTGTTATCTCATGCTGTAGTTGTGAAAACTGATGTGTGCTAGAAAACATTAATAGCGTTTTTATTCGGGATCCAGAAAGCACCGGCCTCTAGGTTCTGTCTCCCTAAACATGCTGGAATACATAAGGCTGAAACAATGGTGTGATGAGGCCCTTTTGGTTCTTTTTTGGCTAATTGCTGCAAGATGAAATAAAGGCCAGAATAAATTGTGGTCATCTGCTAAATGGCTGCTGTGCCTGACTGTCAGGCTCTTTACTGCAGCTGACAATATATTGACTGTCACGGCTTTTGAATCTCCAGCTCGGGTGAAAATTGTGCAGTGACTTCTCTGGGCTTTTACAGACCCGGATCAAAGCTTGTCTTGCATAGCCGGCAGTGATTGACTACATGGAAATAAATAAAGAACAACCAATGAGAACTTTCTAGAAGAGCAAGTGGTCCAGTTTTGTGAATGCACCCTGAGATACATCCGGGTGTTTTCACTTCTGCAAATGAGCAGAGATGCTCAACAGAAGTCAGCAGTACTGAGGCTCTGGGACACGGGGACTCCAGAGCCTTTGACTTTTTCTTTCTGTTTGTGCCATGTACTGCTCTGCTGCCAGCTTTGGGAGGTAGCAAGGAGCCCTCACCCACCTGTGCAGTATCCAGCTACTGGTAAGCCTTTTAGGAAATGTCCTTAAATTTAATGAAAAATGACATCTCTATTACACAACTCGTCTCACGGGTGGAGTACAATCGTTTAGTACTTGATGCTCCGGGGTAATAAAGGGTTCTTCTCACGCTGTGAGCCTTCTTCCCAGCCTCTGATCTCACCCGTAGAAGAAGATGGGAGGATTTGTTTGTGCAGATTGTGACACAGACAAGTCCAGAGGCATCCAGCTGAGCGGATGCTCCTGGCTCAAACCTGACTAACCCAAAGGTACCCTAGGCTCCCATGGGAGATGGCATTTGGGGTGGATGCGGGGCAGCTCTGGCGCCCCAGCTTAGTTTCCAAAGGGCTGGTGGTCAGCAGCCATCTCCTGTGCTGGTCTGTCCTCCCCAGCCAGGATTTAATTCTCCTCCCTGCCCACCCTCTGTGCTCGCCGCCGTCCCACTCGCAGGAGGATGCAGCCGCTCTCTAACACAGCCTGGCTGCATTTAGGATCCTCGCTGCTAATGCTGGGGGTGGAGATGTTGCAGCCTGCTTACGTTACATGGGTCTCCCGTGATCCTAGTGAAACTGGGAAAATGTGAATCAGACTAAATCGCCAAAAACAAACACGGCAGAGGCGTGTGGGCAGTGCTAGAAGCCTGCAGCAGCCTGTTGAGCTGAGGTGCTCGAGCCACTGAAAAACCCTTTCCATGTCTGCAGCCCCTGGGGGCTTGGGAGCTGGGACTGAGAAGTGCACCGTGTGCTTGTGCGGTAATTAGCTGCTCTGTCTCACACGGATTGATTTCAGGAGCTTGCGTCTGGTGCAACCAGTCTTGTTGAACATTTTCTGTTGCTGCCTGATACCGCTTCTCGAATGGGCCCTGAGCAGGGAGGGTAATTAAATAAATGTTGCAGCTGTCGGCGAGATATGCATTTCTGCTGCTCTCACAGGTGGATCTCCAGACGCCGCATGTGTCCTGGGGCTGATGTTAAAGGTGAACGTCGGTCCACTGCTGAACTGGGGCAAAGGAGCTGGAGCTGCGGGAAGAGCATTCCCCGCTTAGTGTCTTCACTCTAAAGCTCCTTGACTGTGTCCACACCACCCGTGTCTGCAACGTGTGGCCAATGCTGCGCTTGGCTGTCCTTCATCGATGTTCGCTCTGAGAAAGCTCAGGACCCTCGCTGGTGCACTTGAGCCATTTCCATAAGTGGCAGGCAGGGCTGCCCTGTCCTGCGCTGTGCCGGCTGAGGGACGGGGCTGCCGGGGTCTTCCAGCGGGACCAGTGCAGGGGTGTGACTGTGGCGTCCCTCAGTGCCCCAGTGCTGAATCTAAGGCAAGGAGGCGCTTCGCTCACCCTGTGATTTTGGCAGGCTTTACAAAACGCCAATGCAGCAAACGCATTCTCCCATCGGCTCCTGTCACTGGCAGGCAGGATGACGAAGGCAGCCTCTGCTCGCAGCTTCCAGCGCAGCACATGCGGTCCACAGAGATGCATCTGCAGGAAAGCAGCAGCTCAGACATCAGCTGCACTTCAGCCCTGAGCCACAGCCTCTGGTAAGGCCACGGGCTGCCTGTCATGACAGGGAACAGGAAAGGTAACAAAGAGAAGCAGTTACCGTCAGTATGTTTAATTCCCTGGACCTATTTTAGAGGTCCAGAAATGCAAAAAGAGTAGAGGAGCACTGCCCCACAGCTCCAACACAGTCCACGTGCTGCAGTGATGGCACTGTGGATACGTCCTAGGGCTCTGAAAAGCCCATGCAGTCACCTCTGGACCTGAACAGTTGTGACTTTGTGTTGTCCAAAGTCTGTATAACTTTGTCATTTTCTACTAGCCTGTGCATAAGAAAAGCAAGCACTAGAAATCTGTAAAGCTGGATGTTTTAAAGGTAAACTGAATCCCAGTCATGGTTTCCTTCCCATGGAGCAGTTTTGGATATAAGAAGATGATAGATTAAGTTATGTTTGACTGACAGATTCAAATTGGGACTTCCTTCTGCAGCCTCCACATCCATGCTCTAAATAGGAGGCTTGGGATTAGGCCATTAAATTACTTAGTTTATTGGAAAAATAAAATATCAGGAACAGACGAAGATGAAAAGAGGGAGAAATGCAAACTGAAGGAGTGTTAAAAAATGATTAAGGTAAGGTAGCAACTGAAATAGAATAGTACTAAAACTAGATGACATGTAAGAAATTCTCTCAAAGTGGCAGTGCTGAGGAGTCACTTAGGCTGTTAAAATACAGAGCTGTGAAGTTAAAGACAGATGAGCTTGATATTGCCAAGAGCCTGAAATGGTTTTTCAGCCACCAGCGGTGCTGAAGGTCATGCCCTGGGGCAGGGTGCAATTGAAAAAAGGGAGAAACAAACTGCTTTGGAGCATTAGAAGTGTCACAAGTTGCATAGCTTTTACAAATGCAGAGCACAAAGGCAAGGCAGCTGCAGAAGCAGCCCCCCTTGCTGGGTGGCTGTCCTTCGGGAGCGCCTGCTGCAGCAACGCCCGCGTGGCCCAGCTGCCTGCGGTCGCTACGGGCAGGCTTGTTTCACTGCTGATGAACGCGCCTTCAAGGAGGAACTAAAAAGTGTTTTGAAAATGATCTTAATGCCAGGGTAATTATGCCAGAAGGATGCTGCAGGACTAGGTCTGCTCCGCTTCACTTCCTGATGACCCCTTGGTGGTCTTGTCTGTGGGATGCTCTGGGCATCATCGCTCTTCTGAGGAGGGTCTCTGTGCCAGGGCTGCAGCTTGCTGGAGCATTGCACGCTGCTTCGCGCGCCCGCGCTCCCTGCGCCGGACCAGCCCTCTGCCAGTGGGAGGGATGGAGGAAATTAAATGCAGGCTGTGGATGGAGTTGAACCTCCGGCTGTCCTCGTTGCAGTCTGAAGGCAGTAATTGCTCCTTCCTTCCAGTCCATGCACCAGTCCAGGGAACGTGCCCCCAGCAACTGGAGTTTGCAAGGTTGTTGTTACTGGCCCTGGTCCTGCCTCCCTGCTTAGCAGTTCCCGCACGCCTCCCCAAATCCAAGCAGAGGTAGGTTTCTGTCTGCTGCCTTTGAATAACTTCTTTTAACCTCTCTGAGTCTTTGCATCTGTGTTGCCTCCCACACTCTTTCCAGTAATTACATACAAGGCCATGGAAAGAGATCAAATTCTGCCGTCTCCTTTGAATCCTGGAAACTGCCTCTTATGGTACCCTCGAGTGCCTTTAAAGGAAACAAATTAACGTGCTGCAGCCCAGATGATTGCAGGTAAAGCTGTACACCGGAGGACCTTGCATTTTCCAGATAGCCCTCTGTATGGCTAGTGAAACGTTTCCAGGAGATTGATTTCATATCGGGTCTGGGGAAATTCCACAGCTCCACAGATAATCTATCACTGCCTGCCCAGAGAGGAGTGATAAATTCTTCACCTTCTTCTCCAGCATCCGTCGTGATTGCAGGAGCAGCAGCAGTGCAAACTGTTTTCCCTGCAATTGAAAAAAAAACTAGACTTGGGTCAACGGAGCAGCTTTCAGGCTCTCTTTTCCCTCCTGTCATGGTTCATTTGAGTCAGGCGGCTGCCCCAGCAGCTCCTTTCCCATTGCACACTTACACCTGCAATGTTTGGCAGAAATTATTGCTTGCTTTCTTTTCAGCCTTTGCTTTAGATTCATTATTATGATGGGTTGTTAATTCTATAGAATAGCAGCGTGTGTCCACTTGAATGATACCTTATGTCCTTGCTGACACGTGCAGCTTGACTCGATGAATGTCACTGTCCTCATAAGCAAAATGTCTTCGGGTAACCCAAGGGCTTGTGCACCATCCCAGGGTGATGCTTCCCAGGGGAATGTTGTCCTCCTCCTCCTCTCAGCAGGGCAGGTGCCCAGGATGGGCAGGGACTCTGCGAGGTGCCAGGTGGCACTTGTAGGGAGCAGGTAGGTGCCACGAGACGACAGTGTTGGTCTGCAGGGGCAGCTCCCCTGCCTGAGGAGGTGCAGGATGCAGGTCCAGCCTTTGGACCTGGTTTAAAGTGGTTTGATGACATCTCAGAGCAAAGGGGAGAGTTTGGATAAATGGTGTAAGAGAACATATTCTCTTACGTTCAGTCACCACCCTGGGTCCTGTTGCCATTGGCAGCCTGAGGGTATTTTGCATAGATGCTAAAACACATTGTAAATTAGGAAAACAAAACAGAAACCAAACCAAAACACCATATTGTGTTAAGATCATTTCTCTTGACACCAGAAAAGCTTCCCAGAACGAACCACCTCATTCCTGTTTACCCTTGTTGTTGTTGTTTTTATTATTTGAAGAAATGACCTGATTTCTGCTTTTCTATAAAAACAGCCATTGTCATTAATATCATCTTTGCAGTCTTGCCTTGCTGCCTGCAGAGGTCAGCCGTCCCGGGCAGAGCCCTGGCGGGATGCGGGCAGCCCTGCCTCCGGGAGAAGATGCTGGTCCCAGGCGAGGAAGAGCAGAAAGCACGGAGCTGGGGTGGGCGAGCCATGCACTGGGGCTGCGGGGAGCGGGCAGTGCACTGGTCCACGCACCTTTGACTTGCTCAGACCTCCCTGCCAGTGAAACCGTGGGCAGGGAAGGTGCATCTTCTGTGTGCCCAGACATCACCAGAGATGCGCAAGGGCCTCCTGGCGGGACAGTGGGACACATCCTGCACCCGGGCTCTCCCGCCAGGGCCGGGCAGGCTGCAGCAGCTGAGCGTGCTTTGGAGGAGCCTTCCTCCTGAGCCGCCCCACACGCTTCCCGCTGGCGTTACAGTTCAGCCCCAGCGCCGGTGTCACGGCTGAGCACCGTGTTCAGCGCCAGAGCAGAAGCAGGCAGGGAGGGCACGAGCGGGTCTGGCGGGCGGCGTAGAAGAGCCCGGCAGTGAGCAGCCGCGGCAGCATCCCACCAAGAAGAGCTGTCTAATCCTGAAGGTTATTGATCCTTTTGGCAGGTTTCAGAGCAGCTTTTCAGTCTCAGTTAGTGCAGGTGTTCCAGTAACTGTGGCAAACTGGCAAAGAAAAGAAACACCATTTCACGATCCTCAAACCTGTTAAATTCCTAACTCGAGAAGGCTCACACAGAAACCTCAGCAACTCCAGGTAAGTTTTCTTCTGCCAGCTTTATTATTTCTCTACAGGGAAAGCAAGCTTCAGGAGGGATGAATCCAGTCCATAATTATTTAATTCCAGTCCATAATTACTTAAGTAAACTGCAACAGTTAGCTGCAGAGAGCATTCTGGTGTGCATTAGAAGGGGAAAATTGCAGTGGTTTGCCCTTTTTGATCTGTTATGCAAGTGTATGCAAAGAGGGGCCTGAAGAAGAGGAGGCGAGGGTTTGCTGCAGCGGCTGCCTGGGCTGGAGGGTGGCAGCAAGCAGAGGTCTGGTGGCATGGTGCTGTCACCAAGGAGTGCCGGAGCTGGGTCCCACATGGGACAGATTTGTTCAGCAGCTGGTGTTAAGATGGCTCTAACTTCAGAGACTAACGCTGCCGGGAAAGGAAGCCCTGCCTGACTATTCAGCACCTTCACAGTTTCAATTTATTTTTTTTTTTTGCTGCTTTTAATGTAACTGGTCTAAAGTTTCCCAAAAGACCTGTAGGAAAGCCAGGGGAGGTCAGATGTGCCATTCTGGACTTCTTATATGAAAAGCAAGGGGTGGAGGGAATAGACTGAAATAAAGGATGACAGAGACTTTAGCTTATACTGCATACATTTAAAGGAGAATAAACAGGCACAAAATCATGTGCAGGTCAGTTTGATACAAAACATCAAAGAGGAGTGGGAGCGACTGCTGACAGAGATTGCTGGCACAGGGGAGCAGCAGCCTGGGAGTGATTTCCAAGCGCAGCCATCCAGGGAGCCCAACAGAAATGCTGGGGATGTTTTTTGAGGAGTAGAGGGTTAATTAACATTGATTATATACAGTTGTGGGCTTGCTTCTGGGGTGGTGGGTTGGCTGATGTGGATAATGTACAGCTGGTGGCTTGTTCGGGCTAAGTAGCTAAATAGCACTGAGGAGCCTGGGAGAGAGGGAGCACGGGTGGAAGAGGAGCACTGGGTGAGGAGAGGCAGCAGATGAAGAAGAGCCCAGGGACGCAGCAGAGAGGCAAGAAGCAGGGTGGACTGGCCTGAAGAGGATGAAGAAACAGCACTGGCAGTAGATGGACTTTTGGAACCTTGTGTGGGAAAGCCTTGTTGCAGCCGGCTAGGTTTGTAGTGCTGCGACACTTGCACACGAGTAAGAAACCTGTGCAGTGTCAGGGGAGCAGCTCTGATCTCCGGGAGCCATTGCTGTTGCAGTGGGAACCCAGCAGCCCCCAGGCTCTGCCTGGCATCAGGGTGGGTGGCACAAGCCATCATGAGCCCCGTGTGTGACAAATACTGAGCTCCTGCAGCTAGCAGCTAGCAGCCTTTGTAACAACCTGGTCACGAGCCTGATGGATGTGTGCCGCAAGAGGTAACTGTTTTGTAAAATAATGTAAAAGTAAAATAATAAACCTTTCGTACTGCTAAATCTCTGAAATTTTCTTCATTTTAGGGTGAACCACAGAAAAATCCAACCATGAGGCAGACTGGGGACTTGAGTCTGGCTTCCCACGTGGTAAGCGATTTATTTTGTACCAAGGCACTGTTATACTGAAGTGTGGTTCGTGACCACACTCATTTTTTTGAATGAGGAACAGTAAAGGGTCTGGTTTTTGCTGTCACAGAGAACAAAACCAACTCTTGAAGCGCTCAAACTTGCCTAATTTTCCTACTAGCCCTATTCCATAAGTATGTGAAGGTTTTATTTTTCTTATGCTAATTTTTATGTGGATTTTTTCTGATTTTGGGGGGAGGAAGATGGTTAAAATTTAACTAGGATGAGAGACGTTAATGCAACGAAGGTTTCCTTCATGGTTTCTTTCTTTTAGCAGTCCTGGCTAGGGTGCGATCCCCGTTCAGCCTTGAAGTCCCAATAAACCCACGTAGTCCAGCTCCATCTGGGGGCAGATCATCAAAAAGCTCCGGTGTCCTCCAGCTCCACGCGTGGCCGGGGCTCGGAGCGGGATGCTGCGGGGCAGCCTGGGGCTGGGGAGGGCTGAGGTGTGCGGGGAGGCTGAGCCGGCTCGCTGTCCGTAACGGTGGGCTCAGAGTTTTATTCTTCGTGAAAAATCAGGCTGGCTGCAGAGGAGGCTTGTGGTACGCTGAGATGGCCGCCGAGGCTGAGCAGGAGGACTTGCAGGTGTGTGTCTGCTGGAGGCACCCCAGCGTGGGCTCGCTTTGTTCTGCTGGGAGACATCTCCAGCTGCTTTGCTGACGGTGGTCTCCTGCCCCGGGGTGGGGGTGGCAGCCCACCAGCACGGGACCCGCAGGGGATCCGGCTGCGCTGGTGGGTGCCGCAGGAAGGGAAAGACCACCCAAAACACACACAGGCATCGCAGCCCACCCGTGGGTCCCTGGCCACCACTCTCCATGGCAGCGCCAGCAGCTCCGCAGTTAAAGGCCACCTCCTGCTGAGAGCTTCTTAATGGCGGACGGTTGAGGTAAACGATAAAATTAAAAGAAATAGGGTGAGCATACAGTTAAAAGCAGTGTCTCTGAACTGGAACCACTTTGCCATGAATTGAACGTGCCTAAACCTAGTCATGGTTGAGCGGAGCTATTCCACTCAGCATTGGATTAACTCATCAGCAGAGAGCCCAGAATCTGATTTAATTTGAAAGACTACAAAATTATATTTCTCTGCTGATTTTCCAGGTGGCAGGATTAGATGTGGAGCTTTCAGTTTTCTGCTACTTCCTTTTAACTTAATTTGACAGAAATGGCTTTCAGTACAAGACAATGTTTGATGGGTACTGCATAGGGGATAATGAAAACGTCAGACAAATGGCAAAGTGTAATTGGGGAGCTTGTTTTCCCGTTATCTGGAAATGTGCTGGATTTGATAAACCACAAAGAATGAGTTTCTTGGAAGAGCATAAACCAGGGAAATTCACAGCTTTCATGGGGCAGTCAGTGCTCCACCGGAGCAGCACCTCTTTCTGGGGGAAAAAGGGAAGGCCAAGAGTTGCAGCAGCACCTGGCAGGTTCGGTGTGCGCCGGCCCTGGTGGGGCACGGGGAAGGTTTTTGCGTGGTTGGCACAGGTACGGTCACAGGCACCGCGGCTGCAGGGGAAGGAAGGGTGGTGGCCCGGGAGAGGGGTGGCCGCAGGGCCACGCTGCCGCGGTGTGCGGGAACGGGAGCTGCCCTTCCTCCCAGCTTTGCTGATTAAGGAGCTCCTTTTTTTGGCAGTTTGAGGTGGAATTAAAATATTGCTGGGAGGGAGACCCGGGGGCAGGCGAACAGCTTGTTCCCAGCTGGCTCAGCACTTTCCTGTTTGCAATTCCACCTACCAGAGCTCAAAAAAGGCTCTCCCGAAGGCGGCCGGGTGCGGAGCTGGCATCCTCCGACGGCCCCGACGCCCGGCAGCCCCTCGGCCGGAGCACGGTGTGGGTGGGCAGCTCTGCCCGTCCCACCGGGGAGGCAGCGGGGCTCCCGGTGCACGTCCCGCCGGAGCAGAGGTGGAGGCAGGAGAAGGCTGCGCCCAGGCTGATTTGGAAGCAGTCATCTGAGCACTGAAGCAAATGGGCTTTTTTGGCAAATCGTTTTTCCCTTCTACGTTTTGTTCTCAGTGGTAGTTTAAGCACCCACGTGTGCAGAGGGGAACGCTAATGCAATACACGCTCTGTGCAGGTACTCGCAGTAAACCTGGTCAGGGGATGGAAATGCGCCGCCAGCTCTGTTGTCTCACCTTCAGACAGCTCTTACCTTGCCCCCAGAACGCAACCTGCAGGCAGAATAAAAGGCAATGCTTGTGGCATCTACTCTCTTTTAGGAAGCCGTTCCTCCTGTGTCTTCCAAGCCTTTCTCAAAGGCATAGCTCTCCCAGGGATGCACAACCCCAGGGAAGGCATTTGCAAATGCCCATGTGCTGCGGCATCAGCATCGCTGCGCCTGGTGCAGACTCCAGCTGTGCCCATCAGGGGATTGATGCAGACGCCAGCAGGTGGAGGCAGTGATGGAAAGCCAGGATCCATCCGGGGCTCCAGAACCCACCGAGGCCAGTCATGCTTTGACTCTCTCTATGAGCCCATTGGGAGCGCCAGGATTTGGATGAAGCCCTACAGGGATGTTCAGGCAGCCTGTTTGAATAGGAATCTGCCCTGTTCGCTGTACAGCTGATTTCCCAAAGCCCTTTGGAAGCAGGATTCTCCCTGCATAGGGACAAGATGCCCACAGGAGCTGGGGGCTGCCCAGCACTTGCCATGCTGATGGTTTGCAATATAGCTTGTGGTCAGTGGGGACGCAGGGTACCCAGAGCCCCCCTGCCACAGCCTGAACCAACCCAGCCATTTCCAGAGCTGCCGATCCCTCCAGGAGGGGACGGGGGGAGTGGATTAAGGGTGTCATTGCAGGGCTCACTACCTGCTGGGGTGGAAGAAAGGCTGGGAGGGGGCTGTTGGAGACCAACTCCTTGCAAGACACCAGCTTCCCGCAAGGAGCAGGAGGCTCTTGCCCTTTGTAAGGGGGAAGCTGGAACAGTAAAAGGTTTGGCAGAGTCTTGGAGGTGAGGGAGCTCTGGACTAGGGTCCTGCTCTTTTCTGTCCCTAAAACATCTGGGGTTGCTTTGGTCCCTTTGGGTAAAGGCTGCCTGGCTCAGAGCCCTGGCATGGTTATCCTGGCTGGGTGCTTGTGGGGCCCTGGCGACTTCCAGGGCTTCCTCCCTTCTCTGGGGAAGAAAGGGGATTTTCAGCCCAACCTCCAAGCTACAGGAGCCTGGGGGAAGTGTCTGCTGCAGAGGAGGACCAGGGCCATGCTAGATGGCTTAAAGGCCAAGTTATTTGACTGCTCTTGTTAGCCTTCTTCCCAAGTCATGCACCTCTCTGACTGCTGGAATGATGAAGCTCCTCTTTGCTCTGGGAGAAGAAGGGACAGACCCAGGTGAATTGACCCCTGTGCACAGCTCCCATCACTCTCCTCTTGGTCTTCACTGCCAGGCCCAAGCAGAACGGTTTGGCTGGGAAATGGTCTGTAAATTTGCAAGCAATGTGCTTATGAGAGGCAGGTTTCTAATGACTCCCAAACCCAAGATTTTCTCCGTGTAAATGCAACTAGGTCTCAGTGTCCCTGATTAGCTTCTTGTGATGAATTCCATCTGCCTGCCTGGGATCAACAAAGACCTAAAAAAACGGAGCACCAGACATGCAGCCTACTGTTTTCATGCCGAGCTTTGTTCATTATAGGAAATCAGTTACAAAACAGGAAGCTCTTCCTTGTTCCACTCAATTTCTTGGGCTTACTTGCCATGAAATGTCACCTTCTCAGATGAAAGAATGGGATTTATCACCATTAAGGGAGGCTTTGACGTGTCCCTTTAAGTGAATCAAGGGTGCTTTTAATGCTGAATCTGTGCAGGATTTTGTTGATGCAACGTGAGTCCCTTGCAATTTATAATACTCATAAAACATGCACATTCGTGGGGAGTGGTTGCATAATTTTTGTTGCTTCCAGCAGTGCTCGCTGCAGGGAGTCGGCTAGCCTTTAGCCTGTGGAAGCTAATGAAGCATGTTTACGATGAGTGACTGTGCACACGCTGATGGAGCGCTGCACGGGGTTGGTTGCTGGGTATCAGTGTGGCATAATTGCTGGGAAGGCTCCGCCATAAACCAGGGCAATCACAGACAAACAAGTGCCTGACGGGATAAGTGCTGAATGAGTTAACCTCTGCTGCAGAGAATCAAGTGTGTTGCGATGTGCCTGGTAGCTGGCTGGTCCCTGTTTCTCTGTGGTGCTCCCAGAGAAACCCCAGGGCAGGTTAGCTTGCTGCTCGCTGCACAGCACCCACCCCTGACACCCCCGAGACATCCCCCCATGCATAAACCCTGACAGCGGGGTGCTGCTGTGAAACTGGTCCCCAAAAACATTCCAGGCTGGGGAGTGTGACCGAGCAAAGAGCCCACCACGGACCTCAGGGAGACATTCTCTACTGAGGGGGGCTTTAGCTGAATGCTACCACAGTTTTTACTGCTGTAAAAACTTTGCTGCGTTTTGGAAATAGTTTGATGGGGTCACTACTGTGTGCGCCTGAGGGAGAAGACTGGGTGGGAGAAACTGGTGTCGGTTGAGCAGGGAAAGCTGAGGAAGAGGTTACAAAAGTGCTGGTGCCACTTTTAAAGAATAACTAGAGTTACAGCTGGCTGGGGGGCTATATGGCCAGGAATGCAGGCAGCAGTCGGGGTGCTGGTGGGCTCCACCTGCCCAGGGCAGGGCTGGGCTCCCAGGGTAGTGCTGGCACTGTTGGCCGTTGGCTGATCATCGCTCTCCTTGGCTCGTGCCGAGTGCTGCGGTAGCTCACATGCTTACATCTTGCTTCCCAGTCTTTGTGCTAGCTGTGCTGGTAGATGTTGTTTCTCAAAGTGTAATTCCCTTGAACCGCTGGGGCTGAGACCAGCACACAGGCAGTGTGAGGCACCCGGGGCTTGGCTCCGCGTCCCCTCTCGTGCCGTGCATCGGGGACCAAACTTTGGCTGTGCTGCGCCCTGGCGAGGATGTGGTGGGTGAAGCTGCCAAAAGGGCACAGGGATGTGTTCCCGGGCTGTCGGCTGCCTTTAGCTGTGTGTTGCTGGTTTATACTTGTGTTGATATCATAAGCATTTTGGAAAAAATCAAAAGGGTTATTAGGAAAGAAAAGGTGTGTGTCTCCTTCCTTAGGAATGCAACGAGAGAACTCCCGGGCTGGGTTGTTGATCGATTGAGCATTTTCCTATATATTTTGGTTTTTTACGTTCACAATATACAAATCACCCCATCTGTATCACTGGCCTCGTCAGTCACCCTCTTTGCCAGAGAGCTTTTGTGGGCTGTTAGGTGAGAGGCAGAGGAGGTGAGTCTGTGAAACGCAGGTTCTGCTCCCGGGATGCTGGTGGCAGCAGTTGCAGCGGCGGGGGCAGGTGGTGGAGGGGGGCTCCCACGTTCCACCACGTCTGCGCAGCCGCTCTCCCTGCCCGGTGACCAACGTGTGCTTGCTCACCAGCTCTGCCCCTCGCCTCTGGCAGGTCTCCTGCGGCCGAGGGCAGCCTCACCGGTGCCGCAGCCTTGGATTAATGTCCAGGGTGCGGCAGCACCATTTGTACTGGCATCTTGCCAGCTTCTTTGGAAAATGTCTGCTGTGGCTGTATGTTATTCCACAGCCCTGTCTGTAGCTGTGTGGGCTGCTGCCCCTCGCTGGGGCACTGGCTGTGGTGCTTTTTCTGAGGCGTGCCTGGTCTCTGGCAACCTGAGTTGCTTCAGCAAAGGGTTAGCGCATGAAACACCCTACAAAAATGTGTTGCATTTGCTGTTGCCATAGCACAAGCAGGAAATCCAGAAGGTGTTGTGGAAGCTGGTGAGTCACTGGGGTGAAGCATTTGTCCCAGATCCCCCTCTCCTGGAAACCTTTTGGCATGTATGAACTTTACAGAGCCAGCAGCCCTTGGTGGGAGTTCGTGGGACCAGTAAGCATGTGCAGGGTAGTCATGGCCCCCTCACTGTGGTGTTATCTGGCCTGAAGTAATTTGGAAATCATCAGCGCTACTAGCAGATATGTTTTTTGACAAAGTTAGTGTAACAGCCTGTGATTAATGGTGGACCAGGTGCTCGCTTGCTGCTGAGCCTGGCCGGGTCCTCCACCTCGCCAGGTGAAGGGCGCCGCAGCAGCAGGTTTTAATGAACTGACAACAACTGCTTCCACTCAGCTCTGGAGGCAAACTGTTACTCCAGCAGTGAGTACAGATACCTCAGAGCTTTCCTCCTGAGGACATGGCCGTGTTCTTCAAACATCGACTGCAACTGCAGCCAGTGCCTTTGCAAGGCAGACCCGCCGAAGCAGGGAGCAGAGGAGTTTCGCTCGCCCCTCGATCTGCCCACGCCTCTGGTGCAAGCGCCGATGGTTGGAGGAGGGTTTCCCTGTGGGGAGATGCTCCTCCAGGCTGTGCGTTTACCTGGAGAGCTGAGGGAGCGGGGGGGGTGCTCAGCCCCGCCTGGTACAGCATGGTGCACAATAAGGAGACCAGCATCTGCTGCATCCAGCCCCGCAAACCCCCGCTGTGTCCCCAGAAGGGACCTGGAGGCAGTCGCTGGGGTGCGGAGTGTCTCAGGAAGGCGGAGTGAGGAGTACAGGGCAGCGCTGGGAGTGCAGCTGTACAGCTCCTCTCCAAGTTTTCCTTTACATAAGTTATAGAATTTATATTTTCTTCCATCCTGGCCAGCAAATGAGTTGCGTCTGTGCTTGGGTTGCTAGCACTCCTTGCAAGCCTTCAGGCACCTCCCCAGTGGGTAAGCTGCCCTGCCTGGCAGCACAGCGCTGGGCTCGGCCACGAGGTTTTTACATGTTCAGTGGGACCCCCCGTTCGGTGGGATGCGGCGGGCAGTGCCCACGCGAGGCTGAGACCTCGCACTCGGCAGCGCGACGGCTGCAGCCTGAATCGAACGCCGCCTGGCAAAACGCTGCTTGCAGGACTTTGTAAATTAAGGTTTGTTTCTACTCGAGCATAAATTCCACTGTGGCAGTAAATACAGAACCACAGCAGTGAGCAGAACCCCCGGGATGGGGAGGTGTGTCGGTAGCAGCGCGTCCCAGCAGCGTACCCTTTCCAGCTGCTGCAGCAGCAGCACGATGCTGAGCTAAAAGATAACGATAACTGAGGATAAAACCCCATCAGCTTGTAAGCTGCTTTCTCATGTTACTGCTGAGTTGCTCTGGCTTCAGATGCCAAGCCTGAAGTATTTAGCATTGCCAGACCAAAGGGAAGGCCACTAACTGTAGGTTTTAGTTACTTGGTTATGTTACATCAGATTTTTAAGCTGTTTTTATTCCAACTCGAGCAATTTTCAAGCCACAGGAGGGCGGCACCGCCGCAAGCTGTAAAAATGCTATTTCCAGCTTGGTTTTGATAGAAAAATCCAACTGCTTAACAGAAAGAAAGGAGGAATCCTCAAACACCGTCCACAGTCCTCAGGACATAGATGCAGGGTGCTGTGCACAGGTCTCACTTGCCCAGCCCAGCTCACCCCTTTTGGCCCCATTCCCCAGCTTTTTGCTGCCGCATTCAGGGTGACTCTGGAGAGTTCCACAGCGCTGGCGCGAGCCACTGAGCCCAGTGCCATTGCCAGGCAGGCAGCGGAGAGGAGGGAATTAACTGGTTCTTAAATGAACCGAACGTGCTCAGCTGCCTTTGGGCTAAGGAGAGCGGCCAGACGCGGCTCCTGCGGAGGGGCACGGCAGAGCGGGGTGTCGGGGTGCTGGCGGCACGGGAGAGGTTGTGCAAGGGCTGCAGTGCAGGGCACACCGCTGTGCTGGGGCCAGTCCCCCCGACCCCCCCCCAGCTGCAGGGCACCCTGCTGCAGCCCTCCAGAGCTGCTGCGGGGCTGTGGGTGTCACAGCACCCAGAGGCTGGCCCCGCTGAGCCAGATGCCACACAGGTGTTTGGAGGCGAATGCCTTCGCGCTCCCTCCTGTCCTGCCCATGGGAGTCTGCTGCACACAGAGCATTAGCTACCTCCCTTGGCCTTGCTTCCAGGGACCCAGGGCTCCATGCAGTCCTATGGAGGAATGTGGGACTAGCCATGCTCAAGGATTAAAATCGAAAATTGCTATTATTAGGAATTTGGTATGGAAGGGAGAGCACAACCTCAGGATCCTGGATTTAGGCTTGGTCCCATGCCCAAAACTCAAACTACAAACTCAAGCGGGAGGGTGTAAGGCAGGTAGAGCTGTAGGTGTTCCCTCAAACTGCAATGGAGGGGACCTCCGGCAAACCCAAGCATCCAGTTTGGGCAGCCCCAAAAGCACATGCCCCACGGGACAGCGATGGCATTCACGGACTGATAATCGCTGTGTGAACAGCAAGTTGCCTGTATTAGCCCCCATGGCTTGTAACGGCAGAGCATCCGCAGCTCAGGAGGTTGCCCTCCTGTTACAATATTAAAATTTCCCTGCAGGGCCTCTGGGAAGCAGTGATGAGCCTGATGCAGAGGTTTACTGGAGCATCCCAAGGTGACTTCAGTTTACTGGGGGAGCAGTCCCCAGCAGCAAGCCAGGAGATGCTCGCAGCCTTTCCCCTCCTCAGCAGGCTGCCTGGGCTGCATCAGGAGTATGAATGCAGGGGAAAATGTTAATTAGTTTTCAAACGAAGATTTATCCCACTAAATCGGTTTTTGAGTACCAAAGGAAGGTCAAAACCCCATGAAGTGATCTAGCAGAAGAAAGAACTGTTTCCTCTGAAGGCTGAAGGGGCTGGAAAGCCAATGGGATTTAGAGGCAGCTATTTCTGGGACCTTTCCATGATCAAAGTTTGCTGCAGGGAACGTGGGACACAGACTTAATGCACTATTCATATGCAAAAAGTATTTTCAGTTTTAAATATCTCTTGTGGAGGGGGAAAGATTTAAATTGCTGGCTGTTTTGGTTGTGTGTTTATAGCAGCTTGAAAAATAATTGGAAGAGAAAACTAGTGCAGTGTGGGTGTGGAGATCCTGGGGGTTTGAGAAGCTGAGTCTTGCTCCCTGGCAGCGGATTGCTGCGTGGTGCAGCGATCGTGGTGGTGGCAGGGGCTTGAGGATGCCCCAGCAGCAGCAGAGGAGCCCGCAGGGATGGGCTTAAAGGCATTCATGTGCTTGCTTTACGTAAATAGTGTAAACGATATGAAAATGTGGAATTGCTGGGCAGGTGCTGTCGTGCTCTGTAGCTCCCAGTACTCAGCTGATGTTTAACCTGAATTCCTGCTCTGGTTAATGGGACTTTGCCTGTGTAAGGGGTGTGTAGGGGTAGGTCCAGGCCAGTACAGATTCGGTGATGTTTTCCTCAGCTAAAGATAATTTTGGTTTGCTTAGTCAAAGCTCAGTCAGCAACAGAGCAAAGGCATTATCTTCCGGGAAGGATTGTTTGGTTAATTTAAATGAGATGTTTCTGAGAAAGATCCCTGCAACAGCTCAGTCACGAGGGCTGCAGCGGCGAGGTGGGTGCCCGTGCCCGTGGAAGCGTGGCTGCTGCGGGAGGAAAGCAGCAGAGCCCCAGCTGCCAGCCCTGCCTCTCCCGGGGCCGGGGTCTCGCCTGGGGACAGCCGGGAGAGTGGGGGGGTCTGCAGGACACGGGGGCTCCAGCCCGTCCCCCTCCGCCCTCCAGAGCAACGGCTCAAGCTTTAACTAAGAATTGGCATAAAGCAACAAAGGGGCAGCATCTGGGACTCAATAAACCGAACTAACCAAACCCTGAAAAAACAAGTACAAAATGGGAATTAACTCATTAGCTTTCCCCTGGCATTGATACCTGGGGACTTTTATCTGGAGCTGCGTGGGAAGAGAGCACTCTGCAAGTATAATTCCCATAGGATGGGGCTTTGAGCAACCAATTTAAAGGGCTGTGTTTGAACCATTTCTGAAGCAGGACCCAAACATGCCAATTACACAACGGATTGCAGAGAACAGTGTTGTGACAGAGATTAACATGGTTAGAGAACTGACAGGAGCACTTGACCTAAAATCGTACACGAAAGGATGAAATTTTAAATTTTGTAGTAAGCAAAACCAGCTATGCACAGCCGAAAGCAGAAGGGAGGTTAAACCTAGCCTGTAAGCCAGGCTTTGCAGGTATGCAACGTGGTTCAGCGCTGGGAAGCTACTAAAATATATCGGAACGCTGTTTCAAGTTCAAGTGCTTGACCTAGCTTTAATATCTTACCAAAACCAGATTGCATTATTCAAAATTAAACGGTCTCAAAAGCAACGGCAAAGCTAATTTCAGTCTGTAACAGCCGACCTCAGACCATCCCTGGGTTTTGTGCCAAAACAACCCAGGTTTCTGCGAGGTGACTCCGGACTCTGCCCTGTGACGGGGTGGGTGCATGTGGCTTTGTGCAATAATTAAAGGCAAGAGCAATAATTCCCTCCTTAAATTCCACTCCCCCAACCCCGGAAAAGTGGCTCCCTCGTCCCCCACACCAGGGGACTGGGATCGAGCTGGCGGTAGTGGAAGATTTCCCAAGGCGGTGCTGCCGCACGCTGCCTGCCGCAGCCGGCACCTGGAGCTGCTCCGTGCTGCCGGGAATTAATGGGGCTCTTCATTTAGCTCAATTACTGGGCATCCACCTGAGAAGCTGTAAAGAATAGAACAGTAAATCTTACAATCAAATATTAAATTATACCTAATTTATTTACTTATGGCAAACTGTAAGCCTGGCAATCAAGCGTGTAAGGGTTTATAACACAAGCGCTCCTGGGAGCAAGGGGACGTGCCTGGCAACGCGCTGGGAGGGGGGTTACTGTGGCTTGGTCCAAGGGGGGGCACAGACAGGGATACAGACAGGGATTAACTGCTGTAAACCTGGGGTCTCCCAGCTGCAGAGACCGAAGGAGCGCAGCCCCTCTGTGCAGCCCCTCCGTGCAGCCTGGCAGACAAGCAGCGGGCAGCTTGCCCTGCACTCCTGCATGCTGCAGAGTTCTGCTCCCTCAGGCTCGCCTGCTCCCGCCCGTGGTGTGGGGGGAAGGAGCTCGTCAAGCCTCCCCTCAGCCCTCCAGAGCCGTCCCCACGCTCCTGCCTGGCTGCTAGTGGCCTGCCGGAAAATCAGAGGCAGTGGCTGTCCCCGATGGGTGACCGGTGGCGAACACCAGGAGCCAGGTCCGGGGCCGCGTGGTGCGTGCCCGCGCAATGCCTGGCTGCAGGCATGGCCTCTCGGAAGCAGAACAAACCTTCTGCATCCCCCCGGCCGCCCCGTGCGGGCTGCTGCGCGCCTGGAGGGCAGCGTGGTCTGGGGGTTCGCTCCACTGCGTGCTTGCTCTTCTTCATCGCCTGTGTGGCTCTGCAGGGCATGTCGTCTGGCTGAATACATGGCTGATACGAATTGCTGTAAGAAAAATATAGTGGGGGGAAATGTAAAAGATTTTGCTTTAATGGACAGGAAACACTGTTGTATCAGTTCATGGAGGCAGACAGAAACCGGCTGTTAAAATGTCCCGATATGAGTATTCATTGCTTAGAGAGATGTTGCTTCATGAGGATGTCCTTTCCAACACGGATCAAGCCAGCAGTGGCTACTGCTGTGAGCAAGCGTGGTTGGGAAGGGCTCTGGATGGGTGGTACCCTGCAAAACACAGGAACAGGGAGGGAGCCTGCAACGCTACAGTGAGCAGAAATGGGCCTCATGGTTTTGCCTGTGATGATCATGGGGGAGTTGGTTCAAGGTAACGCTGGTCCTTTTTTTCTATCTTACCTGCCCTGCAGATAATTAATTTCAGAAAGCAGATAATGTTTTATTCGCTTTCCTAAAAAAAAAAAAATAAATTATTTTTGGCCAGGGAGAACCTGGTCCTTGACTTTGATAAATGTCTCTCCACCATCATACTGCATTTTTGCATACTTTTTATTGCAGCTAAAACACTCCATATGTAGGAGGAGGCTTATTATTTGAATCAGGGCAAAACCAGCACGTTTGGCAGCACTTTCTGCAGAATATATTCAAGGTTTTTACTTCTGCACAAAATCCTTCAAGTTGCCTGGATTTTTTCCATGGACTTCACTCGGGTCAAGATTTCAATATGTCTTTGAATTGTATTTTTGCCCTTGAACTCTCTGGCAGCCCTGTGCAGTTGTTCTGCAAATGGGCTCAGAAAACGACACTCGCGCAAGGGTGGCTGGATGTACATCAGAGCCTCCCAAAAAGTCTGGCAGAGGCAAAGGGTCTGATGGCTCACTAGCATATTTGTGAAATGATTAATTGCGTCTTGTACTTTACAGTTCAGAGAGAGGGAGAGAAAAAACTGCGTCTGGATTAGAAGTTTTTTTGCCATTCAGGATGGCAGGTGAATTTTAAATAGAAACCCAGTTGGAGAATAGGTCCAATCTGGGAAGCATAATTTGACAATTTTCTCATTGCTTTTAATTGTGCAATGTCAAAGCAGAAACAGTAGCAGGTGGGGAAAGTACCTTGAGTTGTGTCAAGGTTCTGTGAGAGGTTTGTATGCTGGTTTTTGCCTGCTTCCTTGAGGCGCGAAAGCACCTTTACTTTGCAAAGACAATGAAAATGCACTTTCTTCTGTATGAGCATTTAAAAAAGGGAATTGTTCTCTGGTGTTGTGGGAGAGCAGCAGGAATGGAGCAGGAGGAATCGGAGCAGCCGCCTGGCTGGGTGCGTTTCCCAGGAGGGTGCTGTGCGCCGTGGGACCTGCTCCTGCTCACGGCTGGTGCTGCGAAAGGGACAGGTCTCGGTCCCACCTCTGTTGTCCCAGGTGTGCGGGACATCTGGCTGCTGGGATCAGGGCAAACGGGTCGGTGTGGGCTGGGGCAGCAGAGAGACCCCGAGCACTGCTGAACCCCCACCCTTGGGCAGCTCCTGAGAAGGGCTCTGCCTTGGGGTCGGCAGGCGAGGGCACCTTTCAGGCCCCTAATTCCCTCTGAAAAGCTCCACTGCTGCATCCTCTCAGCCCATTCCGAGCATTCACATAGCTTCTTGATATTGTGGGGAATGTCTTCCCCGCCGGAGCGCCGGGGTCCTGGCAGCTCCCCGTGGGAGGGCGGCAGGGCTCAGCAGGACCAGCACAGCTGCCTGTAGTGCAGGCAGCACCAAGGAACTGCTCCGCGTTGTTTCCACCCGGGTGTTTTGGGAACCAGTCGCTTTAGCATGAGTCAGCGAGCCCCCCCGGCCCTGGGCCCATGCTCGGTCATTCAGAGGGAGCGGGTTTTCCATGGGGGAGGATGCGGTGCAGAGTCCCAGCTGTTGCTCAGTTACTGGAGCCTCCACTTACACCGATGATGCTCCCTGTGCGTGGGCGCCTGGAGGGGCCGGACTTGGAGGTGACGGCTCGCTGGCTCAGCTCTGATTCACTGCTCAGACCCCCCAGGGAGGCAGGCATGGCATGCGAGGGAGCCCACGGGCTACCTCCGTGCCAGCCCTCCTGGCTTTGAACCCCTCTGCGCCCTCCTGGGGAGCCCGTGTGAGCCCCCCGTGCAGAGCAGAAGCGCAGATACACACTGTGAAGTAGCTAATCCTGTAAGAGATGGCATTTAGGTTTTGATGCTTTGGAAACATCTCAGTACCTTGACATCCCTTGTAAGCGGTGGCTTCTGAGGTGCAGACTGTTGGATGCGGAGGACTTCACTGCTTACCACAGCAGAGAGCATCCTCATGCCATGCCATGTGCACCAACTCGGTGTACAGCCCCATGGAAATAAGGGGTTTTTTTAAGGGGTGTGTATTAAGATGCTGATCATAGCCTGACTTTTTATTTTTTAGCAAAGATATATGACAACTGTGCCATCTCCTGTTGGCTACGGTATTTTGGAGGCTTTTCTTCCCATTAATAGCCTTGCCTATCACTTCAAAGTGACACTGTGGCATCATCTTGCTGCATGTGAGGCATTTGTGCTTTGAAACTCCAGACCAGCTCTTTTCTGTGAAAATCATTCTAACCCAACCATAAATCTCACCACTTTGTAGCTCTTCACTCACATTTAACATGCTTTATAGTAGAGGTTTTCCTTTGGCAGTCACAGGTGAACTATGCTTCATGTGTGCCTCTGCTTTACAGGCACGTGGCACTGCCCTGCGCTGGTGCTGAGCTGGCTGTGCCTGCCTGGGCACCGCTGCACTCCGCTCCGTGCCTGGGAGAGGCTGGAGGGGGCCACCTCCATCCCAGCCGCTGTCTATCCCTGTGCCTTTCCAGATTCCCGTGGGAGCGAGGGGTTTCCCCCAAGCCCTTCCTGGGCAGGTGGTGTGCTTTTGTACCATGCCAAAGCCTGTCGGGTCTGGTCCCAGCTGGGCGTTGCTCCTGATGAAGTTAATCCGTGCAAGCAGAAAAGTCTTTTTTCCTCCTCGTCCCCGCTTGTTGCTCCAGAGTGGAGCTGCTTCCAGCTGCCAGTTTCTCCCCTTGTGCTGCCCAGGTCAGGGAGGGGATGGCTTTGCCTTGCCCTGGGCCAGCAGATGCCTCGTGCTGGGGTGCTTGCCCGCGAGTGCCAGCTGCCCGCAGGGTGCTGAACCTCCTGTTCGCAAAGGAGAGTGCGTGCGGGCGAAACAGATGTGCGGTTCAGCTGAACAGTCAATTTTTAACTTCCCCATTGCTCAATGGCATGGAAGGGAAACTTGTCTGGGAGGTGTTGCTGTTGACAAACACTGCCATGTGAGGACTGGCCCAGCTCCGCTTTGGACTCTGCTCGTGTTGCGTGTATTTGTTTTCACCAGAAATTGAAAGGTCACAGTACTGGGTGTTCAGACGCTGGGGAACATCCCCATATCCCTCTGAACACAGTGGACAGGCTGAGCTGGGCTGTTGACTTGTTCCAGCATCTTCCCATCATCAGGACGGTTGCAACAGCAGTTTTTTGGAGAGATGGGGGTGGATGTTTGATGGGGGGCAAGGGGCAGATCGTGGGGTCTCTGCGCTACCTGCTGTAACTGACCCCCTCCCTTTGCTCTCAGCTGTTTCTTCCCGACACCCTGCAGGCTGTCCCCCGCCTTCCCCAGCCCACAAAGCAAACCAGAGCTTGCTTCTTCCAGCTGCCTGCGGCGGGGAGCCCCCCGGCACGCTCCTGGGCACGGCCGCTCGAGCTGGGGAGGCACAGCCACCCCCGCCGCTGCACCCCTCTCTATGGCAGAGCGTTAGAAAAGCTAGATAAAATTAGCTATTGAGACGCATGTTCCTCAGGATGCCGGGACGGAGGGACACCCAGTACAGCCAGTTTGACTCATAGAGAAGAATAAATGGAAACGCCCGGCTCCTGAAGGGAGGAAATGCCTTGAACAGCCTTTTCCTCCGTTTGTTGCGCGGGGAGGCTGACAATGGGCCGCGCGTCTGGCCGGAGCGCTGCGGGGCTGCCCCGCGAACGCAGTGTGCGCGCACCGACAGACACGGCGTCTGCGGCACCGGGCGCGCAGGAAGGGCCCGGCACAGCCGGGTGACCTGCCCTCCTGCACCTCGGCTGCGCGGGTCGTGTCCGGATCGCAAAGCAAAGCACAGCGCGGGCACCGCTACCAGCGGTGCTTTGCTGGGCTGTGCCCCTGCGAGCACACGGGCTGCCGCCAGCGCCGGATTGCCAGGGTCGGGTCTGGGTGCTCTGAGCCATCGTCTGCAGCCCTGGGGAGCGGCAGCAGAGAAGGCAGCACCGTGTGTGAGGGGGCTGCAACAGCTGCATGTTTGCACCCCGAATTCTCATTGACAGATGTTTCGTAACAACTAATTGCAATTTTTCCTGAGCCCACTGTGAGATGCACTGCTGTTCAGGAGGCATAAACCTGCCAAAATGGCATACAGGCTGTGACCAAGGAGAATTGCCTTTTTCTACTGTAAAAATCCAATAAATGCGTAACTTCTTTTATAAGTAGCCTTTGTTTATCAGGGATGCCACTTGGTCCAATAACTTAAATGTAATGAGACAAGAGGGACCATAAAGTCCCGAAATCACAGGATCTTATCGATCAAGTTATGCAAATGTTTGTGAGCAGGAATGTCTGGGCAATGGCAGGACGTGCCAGCAGCAGCTGCTTCAATCGTATTGCCTTCAGTTTGCTGCAGTTGTGGCTTCCTTCAGATTTGCTTTCTACAAGGAAAGAAAGTTGGCAGGTGATGCATCAGGCTCCCCTGATGGTTGGTACCTTTGGGCTGGATGTGGCTGTCAGCAGTCGGAGGCACTGCAGCACGAGTCCGGGTGCTGCTGGCCAGGCACAGGGGTGTCTCCATCCAGGGGAAACGGGTGGCTCTAGCCCTGAGCGGGACCGTCACCCCTGGCAGAGCTGTGCCATGGGTGGGCAGGTTCTGGATGCGTGCTTTAATTGTGCTTATGTGTGACGGGTCCATTCGGAGCTGCGGTTTGGTATTGGGGGCCAAGAGGTGGCAAGGCTGTGACAAACCCACAGCTGGCCCTGGCACAGGAGGTGTGTTGTGGAAAGCTCGATGGTCCGGGGCAGGGCAGGGGGTGAGCAGAGCACCAGTAGCAGAGCCAGGGAAGTGGAAGGCAGCAGGACAGCCTAAAGCTAATTTGGTACCCCGGGGCCGGGGGGGGAGGTTCCTGAGAGCATCCTCTTCCCACAGGGTTATCACTGGGGTCCCATTCTATAGCACACCGCAGAGGCAGACGGATTGGGTGGCTGCATCACCCCGCTGGTTTCTGGTTTGAGCGTTTGTCACACAAGAAACGGATCTGATGGGAAAACCTACTGGAGCGGGAGGAAAGACGCTGTGTCCCAACTGCCTGGAGCAGCTGGCGTAGGCAGCAGGAGGGGCGGCGCATCGTGTCCGGGGCTGCGGGTGGCCACTGTACGGCCCCACTTGGCCTTTTTGGGGAACAGCCTGTTTGAGGCAGTTTGTGTCACTAGGGATGGTTTTGCGGGGATGTGTCATGAGTGGGTGAGACAGCTGCGTCTGAGCGCGGGACGCTGCACTGGAGCGGGTCAAATGCTGGAAAACTGGCAACTGCCTCTGGAGCAAACCCCGCTCTGAGGCAGGTTTTTCTGGGCAGGGGCAGTTCTGGAAAGCCTTGGGAGGCTCTTTCAAAAAGGTCCATCCCAAACCAGGCGTGACCCCAGCTCTCTCTAGTCTTCCTGGGCAGAGGGACCGCCACACGTCACCCCTCCCCTGCCCCAGCGCAGTCTCTGTAGCCGATGCGGAGCACAGGGGCGGTGGGAGCGCAGGGCAGCAATGCCCGGCCGTGTGCTCCTGCCGCCGTCCCAGCCTCTCGCCCTCCGGGCTGCGGTGAAGGCTGCGGCGCTTCTTCCACCTCCTGCTTTTGGGAGGCCGGTGCCGTGCCGCCCAGCCCCGGGGATGCTCCGGGGAGCCAGTGCTGCTCCGCACGCTGCGCGTTGCACTCCCCAACCTGGTGCTCTCGGGGAATGCTTGGACATGCTTCACCACGCTATAAATAATTACAATTATCCATTCCATTAAGTAATTTAAAGGATTATATCTAGTCTCCCTGACTTAAAGGCAATTTGGAGTTTTTACTGTAGGCAAAAAAACTGTAGCTGGTCTATCATTCTTCTGAATTGGTTTATCTTCATTGCTCTAAGCAGAGTCATGGGAATGTTTTTTCCTAAACCAGCAGGTTATTAGAGGACATATTTATAAATAACTAGTCTTGTCTATTTTTAAGTATTTTCAGCATAGTCTATCATGATAGCATGGCATAACCTGCAAAAAAACTGAGTCCGATTCCGCTGCCAAAGCGTTCGTAACTCACTTCTGTTTCTTTGGATGCTGGGGAGCCAAGTCCGGGTTCTCAGTCTGCTTTGAGGAATGCCAAGAGCCTGACAAACCGCCCTGCTCGCTGTGGCTCAGAACCGGTCATTTTCTAAACCAATTTTTCTGTTACGCTATTGCAAACGATGTAATTCTCCTTTATTACATAGGGGAAACTAACAGTTGAGTTTGATTTACAGCTAAATTTGGTGAGGTCTTTCTGGGAATGCCGGAGTCACCACAGCAACTGTGGGTCAAACTGGTGCTGCTAGACTGGGTGGCAGGACTGCAGGGAATCCAAGGGCTGCTGCAGACTCTGAGAACGGGCTGCCAAATCGACATTTGGGGAATTAAGGAGAGGTGCAGGTAGTCTGCTCTTAGAACAGAATCGATATGAAATGACCAAAAAGTATAACCCCACTTCTCCAGGAGAACTGAGCATTTCAGACAAGAGAATTTATATTTACTTCATAATTTATTAAATTTCAGATTGTCATATGCAATAAATTATAGTCGATATAATAATGCTGTCATAAAATATTACCATGAAGTACTCGTCTAATAGCTATTGTAATCTATACAAATAAGAACTATAGTTATGATATTTAGATTTTTAGTGTTAATGGGAAGTGAACAAAATATTAAGGATCTTCACAGTAAATTCAGGGAAATATGTCATTATTATTGCTTCTGTGCAAACAATTTATACTGCACACATACAGCTCGAGAAAGAAAAGGCAGAGTGTGTCTCTAGCACAAATGCATTCCCTGCAGGATGAACTTACTGCACCCATACGGTGCACTTACATGCATTTTAACAAATGCAAAGTGATCCATGATCAGTAGCTGATCAGTCTCTAGAACCTCCCTCCTAGCCCACGACCGCGAGGCTCAGCAAGGGCGCAGACTTTAAGGAAAATGTTTGGAAAGGCAACGCACACAGGTGAAGTCAGTAAACACCGAGTCCATCGGAAGGTCTTGAGTTGCTCCCAGGTGTGCGGGTCCCCCCACGGCTCGGTCCCACGGCTGCCCAGAGGAGCCTGGCTGCCTCCCGCCGGGGTCTGCCCTCCCTCTGGGAGCCTCTGGCCGCCGCGCTGCCGGCCACGCGATGCTGCCAGCTGCGCTGATGCTGCCCTCCATGCCAATGCTGCTGTTTGCACCGATGCTGCCATCGACACTGTAGTTTGCTGCGTGTGCAGTGGGGCTGAAGCCCTGCGGGGAGGTCCGGCAGGACCCCCGCCAGGCCCTGGAGCGCGCCGTGTGTGGCAGGAGGTCACAAACAGTCCCATCCCGAAATGTTCTCCTCCATTTCTGCTCCCTCCATCAGTTCAGTGAACTTTAATGGAGTATTTCCGAAACGTCAGGAACTGAAGCAGCTTGTCTTTTCTCCTCTGCTTTAGTGCCATTAGTGCTCTCGTTTTCTCCTCCAAGTCCTGATCAGTGGCGAGGATTATCTTGGCTCTTTCCTCTGCCTTCTTGTCTCCGGAGTTTTTGAAGAGTTTCTGTAGGGACTCTTCGTTGATGCTTTCGAAGATGTTGGCCACGGCTTTCTTGCGCAGGGCTGTGTCGAAGCGGTAGCCGTGGACCGAGGGGCTCACTCGCAGGGATGTGGACATGGCTGGAGTTTTGTAGCTTCTCCTTGCTTTCATCTACGTGGGGTGCTGCCGGGTGCGCCCTGGGTGCAGGCAGAGGGATCGGTGCTGCGCTGGCTCCCAGGGCTGGTATTTAAAGGCAGCCGGGAGAAAGAGCCGGAGGGCTCCGGTTACAGGATGAGATCACGCTGATGTCAACACTGAATAGTCATAAGCAAGTTTAACAGTTAAGTTGCCAACTTTCCTCTGTCGTGCAGCAGAGATGAAAAGTTTTCTGCGTTTCTGCCATGGGGATAGTTTTTCTTTGACCCGCTGCAGAACAGGCTTCACACAACTTCAAACATCGCTGTGGGACTTGGAGCTAGTACGGCTTGAACTTTGTTCAGAGTATATAATACAACAAACAGTCAAAACTCCAGGTGAGGACTATTGCATTACTAGTAGGAGGTGTTAGGTGCGAGCCTGTGCATGCGAATGAGCCCTTGTCTGTCTTGGCCAGACGCAAGTACAGCAGCCCAGCACAACCTGCTCAGGTCTGGGCATGGGAGGCTTCCTGCTGCTCCCCAGATGAGGCGGCTCCTATTTAGCGCTCCCGAAGCTGTATGTTCTACTTGGCAAGTGGTTTACCAAAGGCAGCTGATCCGTAGTGTCCTCTGGGGTGACTTCCCCAGGATGTCACACCCCACGGCTGCACATGGCAGTGCTCCCACCGGGGCAGCAGGTAAAATCTCTCTGCCCCACCACGCACGCTGCACTGCAGCAACAGCACCGAGCGGTTTGCTGCCCTGCTCCTGCCTTGAGCGTTCTTTTTCTTAAATTTCCAGCTCACCAGTGCAGATCCTCTGCTCCAAAAGTCTGTGCTGTCCACACCACCCTTGGCCAGTGCCAAGCCCTTGGGCTGGGAGGACTTGCTCTTAGTCATATGGATTGGTTTTAGGCAGTCCTACGAGGAGCAGGGAGTTGGAATTGATGATCCTTATGGGTCCCTTTCAGCTCAAGATATTCTATGGTTCTGAGACTCCCTCTCGCTGAGGATGTGGCCTGGGCACGGCTGCCTGCAAGGGGCTGGCTCTGACCACTGGAGCTCCTGATGGGCTTAGAAATGTGGTATTACTGAGCACAACTAAATCTGGCCCAGAATGGCAGTGGGCTCAAAAGTCACTTGAGGCCAGGAAGCCAGAGATAAGTGTATTTTGGTTAATGGCTTAAAAGTGGCCGGATGCTGTGGAGGCACTGTTTGGAAAATTAGCTGCTTGTTTACTGGTTGCGCTGATGACCCCTGTTACTCATCCTTACTGAAAAACTCCAGAAACAGCCTCTGTCCCCATGATGATTTGACCAACGGCCCCAAGGGGTTTCCCTTATTTACTGACGAGCTGTGGAGGTGGATCTCTGCCCACCATGAAGAGCAGATCCAAAGTCACATGGCCCACTTGCTGGTCATTCCACATTCCCTTTAAAACTTCTGTTCCTTTGGACAGAGTGAGGGGATGTGCCTGAGCGCAGCCCTTGAAAACCACCTGTCCCGTGGCCAGCAGCAGCCACGGGGGAGGTAAGAGCCCCCGAAGCCCACGGGCCAGGCGCTTGCGCTGGCACAGGGCAGGGAACAGGGTGAATGGTGAGTGGGGCAGGCTGCTACCTGGCCCCCAGAATGACTGGCAGTCCCAGCTCCATCCAGGCTCCCGGGAACATCCATCCAGCCGGGGCTTGCCAGGCGTTTGTCTTTAGGAGAGGGAGTGGGCTGCATTTCAGTGTTTGACCACTTTCCCACCTGGGACTTGGGGACCGATCCATGGGTGCTGGGCACGTCCTGGCACACAGCCCTGTGCCCTGCATTCACCCACATTCTGCCAGGGATGGGCTTTCCCTGCAGCTGCCGGGACTTTGCTCCATGCCGTTGTTACTGGCACAAGCTCCCCCTGCACATGCCTGCCATTTTTTCCGCCGGTTCTGCATCGCTGCCATTGTGCGGGTTACTTTTTACAAGTTTGTCTGAATTTCTTTGGTATGTACTAGCTGTTACGTGCCTTCGTGTATAAACAACTACTTCACAAAACCCTGTGATTCTCCTTCTGCCAGAAAGACTTAAAAGCCTCTTGCTTTGCTGTAGCCTTGCTGAATTTGTGAGAATTACACATCAGCCGCTGTTTGCTCAACATTTGCAGGGCTGGTAAATCCACCCTGAAAATAGGATCTTTTTGATGTGGTTGGCCTCTGGGTCTCTGCCTGTGAAAAACCCTCGTGTTTTATAGGCTCCTGTTAACATGGCATGTAAGGGGGGAGCAGTAGGAAGCAGGGCCACGCTCACTGCGGGTCCCCTCCCGCTTGGATGCGAGGTGCTGCCCGGGGGTCCCCTCCCGCTTGCATGCGAGGTGCTGCCCGGGGGTCCCCTCCCGCTTGGATGCGAGGTGCTGCCCGGGGCACCACATGAGGGGAAAATCCTCCAGTAAAAAGCGTCTGGCTGAAATGCTATATGTGCGTTGCTTCACTGGATGGATAATACAGTTTCAGAGTACTTAGGGCAAAAAATAGTGCCAGAAGATTGGTTGTTATCTTGTGGCTGTAGAAAACGAGCCCTTCTTTTGTTTCCCCTGGTCAAAAACAGGAGCTGAGGCATGTTAACATATGCCTGGTTTTCACCGCTCTTATTGCACGTGGAATCATTCTGCAGGTATTTCCAGAGACATGGCTGAGAGAATAAATTAGCAATATTTGTGGAAGATACAAGCTCAGAAAAGTATCTGCCATGGAAACCGAGAATAAAGCTGATGCTTTAGGAGTAAGACATCACAAAGATGCCAAGATGAAGCATGCGTTTTCGTGTGAGCTCATCTTGCGCTGAGCAGTAACAAATGTCTTTGCCCCTTCAAGCTTCTCTGCCCACTTTGTATAAATTTAGTTGTGTTCAACTCTGACTGAGAGATGAAGCATGGCTCATCTGTTTTTTCCAGTAATTTTTGTTTATATCGGTCTTTTAATACTGCTTTCCCAGTAATGCCTAGGAGGAATTACTCATGTGTTGGATTGGAGCTAAACTTCAGACAAGATGTGATTTCTACCGTGGCTCTCCTGCTATTATTGTATAATTGCTTTGTGAAACACAAACGCTCCGTTTCACACGTTAATGGGAGGATTAATCCCTATCCCCACCATCTCTGCAGAGCAGCTCAGCCACATCCCTAATTGCGCCCTGCTTCTCACGGCGTGATGGGCTCAGGGTGCTCCAGCCGCGGGGGCTGCTCTGGTGGGGGGACGGGCAGGTCTGTGCCCAGCTTTAGGGCGCGGGGGCCCTTCGGTGGCATCTGGCAGCGCAGCTTGCCGAGCACCCACAGGCATCTCATCCCAGGTCGTGGCCGGGAAGGTTTTGAAGCTGAAGCGCCAATGATTTATTGTAGGCTAAAGCGAGCCTCTGGGTCTCGCAGTCAGAGCAAGCAGTTGCTGGAGGGAAAGATTTGGGAAGGATGGTGAGTCAGCGGCCAGGTCTGTGCTCCGCTGGCAATGCAAAGGCTGTTCAAATAGACCCAGAGGCATCTCCAGCTCAGAGCCAGAGGATTCTGCCTGCCCCGGCTGCACTGTTGTAGGAGAGGCAGGTAAAGCAGGGTGCCTGCTGGGTCAAAAGCCACTGCAGGGGCTTCTGGAAAGCCCCCAGCCCCTGCAAGGAGCCGGCAGCCCTGCGAGCAGCAGGTGAGGGAAGGCCAGGGCTGCCCTGGGCAGCAGGGGAAGCTGGAGCAGCCAGTGCCTTTCCTGCAAACTCTTGCAGAAAACTTGGTCTGCATTATGTAGCCATTCAAAATCACTCCAAAGAAGGTCATCTGGGATGCCTTTGCATTTTGCTAGGGCATGTTTTGCATAGCTTTCCCTCACTAGCCTGCCTAAGCCTGCACGGCTGGTAATACCACATTGGCACTGAAAGATGCAGCAGTCCCTTCGGAGAGCATCGGTGCTGGAGAGACCTTCCCAGCTCAGAAACTTGAGTCTTTGGCAGGCATCTTAGAAGGCTTTGGAACAGGAGAGGAAAGTTAAATGGATGTCTTAAAATACATATATGTGCTTTGTCTTTAGTTCATTCAGTGGAAAAACTAAGAATCTGGAGTGCCCAGGAGCCTCAGGCCATCTCTTCTCTTCCCACCCTTCCCCACACACATGAGCTCGACCTCGGGCTCACTCGCAGCCTCCGCTCCTGCCGCTGGCCGTGCAGGCTGGAGAATCCCTGCCCTTCTCAGAGGCCAGAAATGCTGCTCCTTAGGTTTGCCTGCTGCTGGGAAGTCTATCTGAGATGGAGTGCTCTGCAGCAGACACAGCTGCGGGATGGCTGTCAGGTCACAGAGGAACTGGTTCATCGTGTTCCTCGAGGAATCCAAATTCCTGGGAATTTGTCAGACATCCAGGTCATGCAAATGGCAGGGCCTTCCCGGGCTCTCCAGCCTGCCTACAGCTTCTTCTCACCGTGGCTCCTGTGCCGCCTCCTGTAAGCACAGAGTCCACTTTTGTGTTTGTTTGGGCGTTGGATGGGTTTTTCTGTGGTTGCTGGTTTTTTAATTGAGCATCTGGGAACACTTGTCCCACGTCTCACGCAGGACACCATGCCCTTTGCTTACAAAGCCCAAGAACTTAACTTGGCCGTGTGTGTTCCCTGTGACTTGTCCTGTGGTCCCCAATCCAGATGTGCGGTACAGTGGGGGGTATTTTAAGGGCATTTCTGCTGCAGCTCAGTTCCCGGAAAGTAAAAGCATTTCTTAGACAATCCTGCTCACACAGCTGCCTGCCTAAAAAACAGAAAAAAAGCTATTGGTTTTCAGACAACAGAAGACACCATTAAGCTGGTTAAATTCCTTCAGAAAAGCTTTTAATAGGGAAAAAAATCTGCACTGCATCTATTTAATACTTCTCTTTATCCTAGCTATGAAAAATAAATTAGATGCTGGCTTCTGGGCTGCTAAGACAGGTGGTGGTGTTGTGTCAGGTGTAGCCTGCATGGCGTTAATTCTGTGCTCCAGCCTCCTGCAGCCGAGGTGAGCAAGAGTATTTTTTTATTAGTGGTGGCTCTTGGCATCTCCCTGTAGGGCTCCCTCAGCCCTGTGGCTCGTCTCCTTCTCCTGCTGAGAAGTTGGAGAAAATAACAAATTTTCATGGTGTCCGTGCAGTAAGAGGAGTTGTCGGGAGTGCACAGTGAGAACGCAGTCCTGCCCCTCGCTGGTCCTGCTGCGGCTTTCTGGCAGCGGTGTCCCTGCGGGCAGGTCCGTCCCGGGGCGGTGGCACTGAGGGTGCAGGTCAGACTGGCTTGAGCGAGGGGGACCGTGGTCCTGGAGCTTTGCAGCTCATCGCTGTCCTGCTCAGGTCCAAGGAACGTGCCGACGCTGCCAGGCTGTGTGAACGCGGCCGCGGGAGCCGAGTAGCGCGCTGTGCAGGGAGACCATATAAGAGTAAAGTTTGTGGTATTGCTGGTAATGAATGTCTCCTCATTTCTCATAAATTCTCTGCTAAATGTACGATCACTGAGTTAATAATGCAGTGCAGGACATAATGAATAGCCAGTTACAGTAAGTAAATCATGCCTGTTAAGAAACAGAACAGAAACAGAAACTTCTGGCACTTTTAAAAGGCAAAACCCTTTTAAAAAGAAGCCCTGCATTCAGCAAAGCTGAGCTGAGGACACATCGACTTCTGGCATGAAATGCTGACTGGCACGGGGGGCTGGAGAGGCTGGGGATGGGGGGAGGCTGGCTGCGTAAAGAAGCCATGGGTGGCTTCTCCTGTTGCTCGAGGCTTCCCAAAGTCATCTTGCAGAGGGAAACTCTAGCTGTGGGTGCTCCCCACTTGTAGTGGCAGATAATTACTAGAGAGGCTGGTGGCAGATTGCCAGCCAGAGCATGCGGTACAGCTGAAAGCCTTGTTAAAAAAAGAAGAGCCGTGTCTAGAGGGGATGCAGGCAGCAGCAGCGAACGATGCACTCGGAGCATGCGGGCAGGGTAGAAGTTAGTGGGTTTGCCGGGGGGCCCCGCAGCTGGGCAGCTTCTGCGGTGGGCAGCTGGGCTGCTCCGTCAGGTGGGTGCCATGTGCCGCAGGACCACCACCCGGCAGTGGCACCTACCCACCCTGTCTGCAGACTGGCTCAGCATGTCCTGCTATTTCCACTGGAGCCACGGAAAGCATTTTCATGTCCTGACTTCAGCATCTTCCTCTTGGGTCAGCAAGAAATGGCATGGCAATGAAAGTTTAGACTTTCAAGCACGAACAACCTTTTTCTTTCTCTGCTGAATTTCCTGTTTGATCTTCCTGAAGGTCCCCGAGTACCCCTCGCTAGAGAAGGGTGAAGGCAGAGCTGTCTCCAGCTGTCAGACGGCTCATTGTCTGGTGCCGCGGGGATGGGCTCACGGGAAATCCTGCCTTGGGGCTGGGACGCGCGGCTGGCTCGGCTTATTGTCGCAGCCCAGCCCACGGGCGACAGTACCAGACACACGTACCGGCGCTCAAGTGCCCCCCTCATCAGGGCTCTAATCTCTGCCGAGCCGCTTCCTCTGCTGGAAAAGGGGTGGCAGACAGGATGCGTGCCTTTGTGCTGCTCCGGCTTGTGGGGGCTCCCAGTGCCCCGCATCGCTCCCGGAGCCTTGGCGGCTGCAGCCCAGAACTGCGTACGGGGGTCGGCGCCAGATCGGGAACCAGATGTGCAAAATGGCATGGCACAGCCTCCCGCGGGGCTGGCGGAGCGGGATGCTGAAGCGGTTGGGGTGGAGGCAGAACAGCGGCAGTGCACAGTAATGAGGCGATGTAGGGGACTAGGGGGGCATTAAGCTGCTGATCTGCAGTACCTGGTAAGGGCTGTGACGGTGCAGAGGAGGTTCTGGCCTTGGCAGTGGATCACCAAAGGCTCGGGGCTGGTGGGTCTGCCTGGGACCATGACACAGGGGAAAACCTGGGTGACCTCTGTGCAATGCTGCGACTCTGTGAGTGGTACAGCGTGGCGGGGAAACAAACAGCGGGACCGTGCCAGGGTGCAAGAGAGTTAGTTAAAATGGCAAGGTACCTTCACACCAGCGTGCTCAGCCTGGAATCTGGTTTTGATCTGCGTCTGCTGCATATTTGCCTGCTTTGAGTGAGTTGCTGGGCAGCAATAAAGCTGTTGCCCAGCTCTGGGGCTTTTGAGGCAATTTTCAGTTCTGATTTGCAAAATGCCTTGCTGGTTTGTGATCCATCCAGAAGCAAACAAAAGAGCATGTCCCCTGGTGAGGAAAGATGCTATCACTTTGTGCAGAGGGAGCTGAGCTGGGTCCTGGTCCAAAGGGACAGGCTTTGCTAGCAGAAAACCTGCAAATTTAGTTTTCAGTTCCTTAATCTTGTGGCAAAGCAAACAGGCACGTGGCAGGGGTAGCTCCTGTCCCACTGTGCCCTGGGGAAGAGCAGCGTGCCTTTGGCAGCAGCAATGTGCAGTTGAGGTTTGGGGACATGTAGCTGAGTAACTCTGGGAGAAGAAAACTGATAATCAGAGCTGAGGGAAACACCCAGCCTGCGCCTACGGAGATCTATCAGGAAATCAACCAATATCTAAATTGTGTGGGATGAGCTCGAAATTGTGGTGTTATCAGCCTTGTACTTCATTCCTCCAGCAACAAAAGAGTTCCTTGGAGACAACAGATGGTGTTTGCCTCCCGTCACCCTCTCTCATGGCCCAACAGCTTTTGCTTTGTAGTTGCTAGAAAAGCAATTTCTGTGATCCTCCTCCTGTCACTGCTGCCGTCACCTGGGTGGCACTGCAGCCCGAACCCCCTGCAGGGCCCTGCCTTCACCCTGCCTACGGCAGCAACGGCAGCGGTGGCCGAGTCACAGGGGCTGGTGGTTGCATACTTTTTTTGGGGGGTGTTTTTTGCGTGCTGAGGTCCTGCTGCAGATCCCCACGGCGTGCAGCTGGGGCTGGCCGTGCCCCAGCCACTTCTGGGGGGTGGGAGCTGTGCTGCACAGGTGTCGTGTGGGTTTGTGTGGCTGTTGTATGGGTTTGTGTGGCTGTTGTATGGGTTTGCGTGGCTGTTGTATGGGTTGGCATGGCTGAGCACTGGGCAGCTGCCAGGGCCAGGCTCAGGCTGTTCCCCAGCTGTTCGTGGGGTTACAGCAGGTTACTGAACTTCTCCAGTGGTGGTTTTCCCCAGCAAACTGCAATAGGCAGCGCACGTCAGCTCCTGCTCCAAAGAGCAATAGCAGGCTGTAAAGCCTATCTCCGGGACAGGGGTGAGGCAGTTTCGGGTGCTGCGCCGGCGTCACCTGCCCCGGCTGGGGTCTGTGCCGGGCCGAGCCAGGGCCAGGGAGCCTCCCGCCACCCCTGAATCATCGAGTGCAACGGGGCACGGACCTGCTCCATACAGCCAGGGTGGGAACCCCCCAGGCTTTCCAAGCAGCAGCCCGCTGACAGCTGCTGCTCTCAGGCTTGTTTAGCTCTTGCAGTGATGCCTTCTAGATGTTTCCCAACAATCACATTGCCTAATTGTTATAATCTAAGTGACTGATGCCTTGTTTACAAGTGAGCCTTGTCTTTGTTCTCGAGATCTGCCCTTGAATCCCTGTCAAGTGTCAGCGCTGGTTTATGGGTATTTCAGTCTGTCTGCATCGGGTTATTTATGCAAGCAGTTCAAACAAAAAGGAAGATTTCTAGAACTGCAAGTTTATTTCAGCTCTGTGTAGGAGGGGAGGAAAGGGGAGAGAGAGATGATGCTGTGTGGATGTGTATAGGTAAAAAGTGCTCTGCAGCTCCTCTGACAGAGACCCGGCTGATTAGCTAACTGCTAATTGAGAGTATGAGCTGTGGCTGCTCCTGCCGCGGTGGCAAACTACAAACTAGCCCAGTTTGCGGTGTGCGCTCTGAAGTTGTCAGCATCTGCCTGGGAGAAATAAATCAGATTTGTCTTATTGCCTGCCTTCGGGAGAGAAACGTGCCCATCACGAGGGTCTGTCTGAGACTCGTGGAGCGAAGCGGGAGCTGGCATGGGAAGGTGTCTGGGGTGAGAAAGGTCTCCAGGCTGTGTATTGGATCTTACAAGCCTGACCGCTTAGCTACAAATCTTCGTGTAGGTTGTGCTCTATATTTAATAGGTGACGTTGTACATACACGGCAGAGTCCTTACTGCAGGTCACGGGGCTGCCCAAATCACGCAGGCAAGCGTGGCAACTGGTTCCCTGCTGGGGCTGCTTACGCGGCGGTGCGGGGCTCAGTCGGGGGCTGTTAACTGCTCTTGTGTTCAGTCGCTGCTTCGTGGCCGCGGCGTGGGCCGGATCAGCGCGCCGAGCAGGCTGGGCGGTGCGCAAGGTGTTCTAGAGGCGGGTGGGAGAGCCCTGATGCTGCTTCCAGCCGTGTCTTTTCTTTCTTACATAAGAAACCCTGGAAGCTGTCAGGGCAGGGCCAGAGCAGGCGCTGTCAGTCTTGCTGGTATCTTGCCTGGTGTGACATCGGAGCTGTGTGTGACGTGACCTTCCATGGCCCCTGCCACAGCAGCTGATGGCTGCAGACGTGTAATTCATGTGCTGAAATGCCAGCGTGGAGCCGCGTGCTTTTTCTATAATACATGAAAGAGCCATTTAGGTGGAGAACGCTGGGTAGAACAGCTCTCATGTGGGTTTTCTGCTGCTGATCTGAATGCACTTGAGTTGCCTGGATTGCTCCAAGCTGCTCGCTTTTGCTCTGTGAAAGCATCAAGGAGGAAAAGCTGAGCAATGCCCTGTGTTCCCAGGAGCAGCCCAGGTGAAGGCTGGAAGGACAGTGCAGGTTCTGTCCCTGCAGTGGGCAGGGAAAAGGGGAAAGGGAAATGCAAGGTTTCCAGGTTTGGGTATCGTCATGTGTGGGGGTGGTCGCTGATGCTCCCTAAGTGACAAGTTGCTGTTGGAATGGTGCCTGCTGCCCCACAAGCGGCTGTGCTTTAGGCAGGATTGTGCAGGAGGGATGTGCTGGGGGAGCCAGGGATGCTGTGGGGCTGGCAGGGATGCGTCGGGAGCGCAAATGAAAATAAGATACCTTAATGACCAGTAAACAGTGTCAAGCGTGATGTCAAGTTAATGAGGTGGGTGAGCTCGCCTTCAGAACCCTCTCCGAGCAGAAAGCTGAGTCAGTTCCGGCCACGATGAGGTTCATGGAAAGTGTTTCCCAACACTGTTTAGGGAAATCTTACGGAGAAAGTAAACAAAATCCAACAGATATCTGACCCCAAAACCCTGCCCCTCCACAGACCTCTCTCATCATGGCAGAGGGGATGGCGCTTGCCCACCTCGCAGGCAGGGCTGCACCCACAAACCTCAGGGCAGCGGCGTGCAGGGGACGGAATGGGGCAGGTGGGAGCTGCCCCAAGGAAGGATGCTCAGGGGGGGACCTGTGCCCTTGCCCTCATGCCCATCACCCATGGGCCGCCGTCCACCCCCCGGAGCTCCTGGCTTGCATCCCCTTGAGCAAATGCACCCAGCCCCGGCACTGCTGCTGCCTGGACGCGGCAGCAACGGCCTCGAGATGCTCTCAGTGCATACACTGCAGGTTTGCACTGCCAGCACGCGGGTAAACACCAAGTCTCTCGTTCAGCAAATTAATTGGGAAGAAAAAGGATTAATAGACTTGCTAACTGCTCCTGGCCTTGCAGCGATCGTGTCCTGACTTGCCCAGTCTGTTTGTGGGGCATCCCACTGCGATCGAGCTGCGCCCTGCGTCTCCTCAGTGAAATAGTTTCCTCGGGGAATTCTTCTCCCCCCAGGGCCGTGGGGCTGCTTTCTGTTGAGGAAATGTCTTTGATCAGTAGAAATTAAACCAGGAAAATATTTTCCATTTCTGTCAGGATAAAAATGGCTCAAGCCAGGCATGATTGATTGCTGAAAAAAATCAGAGCAACCCCGGTGCCATTTCAGAAGGCTTCCTACTGTTCTTGCATACAGTAAACACAGAATATATTTAGCAGCAGAGCCCAGCATGAGACAGCCTCTTACAGCAATAATAGCAGTGCCTTGTCTTTTTTTCCATTTTTTTCTTTTCTCTAAGAAATCGGTTTGACAGAGCTCTTGGGAAGCTGGGTCGGGATTGCCTCATGGGCTCGCCGTGCCTGCCTGGAATGCCAGTGTCTTTGTTTGCCCTTGTTTACCGGGTCTAGCAACCACGGGCTGCAGTGACTAACTCCGCAAACAGGCGTCGAGGCAGACGCGGCGCTTCCTCCGCGTGGCACCGGTGACATGCCACCGCGCAGGCGCTGGTTAAAGCCTGGCTCCTGGTGTGAACGGCCACGCCAAGCGTTAGCGAAATCGTTCCCAGCCGTTCGCCCGCTTTCCCCTCATTAGACCGAGGTGCATCCCATGGCTGGGACTCAGGTCAGACCCTTGGGGGTGGCGCCTCTGCACCCTGGGTCTGCGTGGCAAATGTGGCACAGCTTTGCACACAAGGAAAGGCTTGCAGAAATGGGGTCTGCCCCAACAGCATCAACCCCCCCAGTCCTAAAATGCAAAGCCAGTGGAGCTGGGGTGAGAGGTGAGCTAAAGGAGGGGGATGTTGGATTATTGCAAATCTTCTTGTCAGACACTCCAGCCAGCACCAGCTGTCTCAGATACACTCTCTTAGTATTATACATGCAAATAATGGCTATGACTTATTTATTGGAAAAACCCATATTTCATAATAATGCACTTTCTTCATGGTATTTATTATTCAAATAACTCTAATGCAGCATCATAAACCAGGAACCTGCTGTGCTCGTCTCTGAGTAAATACAGAAAAAGGCAGCCCCAGCCTCGGATAGCTTGCACTCAAAACCTACAGGTTTTATCACCTCCCCTCTTGGCTGTGCCCAGTCCGGGAGCTGCTCCAGCAGCAGGCGTGTGCCGCCGGGATGGGGGAGCCGGAGCCCCGGCTGCCCCCTCCTCTGGGGAGCCCCTTGCTGCCCCAGGGTGCGTGGGGACCCCCTCCCCTCCCCTGCTTTGCTGCAGGTGAAAGGATGCTCAGAAGGGGAATTAAAGGCATCACTGCTGGTTTCTTGTCCTCAAACACACAAGGCATTTCCAGGCTATAGTCGTGATGTATTTTTAATGCTCCCCCACTCTGTGGAGGGGGGGAAGGTGCATGACATACCCCTCTCATCCGGGGGCCTAAAGACGAGCCTGCTTACCCAGGCCTGCGTCCTGCCACGCACTCTATTTCTGCTGTACGTTTTATGAACAGGGAGGTGATGTTTGCTGCGTCCCAGAAACCCATAAACCCCCGGCTGCCGGCGGAGACGCTCCAGCTGCTAGCGGGGAGCTGGCTGCGGGCGAGGGGGCTGCAGCAGCAGCGTGCACTTACTGCGACGCTCGTCACCCTGAAAGGAGGTCAAGGACCTTGATCAGGGCCTGTCTTTGGCTTGTTTCCAAGCTGTGTTTGCCCCATGCAGTTATTTTTATTCTAGTGGTAACGTTTTGGTCTCTGGTTCCTTTTCTTTCCAAACGGCATTAACAGTGCAATGGTTTATAAGCACTGGCCATAGGTTGAGGACTTCAGGGCTTGAAATAAAGCCCTTTCCCAAAGGTCCCTCTGGGTACCCTTCCACCTGGTGACTCGCTTTACACCGATGATGTTTCCCAGCACTGACCGTCCATGGGAAAACATGACCAGCGTTTGTCTGACACCGGCCGTGCTGTCCTTTTAGCTTCCCAGCAGGCAGAAGCGTAAGGTGCCGGGAGCTGCAGCCGAGTGAGCGTGCGGCTGTGTGTGACAGCCCCCGGCACGCGTCCCTTGTCGCTCCATCCCAGCACCACTGCGGTGCTGACACTGCATCTGTACAGATCACAGCCTGCAGTGACGAGCGAGCAAAAGAGAGGAAAGCGTTAGGCTTCAGCAAGCGAAGGCAGCTACAGGAGGTGATGGAGAGTGTGAATGCAGCCACACGGGCAGAGCATAATGGGAGAGGGATCCTCGCGCCGTGAGCAGAAGGGGTTGAGACACTTGCCTGCCTGGGAAGGCTGGGAAGCTAAAGCCCAGCAGAAACCCAGAGATTTACTGGAGGTCACAGAAGGAGCATAAATGAACGCGTTCCTTCCCTGGCAGAGGGTTTCTCCCAGGCTTGTTCACTGGCTGCTCTTGGGCTTGGGGTGGCAGGTCCCAGGGACGCTTAGGCAAAGAGTGTACAAAATCGAGTGACAGAACTGGTAGAACAGGATGATGAGGACTACAGAACAAAAACAAGAGGTTGGCAAGAGGTCTGTGGCTGCCTTGGGGCACTGTGTCTGGCGTGTCCCCAGCACAGCGGTGCCGTTCATCACCTCTGTAGCGATGGCTTTTCAATCTGTTCCTAACTTCCCTTCCATATTAGGCATAATTTAGCAGCTCTTCTCTCCTCCTCCTTCTGTGCCTTAATTAGTACTTTTTGGCTTGAGTCACATCCTTTAATCATATCTAGACTGCATTCACTCCTGCCAAGGTGAGTAATCCCCCAGGCAGAGATAAAGCCCTCTGTGTTTCTTGTGCTTTTGCCAGGCTGGGAGGTATCAGAGGTATACAGTGCTCAGGGCATGCACCCGATGCAACATCAGGTCTCGGGCAAGCGGCAGCGCCAGAAAGAAGGTGAAGGCAGTTATTTTCTGTGCCCTCTCAGCCCTCCCAAGGGGGAATTGCAAAGCAAACTTGGTTGTTACTAATAAATTGCTTTGAGACCTGTGGCCAAGCTGTGCAGGAGAGGAGAGCCCGACGAGGAGATGAGTACTTGTCTTTAGAGATGTTGTCACCCAACGGGTATGCATCCATCCCAGGCGACTGCTGGGACACGTGCGCCGCTTGCCCTGCCCAGCGTGCCGTAATGTCCATGCCCGGAGCAACATGCCGAGCCGGGACAGTCGGTGGCTGCTGCCACAGAGACCTGCTGGTGGGCTGTGTGTGGTTTGAGCTTGGGCACGAGGGGCAGCATCACTGGCCGCCCCAGCCAGTGTCTCTCCAGAAGAGCCCAGCACAGTCCCTGACTGTGATGCAGGGATAGCTGGCACTGCAGCTGTGGCAGCTTTGGGGGCTCGCTGTTTTTCCAGGGGACGGTGAGCAGTCGTGTGGCAGGGCAAAAATTCAGGATGTGACTGTATGGAGCCTGACAGCCTGCAGGTCCTCCCAGGAATGCACCAGCCCTGTGAGCTAAGCAGGAGCTGGGGAGGGCGGGTTGCTCTGAGATAAGCTTGCGAGCGGGTAAAGACAGGGATAAAAATGAGCAATCCTGGCACAGAGTGGGAATGTGTAGAGAGGAATGCAGACACGCTTGGGGCTGGAGCAGGCTGTGCTTTCGATGGGACCTTCAGGGTTGTAACAGCAGCCAGGGGATCCTGAGATGGGGATGCAGACCTCCCAGGCACTTAAGGAAGGTTGATGATGAAATGTTTTATAGCTTATGAGGTGCTCATAAGGCAGCTAGGACCCAAATAATGGGGGATTTTAATTACCTGGATATTGATGGACATAATAAGTGTGCAGCAAACCACAAAGGGAAACCTGTGGCTAGAGGGGAGAGCAAGATTGATCTATGCACAGCATGTTAAATAACTTAAATCGTTCAGAGTCTCCTCTGGCCCCGGTTCCAGGAGCAGAGCCAAGTAATAAAGAAGGTCGGGGTTGGGAAGTGTCTAGAATCCAAATGTTTGTATTCTTGTTCGATTTCAAATATTCACAGGGACAGAAGTGGTAGCAGGAGTCACGGCAAAGCACTTGGCTGTGTGTGCTGGGGGGCTGTGAGATGCCCTGGGGAGAGGGGACAGCAGCCTGCCCTTGGGAAAGTGGCTGCGAGTGCCCAGAGGAACTTTTGCACAGATTTGCTGCAGTGGAAGGTGACCTGGGTGAGACCTGGGCAAGGCGAGGAGGCCAAAGTCTGAGCAAGCCGCGTGGGTGGGATGGCGGCTGCCAGGCTGGGCACAGCACAGCGGGTGGGGGGGCGGCGGGCAGGGCTGCCACGCTGCGGGCAGGTCCCGGGGCTCAGTGGCATCGAAGGTGCACCCAGGTGAGGTGTCCTCCTGCCACCTTGGGTGCGCACCCGGATTCCTTCTCCATCACACAGGACCGACTGTCAGACATCATGGGGGACACCTCTGCTTAATAAAAGGGGGTAGCGAGGTGCCAAGCAGCAGGCGGACACCCCCAGAGCAGGGCTGGGAGTGCCGTGCCAGCGCGGCCGGGCGGCTCCCGGGCTGTGGATTCGCAATGGAAATGTGCGCCTCAGCGCTGCAGGGGCAGGGCCTCTGTTTGCAGTGATAAGATAGTTTTCTGTGTAGGTGGTGCTAATTTGAGTCTGTAGCTGCTGTTCTGGTTGTGGCCAAGGGCAATTCTATGATTCGATCCCTCTTGGTTTTGCATCAGCTCCCTGGCAGCGCCTGTCCTGGCTGACCTGGCAGATGCTGCTGGGTTCGGGGCAGTGGTGCAAAATCCCGTTCTCCTTCGTGTGGAGCTTGGGCAGGTTGTGCTGTCCCAGCCTGAGTGCCGAGACATTCCTCTGGGAGCTGCGGTCTGAGGGGCAGCACCTCTGAAAGGGAGGTCTGCCCTTCTGCTGCCTTCCCTTGGTGACAAAAACATGCACTTTACTAAAGCGCTGCAGAAATAGGCTTTCTGTGGCAGAAGGGCAGTGCCACTCCATGAGGTGCTGGCTGTGGGCTCGAAACAAGGTGCAGCAAGCCAGAGCAGCAGAGACTGAACATTGCTGCTGCACCTGTGGCTCTGTAAAGGTGATGGAGACCATGGCTGGGCTCATCCCATGCTCCGACACAAACCCTTCAGGGCAGAGCAGAACCTCAAGGCCACAGTGTGTCTTGCTGTGTGGCTGTGGGCAGTGTGGTTTCTGGTGGCGAAGTGAATGCCAAGCACCATGTTAATCTCAAAGGTATTGTGGCATTTTTAGGTGCAGATGTAAATTATTTAAATGCAGTGTTCTTAGAGTCATAATGCACCTGAGACCTTAGATGTCTGCATCTTGTGATCAGTATTAGACAGCAGTGGTTTGGAAACAGAGAGAAATCAAAGCTCTTGTGAAGCAGCTGTCCCAGCCTACCAGGAAAGGAGACGGGAAGGGTCTGTGCATCGCTGTGCATCACTGTCTGGGTGCTGTGAGTGTGGCAGGATCCTCCCGACTCTGACTTTAAAGGAGCTGAATCTGCTTAATGCGTGTGCTGTCGCTGGATGCATCTCTGACAAAGCATTTGGAAAAGTGAACTCAAATGTGGTGAGCTCTTGCTGTATTGTTTGCTGACCTGGAAATACCTTGGTCTGACTCTTTCTGTGCAGCTTTTACGTACCTTCTTCATCCCTCAAAAGTCATGTGTTGAAGGTGCCCACTGGTGCGGGGTACCCCCTTGGCTCTCCAGAGACTTCTGGCGTCTCCCCTCTGCTTTCCCAGCTCCCCTTTTCTCTTCCAAGGTGGCATGAAGCCACCTGCCTTCTCCATGTGTTGGAGCATTGCCGTCATTCTGCTGGTCCAGGGCAGGGGTGGCGTGTGCAGGGAAGGGCCCTAGGGCTTCATGAGGGTTTGCAACAGGAACAAAACCCTTCAGGGGCACTTCGCCCCTTCCTGACACTGGCACCGCTGCTGCCCAGTGTGGGTTCGAGCACTTCACTGCACGCGTGGAGCCCACACGTCTCCCCTGCAGTGCCAGCCTGCAGCAGCTGCCTGTGGGTCCTTATTGCATTTTTCATTTAGCTGGAGTGATTGTTTTTTTCCCCTCTAAGTTTGCTGTTTTCCTGAAATGGTCTGAAATGTAATAGACCAAGACAATCATCAGAATGAAATATTTCCAACATAAAATATGCAGCAGCTATTCAGAAATGAAGATCGAGTGGAATGAGGGCTGCCAGGCAAAGATTTAAAGGTGCTGACACGTTCCCATAGGTTGTTTACCGAAGTTATCGTCTCCTAAGCCCCAGTTTTAAGACTGCGTTTCAAAAGAGGGCACAAAATAAAATTTAGCAAGGAGCTTTAATAATTCAAGCTGCCGTGTGCTGAGCTTTTTGTTGCCCTTATGGGAACGAAGCCTCATTTCAAAGGACCTTGACTCTCTTCAGATAGTGCAGGAGAAGTGGCACTGCCAGAGCTATTTTTGCACCAAGACACTGATTGGGTGTGAAACCTGTCTCTGGTGGCCATGCCAGCAAAACCTGGGCAGGCAAAACAGAGGCATATGGCCTGATTTCCCTAAAGATGCCAATTCCAAGGAATTTGGGGGTGCTCTCTCGCTGCAAACGGGCATCTTGGGCAGCTGGCATTATGAAAAAGCTTTAGCACTGCTCAGGGTGCAGAGATCTGCCCGGCTGTCCCAGCAGGGTGGGGTGCAGTGAGCCCAGTCCCGCAGGCTCGCGGCAGGGAGCGATGCACGGGGGAGCAGGCGGGAGCTCTGGCAGCTGTGCCGAGCTGCAGGGCTGTTTGTTTGCTGGTCTTGCTTCTGCTGCAGTGTCTGTATCACAGGAGCCGGCATGGCATGTCATGGGGTGAACCCAGCATCAGACTGCTGGTCTGCTGCAGTTACCTGGTGAGGACCATGGGTTTGTCTGAAGCGTTTTTCTCTTGCCAGGCCCTCGAGGAAACCGTATGTCCCCGCAGCCCCTGCCACAGCACAGTATTGATCATTGAGAGTTAAGAAAGTGAAGGCTGTGTGTGCCCAAACGTTGCAGCTTTGTTCCTGTGACGTCCTAAGCCCTTAATAAATCAGGAGCTGTAATGAAGTTGGCAATGGAGAGTAAAACCTTATGTCTTAATGCAGCATCTCTATGAACGCCAGCTTCCTTGACACCCCGCACGCTCTGCTCACTTCTCTTGTCCACTTTCCCCTCTCGCTTGGGTTTGAGTGAGTTCAGCATCGTTCCCATGCCTGGGGAGTTGGTTTCTCAGCAGACTTCCCCTGTGAGTAACTGTGGTCCTGCTGCAGACGCACAGGCTAGGTGAGATCTCTGCCTGTTACTCAGACTAGCAGCAGGCATTTCAGCAAAGCTGTCTTGTACAGAAACAAGGAATTGCGAAATGCCGGGCAAACCAGAGTCCAACTTTCCAACCGGACTGCTTGGCATTACCAGCCCAGGCATCAGGATCAGGCGGTGAGGTGTGATGAGAACTGCGGACTCCAGCCTGCCGCGGTGGTTTGGGACCCGCAGGCGCCTGGCACCCCTGGGCAGGGCAGGATCGCGCCGTCGGGGTTAGAAGGGCCGGGCTGGTGGGTGGCGGGGACAGGAGCCGTGTCGGGGTGCCAAAGGCTGCGGGTGGCAGCGGGAAGCCCTGGCTTGGCACCTGCTGCACCCCGCAGCCCCCAGCACTCCCCCCAGCCCTCCCAAATCCCCCCCAGCGTTTTGCTGTACCTGCCCCCGCTCCGTTCCTCGGCTGCGGCGGAGCCAAAAGCAGGTTTCTGCCGCCACCTCGCGATGGAGAAGCGCTGGGTGTCGCGATGGGCCGGCCGGGGACGCGGCTTCGCGACGGACACAGGGCCCGGCAGCGCGGCTGGGTTTGGGAATCGCTGCTTTATTAGCCCGTGTCACCCCCAGCGGAGCGGCAGCCCCCACCCGCAGGGAACGAGCGTGGTGGGGCACAGCAGGCAGGGCTGGGACGGACACCGCTCTTCCCAGTGCCGTGGAAGGATGCTGCGCACATCCTGGTGCCGTGGAAGGATGCTGTGCCCGTCCTGGTGCTGTGAAAATGTGCTGTGCCCATCCCGGTGCTGTGGAAGGATGCTGAGCCCATCCCAGCGCCCTGGAAGGATGCTGTGCCCATCCCACTGCTTTGGAAGGATGCTGTGCCTGTCCCAGTTCCGTGGAAAGATGCTGTGCCCATCCCGGTGCCATGGCAGGATGCTGCGCTCACTGCATGCCTTTTGGGGGTTATCAGCAGCAGTGCTCCCCTCCCTTGACAACCCAGAGCATGTTTCACATCCCAGACATGCACGAGCAGGAAGGGTGCTGCTGACAGGAGATTTTTGGTGCAAGTCGCTGCGGTTGGACTTTGGCTCGTGTGCTGCAGCTGTGCACCAGAGCTGTCTGGAATCCTGCACCCCCTTTGAGCAGTGCCTTGCAAACCCTCAGGGCAAGTCAGGCACTTATCATCCCTTCCCTGGTGGTGTCCCTGACGCTCTTCAGGAAGCTAAAGATGTGGGACCCTCCGGTCCCTTTGGCCTCCAGTGCGGATGGGGGCTTCCCTGTGGAGGGGCCAGCCCTGTCACACAGCTCTGCCTGCCTGGCCTTGGCTTTGGCTGCCGCAATAGTGATGTACTTGGTGACAATGGTGATGTGGTAGGACCTGAAGTCTGCCAGCGCAGAGATGCACTGGTTGAAAACCGCACGGAGCCGTGTGTCTCCGGAAGAGAGCACGTGCTGCTTCAGGGAGGGGGCACGGCAGATCTCCTCCACAAAGGCTCTGTGGGGTGGGGGCATGTAGTCCCTCATCCTGTGCAGGAAGGCGGCTGCAAGACACCAGCAAAGGAAGAAATAAGTTGTGGGTGAGTGGGTTAAAGCATCTTGATGCTCTCAGAGCGCAGCTGGACTGGAGCACTGGTGCTGTGGTCTGCAGGGACGACGGTGCTGGGTGGTACCCAACAGCCTGCACAGCCTCGTGGCTGCCTCCCTTCTGCCTTGATTAACTGAGGAAGAAAACCCATCTTAGGTCAACGCTCCATTAGGGTTGGTCTTAACCCTAAAAGGCAGGTTTTAGCCCTTGCTCTCAGCCTTTTGCGCTACTAGAGTGGTTTGCTAAGTTCTGATAAATATTTTCTGTTGTGGGCTGGACTAATGTGGAGCTATGTGAATGGGTGAGCTAAATTACTGGCAGGATGCTGGCACGCTCTGCTCCCTCATCTCTGTACCCATATATAATCTCAGTAAAAAGTTAACATGCAAAAAGCAAAGTCTATCCATCTGGGAATTTATAGCAGCAAGGAAGTGCCTGCCAGAGCCTTGTTTATAGACTGCCTCCCTAATGAACTGGGCACAGCCTCGTCCCAGCCGGGCTCTGCGAGGGTTTTGCAAAGGTGAGATGGGTGCGTGTCCTGTCAGCTGGCAGAGCTGGGCACAGCCCTGGGAATCACTCTGGCTCGGTTCTTCCCCCACCCCTTGTTTGCTTAGAAAGAAGGAAAAGCATGTCTTACTGCTCTCCTTGCTGTGGTGAATCCCCAGGAGCTCATCAAAAGCGTGAAGGACAGTGCTCTGCGCCGCGCTCCCTCCCGAGTACGCCATGGGCTCGTCAGCTACACCTTCGTATATCAGCCCCTCCGGCATGGCGGGGTTATCCTTCCAGCTGAGCGGGAAGACAGGGCAGTCAGGCAGGGAGCGGCCGTGGAGCAGCTGATAACGAGGGGCGCTGCGAGAAGGGACCCTGGGCTGGCAAGATTGAGCAAAACCTTCCTGACCTGGCCCATGGATCTTCCCCTCCTTGCTCAGCCTTGTCAGCTGTCCTCGCATGGGAGATAAACTTGGAAATCAAACACCATGTCAAGGTGCACAAGGTCACGGGCATGGGGAGAAATCCTTAATTATCCCTTGCCTAGGAGCGAGGGATCATTCTACGGGATCACTGCGCACTGGTGAGCACCCCATGGCGTGGTCCCAGGACGAGCTGCCCTCCCTCCGTCTGGCTGCACCTCCATCTCCAGCTCAGGTCCTGGTCCAGAGCTGCTTCGGGCGTGCAAGAGGGGAGAGGGAACTTGCCTGGGCAATAGTGGCACTTAACATTATTCCCTTGAAATCCCGGGGGCCGTTAGAAGCCGGGTTGCCTCTGCAGCAGGTAGTTGCCCAAACGCTGTTCCAAGTCTTTGAAGTTTGTACTTCGGTTTGTTCTCTGTTCTCGTTACTCTTGAGATGATGGCTTTAAGAACAGCGCAGGACAGCCTGCCTTTATTTATTTCAGCAGAGAACAAGCCTGTAATGTGATTTCCTCCCCCTCATAAAGCTGTTTGTCCTCAGCAAGCCCAGGAACCGGGCAGCATCGGTGTCTCCCCCCGTACACCATTAACTCACAGCCCCTGTCATGCGGCTTTATGCGCCTGTTGTGCAAAAATGGATATATTCTCACTCACAAATGGAAAGAGGAGTTGTTATAATTTCAGAGAGATAATGTGCCTGGCACAAAAATATCTCTTGACCTTCTGAAGAATGCACCATTTCATGAAGCTTTTGGTGCTGGCTGCTAAGGCTGCTTGACTGCTGGAGCAGATTTTGCACAAACTGCAGAGAAAATAGATTCATTATCAAATACCATAATATTTTTAGCTCTCCCAAGGATGTATTTATAGTAACCTTTACTAGTGGGAAGTTCTTATAAGCAGAAGGGAATTTAAAAGGCATGTTTTTCCAGGCTGATGACCATCAAGACAAGGTCGGCTTGGATAAAATATGAGAGAAACCTAATCAGGATGCATGGAGCCTTTTGACTTAGGAATGCTGAGATATGCTGAAGAGAAATAAAAATAGAAACCCCCTGAGAAGCCCAGGAGTGGAGCAGCTGGGGATGCTCACAGCCCCGCAGGGAAGATGAGGGATAGCAAACCCCCAGCACTGGGCTCTCATGGACATGTTTCTGCCTTACCCAAGTGACTTTTTTTTTCAGTATTTGGCGGGGATTTATTTTTTTTAATTAACAGAATTGTAATGGAGTAACAGCAATAGGCTTGTTATAGATGTTTCCTTAATGCACAGGAGGAAGGGGCCCCACTCGGCTTTGTAGCTCTGCGTGTACAGCGTGCAAAGGAAAGAGAAATTAGTCTTCTCCTGTCAAAACTGTTCGGGCCAAGAGCAGGAATTATTCGTTTCTGCACAATTATGGCTGTTGCGGTGCAGAGACCGTGCTGAGGCTAAGCTGAAGTGCGGGATGGAGAGAAGCGGGTAGGGAGGCAGACCCCAGCCCTCTGCTGCGGTCGTTGCCCAGCTCTGGCTCTGCGCAGGCAGCTCAAGTGCCTGGGAACTCCCTCCCTTGAGAGGGACAGGACCGCGTTGCCCTCGGGGCCACCACTGCTGGACACAGCGCTGGTTCCTACCCTGCCCCGGGGACCCCATGCCCTGTCTGGGCTGCCCCTTCCCAGCTCATCCCCTGCTCCCCCCGGCCCCAACAGCTATCAACACGGTGGCTTTGGTGGGAAATGTGCTGCACTTACCCAGAGAGAAAGATCCGGATCACAGCGTAAAATACTGTTGGATCCACATAGTCTAGGAGGAAATCAGATCAGAGCTGTCACTGTGGGCAAAAGGCAATTTAGTTTCCTCTGCATCAGCATTTCCCATGTGGCAGTGCTCCCCCTGATGCCACTGAGGTGACCCAAATCTGTGCCCTGAGAAGGACCTGGCAGGAGGGGCCAGTGCATTGCACGGTGCTGGTGCCCCCTCCCCACGGTGGGCTTCCCCGCCTGGGCTCCTTGGGGCACCGCTGTGTGCAGTGCAGCATCAGTGCTCAGAGCTGCTCAGCCCGAAAACACCCCACGCTTTTACCCCCCATGGTGCTCAAGCACCATGCATTGTCCTGGGAGCACTGAGCTGCCCCTGCATTGCTCCTGCCTCCTCCCACCCCATCCCTCCAGAGATGCTGTATGGGTCAAGTGTGAGCGCATTTACACTAGTGCATCTGATGAGCTAAAGCGTGCGCAGCGATGTGAGGGTGCGAGCCGCCCTCCAGCTGAAGGCTGCTGTTACCGTGCATCTGTTTCAAAGCCTTGCTCATGTGCCTGATGGCCTCTGCCAGCGCCTGCAGGGCTTTGCACAGGGTCTCCTCATCCAGCTGCAGGATGGCACGAATGGCCTGAACGATTGCCTGCGAGAGGAGAGGAGGGAGAGCACGAAGTGATGAGGGGGCTGGGATGTCTCTGTACAGTGGCTCCGGCTACCCGCTGCCACCCACGCCAGCCCTGCCCCTTCCCCCAGGCCACAAGCAAGCACGCAGGGGATGGGTGCACCTCGTGGGTGCGTGCCTGCGGGTGATTTCCGCGTGAGCAAAGAGCTACGGGGCATGGCGGTACCCTACCTTAATCCCAGGCACAGCAGCCTTCTCAACCAGGAGGGTGACAAGGATGAAGCCTCGCAGGCTCTCGCCCCCAGGCAGCGAGATGATGGTGTCCAGGTTCCTGCAAGGGTGACCAGTGAAGCGCCGGGTGTGTGGGGGTTGGGAAGGTGCTTGTTCAGGATTTCCCCACACACCCCAAGACCCGTTGAGCCCTTGGAGCAAAACCCTCTTGGCTGCAGAGCCTCTTATTTGCACCCTGGGCAGAGAGGAGCTGGCACAAAGCAAAAGGGGAGAGGGGCTGCTCTGGTTTTGAGGGATCCGTGACCCACCCCATGCACTCGCTGGACCAGAAGTCTGGCCCATGACAGCCAGGCTCTGTGTGGACTAGAGCAGCCCATGGTTCAGCCGTGGTCATGGCACTTTGCTCTTGTTGCAGTGGCATTTCCCTGCCAAAGGCTGAGCTGTTTTTGTTGTGCTCATATATCAGCAGATAGGTTCAACCTAAGCAGAGCCCTGCAGTGTTGGAGCGCTAAGCCAATTCAAACAAAACTAATACCGTTAGAAAATAAATCAGCATCTTAAATACTTACTCCATTTCCAGAGGCCTGAGGGCATTTCAGTTATTGCCAACAAATGCACAAGAAAAGGAGAGAAAGAGAGATGTTATAAATTGCTTCAGCAATGGACTGTGCTCTGTAGGAGACAAACGAGCTCGCTGGCCCAGTCCCGGGGGGATGCTCCCAGAGGCACCCAGTTCCCCACTGGGCACCCACATCTGCCCCCATGAGACAGGCCCCCAGCGACAGTGGGTTTTCAATGGTTTTTGGGAACCATTTGTCCCCATTGTGCTGGACAGGACCTGCTCCGGCTCATCACTGTTGCCCCGACAGCAGGACGAGCCGTACTCGCTCTGCTAGCGTTTGCCTGTTTACCCGTTGGGGTTCTTCCTCCTCCAGTTGGCCAACACAAAGTCCGCATGGCTGAGGATGGGTGGGAGGCCGAGGGCCTGCGAGACCTCCCAGAAGGGGACAGCGAGATTTTGGGGCAGGACCTGAATGGCACAAAGCACAGGAGAAGGCAGGGACACTGTCAGGCTGGTGAAAGGTCCCTGTCCACGGGCACCCAGCCAGGCAGGAGGGTGCTGCAGCCTCAGGAAAGGGTCTTTGCTCCCATGGGATCAGTCCCAGGGGAGCATCATCAGCCCCCAGATCCCAAGAAGCAGGTGAACTTGCTCCCTGTTGCTTTTACCTTCACGGTGCCCTCCTCGCCCTCCTGCCAGAGGTAGCCCATCGTGATGAAGCTGAGCACCAGATGCGCCAAGTGCAGCTCCTCACGCCCTCGGAGGTGCTGGGTGCTCAGCTGCGGCATCTGCCAGGGAAACCCTTGGGAGCAAGGGGCACCACAGGTGATGCCAAGGGCCCCCGGCAGCCGGGGGCTGCCCCACCAGCAGGGGAGAGACCCTCCTAGTGCCTCTCCCTGCCTTTGCTGTCTCCCTGCAAGCTTCCGTTCCCTCCCACCGCTGCAGGATTTACTACTGATGCGCTGTTGCTGATTTGTAAGCACGGACAGCAAACCGCAGGATTTTACTCCAAGAGGCATCCCTCCCTTGCGCTGGGGTGTGCGTGAGAGTGTCTGATCGCTCTGTGTGCCAGAGGGGTCCAGCCGGGCCCGGGGGCTCACGGAGCACCTGGGGGCTCGGGGGCGGGGAGCGCGGCTGGGACGAGCCCCAGCTGCCATGACACCCACTCCAGCCTCGCTGGCTGGTGCGCCCTGGGCTCTGCCATAGGAGTTACTTCTGTGCTGACATTAAGGCTTTGCTTTAGCATGGTATTAGTCCCGTCTGCGTGAGTCCTTGCTGAGGACACGGCTTTGCTGTTGGTTTGTTTTTCCATGCGTTTTGCAGACACTTCTGTGTCAGACCAAGGTTTGAGAGAGCGCCAGAGCCAGGAAAGATAACACGGGTACCTGGTGAACTCGTGAGCGGAGCTGGTGGCTTGCGATCAGCTGAGGCAGGTCACGGGCAATCTCCATCCAGGGACCGTAGGGTGCCGGCAGCTCTGTCTTGGTAGAGAGACAAGAGGGAGGGTGGTTAATGCACAGAGTCTGGCTGTTGCAAAGCTGCATCTCTTCTCTCCCCCTAGTTTCTGAGCAGTTCAGGACTGAGACAGGAGAAGATGTGTCCAAGGGGTTAAATCTGGCATCAGCAGAGCTGGCTGTGGGGCTGTGCATGATTCAGGGACAGGCTCAGGGGAGAGTGCAGCCCCCTCCCCTAAAGAGGAGGCTTCAGGGCTGTGTTGGGCTCGGGGACACGCTGCCACCATCATCCTTCATGAAACAGCAAGAGGATGGAGGATCCTGGAGCATCCCAGTGTGGGCAGGTGGCAGCTGAGGGGGGACAGGTCACAGAAAACGTGGCACTGCCAGCGCCAAGCCTGGGAAGAAGTCACAGGGCTTAGAGGTGATGGGTAGGTTGAGAGAGATGGGCTGGCTGCCCTGGCCCCTGGCCTCTGGGGGAGCTTTTGGGGGAGCACATCCCCTGCACACCCATGAGTTGGGGGCCTCATGCCAGCCATGGGATGGCCCAAACAGTCCTGCACCGGTGCAGCTCTGGGCACTGGCATGCCTCTCGGGGAGTCACTGCAAAGGGGAAGGAGCCTGTCCATCCCAGTGTGGGAAGAGCAGGGTGCTGAGACAGGAGCAGGAGGGGACAGAGGGCTTGGAGATAAGCCCAGCCCTAGGTAAACTCTTTGGAGTTGAGGCTAGCTGAGAGACAACACCCAGACGCTCCTGCTGCGGCCCCTGCTCTGGCTGCAATGCAGAACAGCCATAGGGCATGGGGAGAAAAGGGGATGGGGGGCGCGATGGCGGCCAGGGGATGCATGGGGCAGCTGGAGCAGGGCTGTGACTCGCCAGCCCTGGGGAGGGCTGCTCCGGACACTGCCCAGCTCGGGGGGGCTGGGGACCCTTCACCATCCTGCTCCGTTGCATTTGCAAAGGTGTTCCTGGGACTGGGAGGGCTGTGCTCGTGCCTGCGGGAAGGGAGGGCAGCCTGGGCTCCCATGTCACACATGGTGGCTAATGGCTTGTGTCTGGTTCCCCCTCTTGTAATACCAGCCTGCGTGGTCACGAATTAATGGATGATAAACAAGCATCTGTCTGTCCCTGAGCACTCCCACTGCGAAGTTAGCCCAGTGATAAATGGCACCGCTTTCAGCACGGGAGATCTGCAGTCTGACCACTCTCCTCATGCTCCCTGAAATCCTGTGAAGCCAAGGCCAATGCATGACTTGCAAAGCTCCTTCTCCTCTCCCCTGTGGCACTTGCTGCAGCCACTTTAATCATTTTTAAAGTGAAGGGTTTGTCCTATGAAACTGCCTGAGCCAAAATAGCATGTGCCTTCCCCACTGATTTTTAACCTCTTACGGAGTAGCATTCAATCGAAACCCAACCAGAAAGCTGCTCACCCACCCCTCTCTTTTTCTGTTCTCTGTCTCCTGTAGCATGCAGCCGCAGGGGCACAGGCATCTCCTACCAGAGGATCGGGAAGAAGGAAGCCGTACTCCTCGGAGAGCTGAAACTTTGTCAGCGCCAGAGGCAGCAGGGTCTCTTCTGTGCTGTCGTCGGCCTCCATCACCGGGTGCTGGCTGCAGGATCAAGATGTGCTCTGGCTTGGCGGAGATGTGCCGGCTGCCCCGCTCCCGGTATGTGCTGAGCCAGCGCTGCGTGCCCTGGCCACAGGAGCGTACCTTGTCCTGGGGGGCTAGGGCCCGGCCGCCCAATGGCTGGAGGGTCTGAGCAAACATGGTTAAAGGTTGCCGATAAGGCACCGTCATGGAGCAAACATTAATCTCCATCCCGTGGGCATCCACCTATGGGTAAAGCTCCAGGAAGCTCCCTTGCTGCGGGTAGGGGCTGTGAACGGCCTCCCCCTGACACCTCCCCTTGGAGCTGCAGGGATGCTCCAGGCTCCCATGGGAGGCTGCACGGAAGCAGCCTGGGGTGCTTTATGCTGGCCATGGACCATTTCCCCACGGTGCTGCCTTTGTCCCCTCCCTGCAGCGGCTGCTGCTGCCATTGCAGCAGGGGAAAGCGCAGGGCTGCGGCAACACTGTGCCTTGGGGACCAAGGGGCCCTGAGGTGGGGGCACACCTGTGGCAGGTCTTTCTCGTGGAAAGGCTGGAGGGATGCTGTGTGCCAGGGTGTGCCTGCGCTGGGCAGGGCACCCCCCAAGCCCACCCAAGCATGAAGGCGAGTGCCATGGTTTGCCTATCCAGGGGATGTGGGGAGCAGCCAGAGCCGGGAAGGGGCCGCCCAGCACAGGGGGATTTCCTGGCACCACGCCGGCTCTGATGAGTCAGGCTTCCTCGGCTACCACCACCCCAGCCCACCCTCCGGCCGGCCCCACGCCAGCAGGAAGGAGCCGGCAGCCACGGCGGGGACCGCACATCCGCCCCGCGCTCTTCCTGTGCCTCAGCCCGATGGCCTGAGCCCCCCGCTGCTGCCAAGAGCCGCCCCAGCCTGGCGCCTGGCAGGGCAGGGTCCCCACGGCTGAGGGACACTGGGGCAGCCTGGTGGGTCCCCCCATCTGAGGGGAGCTTGGCAGGATGCTCTGAGCAGGGCCTGCCAAAATAGTGGTTTCCTGGGGGAGAATCAACACTATGAGCCCCTGCCTGCACAGAAAGTGTCCTGTGCCGGGGGCCGGGGCTGGAGGTGCTGTGGGTGTGTGGGAAGGGCTGAGGGGGGGCACGGACAGCGAGACGGGCATCGCTGTGGGTGCTCTGAAGTGCAGCACTGTGTTACCTGTCTGTACGACTAATATTCTCCCTGTAGCCTCAGCCTAGAAAGTGCTTGGCTCCTCAAGTGGAGATGTGTTCTGTCCCAGGCGGTTTTGGCATGGCTCCATCCCCCCACAGGGGCAAATCCGTTGCCAGTCCTCGTACCCCTGAATGCACCAAGCAAAGCCGTGGTCTCAGAGCAGATGCGCTGGGTGGAAAACGTTGCCCAGCCAGTGCTGTTGCCCCGCACCTCAACTGCGGCTGCTGCTCCCACCAGCTGGGTCCCGAGGAAGCAGCCTGTGCCACCGTCCCCACCACAGCAAGCGGCGTAAGGGTGCAGGTTTGCAGCGTGGGTGCTCCTTGGGCAGAGGTGGCGGCACTGGCCTGGAGGTGTGCCAGTTCGGATTTCACAAGCCCCCCTCTGCCATCGGTGTAGATCTGCAAATCCTCCAGCAGAAACGCTCCATAGCGAGATGACGCCCCTGCAGTCGGCACGTGGCCATGTGCTGGCCACCACGCGAGGCAGCGACCCACCCTGGCCCCCAGCCACGACCCTGCACAGCCCCGGGGGTGCAGAGGGGCCGGGGGCTGCGCCGCTCACCTGCTGCGCCCCACTCACTGCTGCCACAGCCGCACGGTGCGGGGGGTCCCCTCGATGGGGACAGCGTAGGTCCAGGCGTGCTGCCTGTGGGGAGAGCAGCACTGGGTGCTGGCGGAGCCGGGGGGGCCACACCTACCTGTGGGGGGCTGCCCACCACCACCAGCCAAGTCCAGTGCAGCCAGCAGCCCCACCACCCCCTGCATCGCCCCGCCGCCCCTGCACAGAGACACGGACACACGGCTGCGCGCAACGGCTTTATGAGTGCCCGCGGCGCGGCCATGGCTCCATGTCCGGGTCTGGCTCCGTGTCCGTGTCCCAGCTGTCACTGCCCTCCTGGGCAGTGGGGCTGTGCAGAGACCCGGAACGGTGCCTCATCCCCCCAGCTCCCCCCACTCAGGGCGAGCCACCGCTCCCCGCTCTTACTGGGACCTGCAGCCTCTCCTGCATCCCACCTCTCCCCTTTTACAGCTGGCTTTCCCCAGGAATTAGCAAATGGAAAACCTATTTCCTCCAGCTCTTGCGCACGGGCAGCATGCTTGGTGCCAGGAAAGCCATCCTTCGTTTTGCTTCTATGCTTGTACATTTCAGACACCTGTTTGCTAGTTTCTTCCCTTGATGGCCAACAAACAGTTCCCAGTTTATCAACAAACAGTTGCTGTTTTCCCAAACAACTTTCCCTGCTCTGCCCAGGCTGTAAATCCCACTGGCCAGCTTTTCCAGTCACTACAAATGCTCCCTGCCCATCTTGCACACCCAGAATAGAGGATTTGTGTTAAGTAACACCAACTTACCTGTCCGTTTGCAATTCCCTCCTTGCACTTTCAGCCAGCTCCATTTCGTAATCATGATGGTGCCACAGACCAGAGCGATGAGGACAGTGCCAAAGCTGAGCAGCGGCCAGGGCAGAGGTTTCTGCAACACGATCTAGGGAGAGAAGCAAAGGTATGGCTCTGGCTAAGGGCTGGGCAATGCCACGGGCCAGCTGGTCAGCTGCAAGCCTGACGAAGCCATTTGTGGGGCCACGGGAGCTGCCATTGCACCCAGTAAAACCCAGGGCACCCCGAGCGCAGCACCCACCAGGACCCAGCATGCTGTCAACGCTGCTGCCGACGGAGGATCCTCGAGCATCGCGCTGGGGGGGTTCCAACCTGCCCAGCTTGGGCAGATCTCGCTTTATATTTGCAATACCTCACTGCATTGTCACTTAATTTTTACAAGAGGCACCACACTCACAGCAAAGTATGTTATTCAAAAGTACATACATTCAGCAGGTTGTTACTGTCTGCTCTTAAATAATGACGACAATTTATTCTTACAGGAGCAGAAACAGCATTTCGTGGGGCTGCAGAACAGGGCTGATCTGCTTCCACTCCAACAGCTGTGCCAGCACCTCTTCTCCGTGCCCCGTTGTCTTAAATGTACTGTTATCCATCCAGACCTCCATGGAGCACAGCATAACTGTTAGAATAAGGGACCTGAACATCTGAAAGTTTAATAACAGAGGTGGCTGCTCCCATATTTTTAATTTAAGTGCTCTTTAAATGTTTGTTCTTATTAGCAGCCATGCTGCTTCAGGAAAACAGACGGGAGCAGTTGGCAACTGATGGGCTGCTTTGTATGTGTGTCATGAAAAAGGTGCAGAAAATATAAAACAGAAAGACACAGAAGTGTGTCCAAAAGAGCAAAAACACTAGTTCAGTAAGCAGGATCTGATAAACCCAAAGGCAACCTAAACTTGAATATATTAAATAATTAAACATACAGAATACACAAACTTGTCCTTGTCTGCATCTTTTAGGTTTCCAGGAGGAGACGCTATATTCCCTGTGATTTCAAGTCAAATGCTCACCCAACTGTGCATGCTGTGTACTACACAGGCAGGAAAAAAATAAAATCACTCCCCTAAGACAGCCAGATGGAAACAAGCAGCAGTGGCTGCTGGCACCTGGGACGCCTTGGTGGAGCACATGCTGTGGGACAGCATGTTATCTCAGGGGGGTTCAGAATCCTGGACTCCAGAGCAGCACTGATTTAGAGCACGTGTTTGTGTTGGATGGATGGGGTAAAATCCCCTCCACAGCTCCTGCCCCAGTCTGGACAACTGCTAGGCAAACTTGGAGGTTCTGACAGACTAAACCAAAAAGCCAAAAGCTGAAAAGCAGAGATTCAGTATTTCCAGAAAGCACATTTAATTATATTCTCCAAAATCAGACAAATCCTACCAATACCTATCCATTAGTAGGCTGAAATAAGCCATCAACATTTCCATCTCAGTATGCATAAATCAGCAAAACACTTACACTGCTGAGCAAGCTGGAGACCTGAACTGTCTTCTGTGTCACAACATACTCCTCTGCACCCAGGTACTCGTACCGAAAAATAACACCAGGTTATAACTAGGTTATTTGCCACGCTGAAGCACATGTGGTTATCATGATCTCTCCCAGAGAGGCTTCAGCCCGATGACAGGCGGCCACAAGGTACGGACCATACGGAGCCAAGCAGGACCATGGAGATGACCGTGGTGAAGCTTTACTGCAGCTTGAGCAAGGGCAAAGAAAACACACAGAATGGGAACCGACACGGACTTACCAAAGCCCTTTCCAAAACTACGTGGAGTGCCATCTCTCTCTGGTATTTGGGCACTGACTGGAAAAAACAAATTCTTCACTGTTAATAATTCATGTCACCAATTTAGAGATGAGGCATAAGAAATGCTGACTTGTCTGAGACACTAAACCCTCCACAAAGCATTGCCATCTGCTCCTTCTGCTTTCAGAGCAGAAAGCAAAAGCCGTGTGTTAACACCTAGGACAACACTGAAGTCTGCTAATAACATTGGCTCTCGGCTAAGATGAACACCGGGGCCCTGGGACAATCAGCACGTGAACCCTGTGGCCAAAGCAGCTAGCACATCGCCGCCAACCGTCTGCAGACTGGAGGGAGAAACACCCCATTTTTACAATCCATCAGTAAATCTTGCAGCCCCTGGTATGCCTCTCATTAGGCACTAGATGAGTAATAACCCATGCGACACCCCATCACGAGCACTGGCACTCCTGAACAGCCAGGCACAGCCCCATCCTGCCTGGCCGGTACCCAAACGGCCCCGCCGCCCCCGCACAGAGACACGGACACGCGGCTGCGCCCAACGGCTTTATTAGCACCCACGGCACGGCCCTGGCTCTGTGTCCGGGTCTGGGTCTGGCTCCATGTCTGTGTCCAGCCCTGGCTCCGTGTCCGGGTCCGCGTCTGGCTCCGTGTCCGTGTCCGTGTCCCAGGCATCGCTGCCCTCCTCGGCTGCGGAGCTGCGCGGAGACCCAGAGCAGCATCTCAGCCCCCAGGGAATCACCTCATGTCTCCCCTCCAAGGGAGCTGCCTCAACCTTGGGGATCACCTCAGCCCTGGGGAATCGTCCCCCACCTTGAGGGAATCAACTCAGCCCTGAGGAATCTTCTCCCCCCACCCCTGGAGGATCACCTCAGCCCTGGGGATCAGGTAATCTGCCCAAGGGAATCTCCCCCCCTTCCTGAGGGATTCACCTCAGCCCTGGGGATCCCCTCAACGCTGGGGAATCTTCCGACCCTGAGGGAATCACCCCAGCCCTGCCTCCCTGGGGATCATCTCCACCCTTCTGGGGAGCACCATGGCCCCACGCCACAGCCCGTCCCCCCCCAGGGATCCTGCGGCCGGCGGGGCCCCACTCACCCCTCCGTGCCGGGGGGCTGCTGGCCCAGCGCCCGCCGCCGGAGGCCCAGGCAGATGGCCGCGGCAAGGACAAGCAGGAGGAGGCAGGTGCCCAGCAGCCCGGCCAGCATCGGGTCCTCCAGCAGCCGCCGAGAGGAGAGGCCTGGCAGGAGACAGCCCAGTGGGCAGGGGCAGGGGGCAGGGGTCTGCCGCCCTCCCCACCCCGCCAGGGACCCCAGCGCCTGTGCCCCCTCGGCCGGGGGTACTAACCGCCGTCCGCCACCTGGAGCCCGCTGTCAATGCTCCCCCCGAAGCGGGACCCCTTCTCTAGGCAGTCGGGGGGCTTCCAGCCGGCGTGGCAGTGGCAATGCCTCTTGTTGTTGCACACCTGAAAAGCGCAGGGGCGGGTGGTCAAAATGGGCCACGAACTCATGCAAGGGACCCCCCCACCCACCCAGACCGGCGTCGTGCCGCTGCGCTGGCCGGGCTGGCACCGTGGCGGCCGCACGCCTGTCGCCGCTCTGGCAATTCAGGGAGCGTATCTGGCCACAAACACGCCGTGAAGCGCAGGCTCTAACGGCCTTGAGACATCGAACGAGCGTCAAACATCACCCTCCTGCAGAACCCGCACGCATTTCTGCCTGCCCAGCAGAGAAGAGGGCGGCTGGCCCCGGCTGTCAGCACCCAGGGCCAGGCGGGGGTCCGGGGAGCCCTCCATGCATCACACTGCAGCGCTCCCACCCCTACAACCACGCCACGCTTTCTGTCTACACTGGCTCCACTGCCCTCAATTCCGTGTTCCTTCAATTTCGCTTTCTATTTTTCCCCCCTCCATAAACCAAATGACCAAATTCTCCATTTTAGTGAATAAAAACTGCCATGATATTTTGATATTGGTTTAGGACCGATAGTTTAAATGGTTTTACTCCCTGCGTTAGCTGACAAGGTCATGATTTTTACTGACAAAGTCATCAGCCTAAAACGGGTCTTTGACCATATAAGCCACAGCAAATCTTTATGCTGAAGCCACCCCCCGTGGCCTCAAGTGACTTACGCCGTGGCCGTGGCACTTCACTGCGCTGTCACAGTCACTTCCCAGGACCGAAAGCGGGTGACAAGTGGTGTTTATACACACCTAGGAAAAACCACAACAGCTCCAGCTCAGCATTGCCTTACCATCGCAGTGCTCAGCCCATCGGTCTTATGTCCCAAAAGAGAGTGAAAATACACTGCTGCTAAAAAACCAGTGCTTCTAAAAAGCTACAGTTACTATCTCGGGGTTGGGTTATGTCTACATACGCTTACACCATGCCAAACCTTTCACATAACGTTTGCATGTTTTTACAGGGTTTGTAAATATCAAGTACACCTAGGCTGCAAAGGAGTGAGTATTTCTAAAACCTTGTTAATATTTACAATTTATATCTGGCATTTTAGATGATTATGAAATGTTTTCTCACCTTTCCAGAACCACACTTTGTACCTGGTGGAACCAGAAGAGGATCCAGCCTTGCTGGTGTCTTCAGATAATCCAAAGACACACATAAATGCTCACGCACTTGGACATAAAGAACAGCAGCATCATCTGATGGAAACGGCGTGCTGTATGGGTACGTGCAGATTAACTTTCCACATCTGAGATCCCTGTAAAATCAATTTGCATAGGATGTGTATCATCTCACACACACATATATATGTATGCTACCTGATGAAGCACTAGAAACGTTAAACAGCGCAACACAAATCTGGTGCACTGCATGGTAAGAAAAAATAAACAGGACTGGGAAGTCCAAGAGATGATCTGTGACAAAAGGAGAGACACCACACTACCAACAAGGAGAATACACATGTAACTATATATTGCTCCACAAATCTTAATGTCAACTGGAGTCTGGACACTTTCCTTGACTGTAAAGTCCCAATTAAAATACACACTTTTAGCAGAGCAAGTGCCCTTTCCCAGAGCATACCTCCAAGCGCAGGGCTTATAGCCTTGTCTGGGCTGGAACCCACAGTGTCCGAATCTGTCCTGCTGACTATTGAGTTCTTCGTAATAAGCTATAGGAGCACTTTTTGAACCTACAAGTTTAGCAATAATATTTATTATAATTTAAAGGAACACAAAGAGACATATGGTATCTAATAAATTCTTGATTTTTCATCCTGTTCACAGCAAAACATAGATGCTGTCCACTAATTAAAGATACCTGTCCCTGAACTGTCAAACCCTCAGCAGTCCCAAACCCCAGAAGTTAGCAGGGGATTAGCAAATAGTAGGTTAGTTCACTGATTAAGTTTGCTCACAGATCACAATTTACTTTTTTTGTTGTTGTTTTCATCGTAATCTCTGAAGAACTGGGAGAACAACATGCTACTGAAGTGCATATTAACTAGAGTCAAAACTGAGCTTGAAACGCTTTCCTACAGCTGTGTCCTTCCCTCCTTGGGTGCTCTGCTCCCCTTCGGGGTACTGCACCCACCCTTCTCAGGCACCGCGGTCGCTGCTCTCCCTCCTGCACAAGGAGAAGCCAGGACACAAGGCACAAATCTTGCACAGAGTGCTATGCCTCATCGCTCATGTCAGATACGTGCAAGTGCAGTCCCAAAAAACCCTCCTGCTTCAACAGGTGCTTGAAACTGAGTTTGGGCTCACAGGCGAAGTATCAGAAACAAGTTACCAACCAACCACAAACCCTCATTTCCACCAAAACCAAGCTAAAAAGGCATGATGAGACTGACCTGAGATCGGGGCATTAAACAGCAAAGACACAAACTGAGCATCATTACTACTGCGGCCACCTCCTGCACCTGGGCAGTCCCAGCAGCACCAGTGCAAGCACAGCAGCCTCTGTTACCTCTCCCGTAGAGGTGCTGGCACTGCAGGTCCGGAGACTGGCAGTGTCCCTTGTAGCAGTAGCCGGTGCCATGCTCACAGTCGTGCCCATCCTGCACGTACAGGTTGGGGGGGCAGGACGCGGAGGACCCGTTGCAGAACTCAGCCAGGTCACACTGCACATCGGCGGCGGGGCGGCATTGTGAGTTTTTCTGCTTGAACTGGCAGAGGAGGCAGAAAGGACTCTTCTCTCCATCCTGACGTGCCCACCGGTGGGGTGCGCTCTCAGGCCCCTCCCGACGCTGTCCTGACACGCATCCCCAGTCCCTCGGGACCACCTCTGAGGCACTCGGGTCCCCACACGCATGTTCCACTCTCCAAAACAGTCTTCCCCCAGTCATATTCCTCCCGGGGGTTTCAGGGAGCTGAGCTGAAAGCCCTACCCTGGGAACCTCTCTGCACAGCAGGAGTTTGTCTCCATCTGACAGCAAGGAAACATACTATTTCTCCAAAAACAAACAATGATCTTGTGATAATTGTGAAAATGTTCCTTACCTGACATTCATTACAACATAATCCAGTGGAACATTTCACTCCCGGCTTAAACTGACATGTTTTAGTACAGCATTTATCCTTCAAGCATGCCTGGGGACACATCACAAAACCACATTATTCTACTTTTTTGTTCCCCCAGAAGTTTTTACTGTAAGAGGTTCTGCTCTCCCTTCATCTCCCCAGAAAGCTACACTTGGGCAATATCTACCAGAAGAAAACGGGCAAAGCTGCCATCAGATGAATGCCATCATAGAAAAACAATCTAAAACTCTACATCATCCTTCTTGGGCTGGTCTCTACCTCAGCTGTGCTCTTCGTCTCAAGGGTTCATTATTCTAAACGTACGAACAGTACAAATGTACACACTTGGCCACAATCCCCGCAGCACCCACCTTTGCTGGCCCGCAGTCGCACTGCTCGCCAGGCTCCACAACGCCGTTGCCGCAGACGGCCACTGTCCGGTACAACGGTCCAGTCAAGTGAGGTCCACTGAAAAGGCACGCACCTCCATCGTGCTTCAGGAAGGTTTCAAAGTCCCTGATGCTGCAGTTGCTAAAGGCTTTTGCCCCACTGAAGTGTCTAAAATAAAGCAATTATCCACATTTGGGTTTGTTAACACATCTACTGCCATTCAGCCTCTCAACAGCTCTGCAATTCAAGAACTTGCTCAGTTGCTGGCACAAGGTGCAACGATCCCCTGTGTGCCTTTAGTTCACTTGTCAAACCTGATTTTACAATGCATTATTAATAGAGACAGAGAAGCCTTCAGAAATATCTTGCTTTTGGAGAGAAAAGGTTTCTTTTTTCAAATTAAGCACTGAATCACTAATTACTATTTTTTTCCTTCTTAAAGGAATAAAAGCAGATATTTCTGACTTGTATCCTCTGCAACAGAATGACATTTGTCAAGGACGCCCTGTGACCACCCCGCCACACAACTGCAGCACCGTGCACACTCGGCCAGGACACGGGTGACACGCGGCCGCACGTGCCGCCTGGCGCTGGCTGCAGCACTGACCTGGCAGCTGCCGGGGACCCCGCTCTCCCCCAGCGCATCCTGCCCACCCACCCCTGCCGGCCCCGGGTGGGAACGGGACCCCACCGACTCACAGCGCCTCTGGGCTCATGAGGCAGACGTGCCCGGGGCAGCGGCACTCTTGGGGGTCGTCGTAGCCGATGCCCAGGCTGCGTCCCAGCAGCTGCGCCAGGAGGACGGAGAAGGACTCCAGCGTCACGGCCGCTTGGTACTAGAGGGAGAAGAGAGCAGGGCTGCTGTGGCTGCACTTTCCCTGCTGAGACCCCGGCGGGCCCCAGCTCCGGCTGTGGATGCTCCCACCCGTCTGTGCCCGCCGCCTGTGGGCGAGCTCCAGCTTCACAGACGTGTGCTGGTGGGGCCCGGGCGGCTCCGTACCACGGCCACTGCACCAGCAGCATCTCTCTGACACGCCTTTCCCAGAGCCGTCGTGCCCACAAACGCTGCTCGGTCCCTGTACCTGGAACACACACGAGTTCACCAGCCATCCAGCCTGGGACGCCCCATCGCTGCGGGTAAGTGAGCGATCCCAGGTCTGTACAGCCTGAGTCCCCCCCGGTGCCCCCGGGCTGCTCCACTGTCCCCCGGTGCCCCCTGCCAGCCCCAGGGGAGCTGTTGGGAGGGTCTGCGCTGCCAGGCAGGGACCGAGGCTGCAGCAGAGCCCCCCCTCAGCCACGGGCTGCTGGGACGGGCGGCACAATCGTGTGCGCTGCATCGCCGCTGAAATGCCAGCTAGAAGGTATGTCTTGAAAGAAATAATTTCCTAATTCCTTAACATTATGAAATATGTAAGAAATATGTTTCTTTTAAAAAAACGTTTTTCATGGGAATCTTTACAGTTCAAACTACATTGGCTTAACTAATTTCTACCGTGTAACCTTTAACGAATAAGGAAACCTTTGTCTTACACTAGTAGATAAGCTACATCATACAACCGCAGAGCGAGATACAACTGTTGCCACTGTAAAAATCGCTGTAGAAGGTCATCTGCTTCCCCTGCTGTCGATATTTTATTCTCCTCTGTCCACAGCTCCAGGGAGGACAGCACAACAGTAACATTAAGAGGATTAAACATCTGAAAGCATAACAGAGGAAACGCCTGCTCACATACCTTTCCTTCTGAGCAGAACGACAGCTCCAGACACCTCCTGCCAGGCCATGCCCAGCCATCACAGCCACAACATTGTGAGCCAAGACCTAGAATTTTTTGCATAACCTCCTCCTAAAACCAAGAGCAGCTAGGAAATAGGTGGCCATTACTAATATCAACCCCACCATCATCTTACTACAATACAAACAATACTTTTAAACTTACATTGTTGACTAAATTGAAGACCTGGATTATCTTCTGTGTTGCAGTATTCGTGTCTGAACCCATGTAGTTGTACTGAAAAACAACCCAAGAGGACATAAGTGGACAAGAAATTTGCCAGGATGAAGCAAAACAATGTTGAAATGCTGAAATGATTGCCAACATCCAATCATGCAAACTCAAGCTATCAATTTTCATTCTTTCTTTCTTACAACGTCTGTAGTACATATAACTTTTCAAAAGGGAAAACAAATACATATAAAAGCTGGGAAATGGCACCATTTCTATGCTCGTAGAAGTCAGACAAACACAAGGAGATGAATGGCGTGGACTTACCAAAGCCTTGTCCAAAACTACGTACACGTTGAAGTATTTGGGAGAGAGTGCTGCAGCTGACAGTGGCTGAAAAGGAAAATGGTCTCCAATGCTACTAATTTCGACATTCTATAATCACCTTATTCCTGAGGTTTGCTACACTACTCAAGGTTCCATTCAAAAGCAATGCTTCAATGCTGTCTCTAAATTAACACAAGGTAAGGAACCCACACCAACTTAGCCATTTCTGACTTTTTTCAGAAGCCATTCTACCTTGGTGATGCCTGTCATTAGGCACTAGATGAGTAACAACCCATGCGACACCCCATTGCAAGCACTGGCACTCCTGAACACCACCCCCCCGATCTGTCCAGATGACACCAGCCAAAGCTTCCTGCGGGATCGGAGCCCTCCTTGCAGGACGGGGACATCAGCCCCACCGCAAGAGCGGGCACCCACTCACTTCATCGTCTCCGCGTGCTTTGTTCGACATCTCCTTTGCTGTCAACCCGCCCAGCCGTCTCTCGGGGCGGCTGCCAGCCAGGAGGGACCCTGCCATCTTCTTGCCACTCACACGATACACAAAGTGCTCGAATGCAGGAGAATAACTCAGGGGCTCGATCCCGTAGCTGACGTTCTCAAACTGCAGCAAGCCCCTGCCGAGGTGACGGCACCGGCCGTTTGCAGCCGTGTCAGGGAGGCTGCCCCAGTCCCGGCGCCTCTGAGCGAGGCTGCTGGGGCACCCCTGGGCTCCCCCGCGGCAAAGGCCCGGCAGCACACACGGGCACCGAAGGGCAGGGCAGCGCGGGGAGGTGGTGGTTCGTTACCTGAGCCCCGAGCAGGTGCTGAGGGTCACGGCCGAGCTGGGGAAGCCGTCAATGTACCCCTGGTAGTGGCAGCCTCCCTATGGCATGACAGAGGACAAGTTGCCCCTTCTGTGGCTGTGAGGGCAATTCCCTCACCCGTCACCGAAACAGCTGAATGCACATACTGGGCAGAAGCTCTACGCTGCAACACTTACGGAACAAAACCCACAAACCAATCCAAGGTTACCTTGACGTGAGTTGAATCAGAGCGCAAAGATCCCTTCGCATTAGAGATGTAAATCCTGAAATCATCAGGTAAAAAGACACTACAAAGAAAGGTGTAAAGTGAAGGACTTAAATCTCTCTTACAGAGTTTCTCAATCCTATTCCAGGTCCTGCAGCCTGTGCTGTTGCACTGGCAGATCCAGAACCTGCTGGCATCAGTGCTCACGGGCACAAACATCCCTCAAACCCTCCTCTCGCTCTCTGCCACCCCTCGGCACACACCCACACGTCTCCCCTGTGGGCTTTGGGATGTGCCTGCAGCAGGGCACGGTCCAGGCAGGTGCAGGGGCTGGAAAGAGCCCGAGGGAGCAGCAGCAGCACAAACGCCTGCAGGCGGGGATCACCCCGCAGCCCGGCACTGTCCTGTGGGGGGGCAGAGCCCCCAGTCCAGCAGCTGCCGGGGAACCGGACGGCAGCTGTCAGACGAGGCAACACCAGGGCCAACTTACTGCTGCTGCAGGTGGATGGTGTACGGTCTCCCCTCTATCCTGAGGACGTAGGACACCGCATCCTTGCGCATGTGGAAAAGCAGAGAAAGGGAGAATTAGGACCACTGACTCCGGAAAAGCATGCTCCGAGGGCAACTACAGACACTGAGGCCAGCACACGAGCTCAGCGCTTCCTCCAGGAGCCGGCACAGCCTTTGCTGCAGCGGTGTGGTGCCTCTGTTACAGGGGCTAGCACATCTGCCCCCCCACCCTGCGCAGCTGGAGCCCATGGGCCCCCCACCCACCCAAAGCCCCTGCCCCAACGTGCCTGCCGAGGCCCCGCAGCACCCGTCTCCTTCGCCAGCAGCCGCCGCGGGACCGTGCCCTGGGCCAGCGCCTGCCA
>JAVJGI010000041.1:509150-538911 GCA_035590275.1 Ibycter americanus
GGGCTCGGCCCGGCCTCCCGCAGCAGCAGCAGCAGCAGCAGCGCCCAGCGCGGCCCCATCAGCCCAGCCGGTAACGGCCCCACCGGTAACGGCCCCACCGGTAACGGCCCCCCCCGCCGGTGACGACCCGCCCCGGAAAGCAGAGGCGGAGGAGAGCGCCTTGTACAAAACCGGCATCTTTATTGCTCGTTTGTTTCTTACAAAGGGGGTCGGTAACAGCCCTTTGGTCAGACCCTGACAGCGACCGACGCTTCTGCAGAGAGCAGAGGTTTAACCCCGTGTGGGACACGGACATCGCCCCAGCTTTCTCCACACCGACTCGGGGGACAGGGATAAGCGTATACTTTAAAAAAGAAAGTCAGTAGTCATCTGCAATATTCAACACATGTAAAATCTGAGCTATTTCCTTTCCATAGGATCGCTTCTAAAAACCGCACGTTCACTGCCCTACACCACCCCCCTGCGAATACTGCTAACGTGCATGCTGGAAGTATAAAAACTCTTTATCTATTAAAAGGCACCATTTTCAGCATAGTTTTAGTTCACACATACAGCTTCAAATACAATTCAGTACGTCTCTCTCGGAGGTGACTCCTATTCCCTGGATCCCCTCGTCCCCGTGGTCCGCAGCAGACCCACCTGCGAGGCTCCCGCGCCACCTGCCTCATTCTGCTGCCAAGCTCACTGCTACAGCCAGCCCCAAATGAGTAAACACAACAAACATTAGGAAGTGATTATCTTGGAACAAACAGAAGACCCCCACAAATATGTCTGGTGATACTCTAGGAGACATTTTACGTATTTTAATAGTGTTATAAATCTTAGTCTAAGTTTATGGGAAACCACAGGAGTTCAAGTATTTTATTACTGCAAATGCAAACACTATATATATATATATATTTATATATGTATATACAGAGGAAATTTTTTTTTTGGCAATATTATGGGGGATTTTACAGATTGAGTTTGTACTCTGTGGCTAGCACAAAGTGAAAAAGCCAAGCACTCTTTTCAGTACTTATTTCACTTTTAGCAAGTTTGTGCAACAGATTTCTATTTACGACCGCCAGCATCCAGTTTCTACCCACAGCCCGACAGCATCACACTAACAGACCTCCTCTCCTCGGCCAGCACACCAAACGCTGCCTTTCAGAAGCAGTTTTAAGATCTTGTTGTCAGTGGTGTAGAAACAGATGGCAGTCCGACCTAATGCAAGTTAGCCTGTAAGCATCCTGACTGACACTAAAAGGGTTTGAGGATTAGGTGAAAGGGCTGCATTAGTCAACAGATTCCTGTTTAAAGTGCTCAGAGAAGCTCAGGTGATTTAGGCAGACACACATTTTTCACGTCTCAGTTTTCTGCAGTGACTGCTACTCAGTCTTTAGACCCAAATTAAAACCTAAGAGCACCCTGTTTTTTAAAACCAAAGTATGGCCGTGTCTTTTCGTACCTTTATTTTCATTGCCTGTTCCTGGTATTAGTGGAAATTAGTGCAGGATTCACATTTAGCGACTCACAATTACTAATTTAAAACCATTAAACTTGGTGCTTGTATAGCACAGCTCAGTGTCAGTCAGCATGAAAGTAAGAATTTAAGTGCATTATTACACATCAATAAACATATATACATGCATAAACATGTTTACAATATATTTATCTTCCTCTGAAAAAGTACACGGATACCTTATTTCACTTGTGCCATTAATGTGTAAATGGGTAATATTTTCCAGTCCATGCAAAATAATTTCAAATTAATTGGCTGGATTTCCTTGTTTGGAAAATGGTATGGGTTGCTTCAATTCTTCACTGTACATTTAAGAAAGACGACAACAAATCAGACAATTTCGTTATTAGGGCTCATCGCAGAAATGGGGAAACTAAAAGCAACTCCCAAGTGCCGTACTTTAAAGATTATTTAGCTGCAAGCTGCTCCACTTCCAGCTGGACAGCCTGCTGCAGTTTACAAAGCCACAATACTCGGACAGATCTAAGAATGGGTTAGATATTTTCAGTTCCTGTAGCTTTGGTAGAGGTATTTAGTTTAAAGTTTTACATTCCTCGTTTCAGTATCTCATTTGCCTTATCCCAGGCTGTAGAAGGAAGGCTTTCCGGAGTTACCTTGGGCCACTCGATGCAAGAAGGGTAACTGCAGTTTCAGCTCTGTCTCAGTGAACAGGTCAGCTCATGTGAAGGCCCTGAAGAAGCCAAAAGCTATTTGGGAGGCAAAGGTGCCGGTCGAGAAGGAAAATACTGTCCCTGAGGTAATTTTTGCTGTGGTGGAGGAGGTCCCTGAGGTACACATTTCTGTTGTGGAGGCGGCGGCCTACAAGAGGACAGAGAAGCTATTGTCAGCCCCGGTGACTGCATCCAAAACGCATGTCCCTCTCCCCCTTGCCTGGCACCAGCACCCCGGTGACTGCCCCCCGGCCAGCCACGCCGCTTCGTGCCGTCTCAGCTTCCATGCTGAAGACTCACTTCAAACACGCCATGGTCAGACTCTGCTTTCCATTGCCTGGAATCCTCAGGGAACCCCAGTTCGTTAACATGCCACTTTTCCCCAGAAAAAGATCCCCACGAGTTTCCCACCAACACAAGCTATTGCAAAGCACTCCCTCTCAGTACCTTGCACTTTCTGGATACGCACAGTTTACAGCATAGGCATTATATCTTAGAAATACAATTTAAAAGCAAAATAAAAAAGGAAAACATTCTGTTCAAAGTTGATGAGAAATGATCCTGTAATTGGAAATAACATTCATGAATCAGCAAAATGACACATTTTCAAGTAATTTCTTTTTAAATTGCTTATTTTGAGAGGCATGTTACTCACCTCTATGCAGGGCTAATCTGGCCCCACAAAAGCATTCCGAAACTTCTTAATCAAAATGTAGTCATGACAGTGTATAAAATGAATGCTATGGGCAATAGCACTTTAGTTCCACAGTGTGAAGTCAAGGAGAAACTTTTTTCAATAAAAGGTCAGTCCTGCTTCCACATAATACGTGATGAAAGACCCTAATGCTTACAGAGATGAAGGCGATGACCATAAATATACACCAGCACAACTGCCAATAGTTATTTGCAATAACTCAACCAACCTTGTCGGCAGCTTCTGTGTCTGTGGTGGCCGGTATTGCGGAGATGGGTAGTAAGACTGGTGGTAAGCCTGCTGCGGATGCTGGTTACCTGGGTAAGATGGAACAGGAAATGTATTCGGTTCCATATCCTGTGAAGAAAACGTAACAAGAACATTCACAAATTTGCATGTAGGAATGGAAATATTTGTTTCGTTAGTTAAGTGACATTTAAGACCACTTGCAAACAAACCTGGAAATGTCTGAGTTGCTCTTTCCTTCTGAGAAACTCAGCAGAAAGAAGCAACAGCAGTCTGGAAAATACTATATTTTGGAAAAAACAGAAAGGCTGATCACGACAAGTGTTTGATTTGTTCTGCAAGTGTGCTTTGGCTAGTTATTGCACACAGACAGGTAACTGGTCTGAAAAGGAATGGGGCTAGGGAGCCGGCAAGGATTGCTTCCCTCCTCAGGTGGGGCAGGGGGTTCCAGTGTATGGGAAAGGGGGTAGCAGAGCAGGTAAACTGCTTGCCAAGCCAAGCATGGCTCATAAAAAGCTTAAACAGCAGGAAACCGAGGAGTTCCCACACACTCACCTTGGGAAATAGTTATTCTCTTTGCCTCTTAGCAAAGAGAAAACTCAGTTTGCAGAAACAGAAAAATAAAGTCACTCTGAAGCTTTTATTAGGGCAAAAAACTGCCTGTATCTGTTACTTTAGAGTAACAGATGACAAATAAAGTAATGAAAAGCAGATCATTCCTACCATGGGTGCACCTCTTGGAGCATAAGGCATGCCATGTGAAAAGCCTCTGTGGTGGTAGTCTCTGGGTTCAGTTTCTGTCCTAGGAGGTGGTGACTGAAGGGACCTAAAATCCAGTTGATATGGACTGTGTGAGCATATAACCTTGACAGAATGGCTGTGTAGGCTACAAACCCAAGCACTTTGAACCTGCTAGGTGCCTTTGTACTAGCTTAGCCCATATTAAATGTCAGGAAGATAATATTTGCCACAAATTTAACATAACCATTTTTCTGTTTAGGACTCTGACAGCTTCATTTTGCCACTTTATACCAAAGATGGGTCCCAAAAATATAAAACCAATCACCATGCATAATGACAAACACAATAAGAAGAAAGTTCTCTGCTTTCTCAATTTAAGGTGAATTTATCTCTTCTGTCATTGCCTGGGAAAAGCTACATGTGTCATTTGATGCAGGGGCCTTTGCCTGACATCTTGGGACTGGAGTATGCCTCCCTACTTTGGCATTGGCTTGCATAAACACATGTCTATGGACTACTTCAAAAGGGCAGAGGAGAAGGTACAAAGGAGAATGTACTTACGAATGGCAGCGTGACATTAATCTCCTACAGCACCGCTTCAGCCTGTCTCTTTTTGCAAATGCCACAGCAGCAGCTATAAGGAGTGGGAGGACCAGGAAAAAAAACACCAGCAGCCCATTTCTCAACGAGGTGTCTTTGATGGGAACAAAACAATGGAGAAGAAAAAAAAAGTATTACATGGCATTACCACCCCTTGAGACTCACTGTAGTGGTGAATATTTGGTAGGATTTGTTCTACAACTATTTTCCATTTTTTGTAGAAGAAAAAACTGAAGAATCTAGTAAGACTGAAAGATATATACCCAAAGATATTCTTTTCTGATTGTCTTTTCACAGGGATTGTCTGGTCAAAGAACCGTAGGTGCTGTGACACCCTGGCTATAACAGCATATTGAATAACTAGACGTAATTTTTCTTCCACTACATTACTGTCAAAATCTTATGAGCTCAACTGAATGAGACTAAAACAGAGCTTCTGCCCTTTGGTTTGACCCTAAGTCTTCCTCCTCTCCTACCACTGATTGCTGTAGGCAAAAAACTTGGGTTCTTACAGTCTCTACATTTCTATACGCAGAAAACTTCCCCACTGCAGGCTGTATAAAGAAAGCCTTTCCCTTTTTTTGTCTGATGATTTGAGGCATCTTTCCATGCTCCAGTGTAATTCTCCAGTTTGTTACTGCATTAACATAGTGTCTAGCTTTCCCCCAAACCCACACCATCTTATGAAGAACAGTCTTCAAGATCGTTCTTGGAGCTCACAGAAGGGACTACATCAATTCCATCTTCATCTATTCCACAAGTTTTCTCCAAATTATAGCTTGGATTTGTCTTCCTGTTTCATCACAGAACTGTCAGTAAGAAAAGTAAGCTTCACATCCTCTTTCAGTTTGCTTTCTCACGTGCATGAATTGTGCTCCCCTGCCACCATTTTTCCACTCTTCAAATTCAAACAGATACATACATCTTCCAAGTACACAGATACATCATCTTGCCACATCAGCCACTGAGCTAATTACCTTTCCTGGGGGCAAAACTACATGAAAAACACCAACACCAAATTCCCTCCAAAACCCATGTTTTCCCTCCACAGAAAAGAAAGCAAACCAAAGCCTGCAAACAATATAGTGTCCCAAAGCTCTGTACTTCTCCGTTTCTTTGTCACGTACCTCTCTTCTACACCCTTAGTTCTTTGGGGCAGGGACTACCTTTGTATTTACTACCAAATGAAGCATGCTGTCTGCACTCAAATAATAAACATTAATAAAACAGTGACTGGTCAACATGCCTTGCCCTAGCTCACCTGGGCCAAGCGTTAGTCCTGACTGTGCTGAGAGGGAAATGCAACTACCCACAGATACCAGAACAGCGCAGCTACTCATCCTGGCCACCACTGCTAGAAGCAGCATAGCCTTATGGAGATGCAGATTCACATCGATGGATTTGAACCCGCACCCTCAGCCAAATTCCATGTATTTTTTCAATCTAAGAATGGAAGTTGCCAAGGCAGCGCAACAACTTGTGCCCAGTTGCCTTACAACTACTTGCCATTATAAGGACGTCCACTGTCCAGACTTCCTCCATAGCCTTTAGTGTCACAGAAAGGAGGGGCCCAGCCTGCTTCACAGTGACAGTTCCTGTTGTTATTGCACACCTGGATTTAAACAACACAAACACCACCGTAAGGTTTATTTAGTAACTTAAGTTCCCATATATTTAAAAGCAGCATGTGGTAGCCATGACCATCTATTCTGCCCCTTCCATGTTACTCAGCCTGAAGAACTTTAACCGGTAACTCCCACATCAATGCTAAATAGTCCTTGGCCAGCCATCTCAAGATTTCACATGACTGAGCAAGCAGCACAGCGTTGTTCAGGATGAGCTTCCAAAGATTAGCTATCCCAACCGCTTAACAACCGTGGCTTTTTTTTTTTTCCTTTTTTTTTGTTTTTTATTGTGAGCAGCAGAGTTTCAAATTACATTAGTAATACTGGAATTGGGAATTCTTGCCTGGCAAAAAAATATCATCTTAAGAGCTTTTGTCAAAGATTTTTTTGATACTGTTATAGGCTCTCTTGCCCAGAGACATTTTATAGAGAGTTTTACACTTAAACAAAGCAGAAAAATTAAGTTACTATCTACCATTTTAAAACTTGCTCAACTCACGTAACCTTGGTCCAATTTTTGCTGAGTGTTAGAGGCACTTTTCTCATTAACAGCACCAAAAAGCAGCTTTTTATAGCAAAACCCATTCTCAAGAACCCCTCACAATTTTTTCAATCACTGCGTCTAGCATCATGATTACTTTATTCCACATTAGTTACAGCCTTAAACAGAGAAGGGCAGAAGACTTCCTAAGCACAAAAAAGACTAGTATATAGACACTGTTGATTAAGCACAATTACAGTGTACCTAGCTCAATCTGGGACCTGCCAAAAAAACCCAGTCTGTTTATATATTTGCATGGCCACCAGCTCTAAGAATCTAGTGTTCTCGTAACAAAGATGTCTGCAGACCTCACGCAGAAATACAGCCAGTTACAGCAAAACTTACAGGCGTAGCCTTCATTGTAAGTGGACTATCAGTAGGAGCGGAGGCTCTTACTCTGCTTACCCCATGTCCGTGACACTGCCTCTCCACATCACAGTCATAGTTCAGAACAGAAGCGCTCACACACTGGAAGTGCCTGCAGATCTAGAGGAACAGAGAGATGCACACAAGGGAAGCAAGATGGCATTTCTCTGACCTCCCCCTCCTTCCCCATCCCGCGTTCCCCCAGCTGCCGGCTCCATGGCACATGGCTCCGCAGCCGCTCTGTGCTCACTGACCGCAAAGCGAGTCTCATACTCTTACGCCATAAACCCCAACGCTACAGAAACACGTCCGTTCTACAAAAGGCTTCTCAGTACGGGGTCTGAACTGTCACTGGAAGTCTTTTGTCTCTAGACTGCATGTAAAGGAATAGCAATTAAATCGTGCACAGTAAGGATATGTGGAATGCACATTCCTCTGCTGGGGCTAAGCTTCTAGGCTTTCTTGTTTAGTTGGATTCTAATTGAAAGTTGTCTTAAAGGCATTTGTGTGTGCCTAGCTCTTCCTGCTCATTGAGAGAGCAAAGATTCTGGCTCTCAGCAAACTTAATTTCTTGTGCTTCATCTGTAAACGAAAGGCTTGCTACATTTTTTATGCACACACAGTGCAGTACTAGGCAGTGTGGGGAACCAATGGACTCGCTCAGTTTTGCATTAACTACAGACATCAAAAAATTAATGGCCATAAATATTCATGAAACAGTGTGGCTAAAAATTTTATTCACATGAAACCCCCGAATTATTACTTTCAGAAATCACTTCTTAACTGTTAATTACCTTTCCGGTATCACATTTGGTGCCTTCATTCACCATTCCTGGGTCTGGGACATCAGAGCCTAGCTGGAAATCTACACCCCAGCATGTGGTGCCTCCAATGGGAGTTTGGATAATAGCAGGCTTAATTCCAAAAACAGGCATCGTTTTCACATTTTCACATTGCAGCTTCCCACACATGGCATTCCTACAACATCAGCATATGAATACTGTAGTGACACTTGAATTTACTCCGAGAAAAAGAGTCTCATGCATTTGATATGATCTTTTCTTTCTACTGGAAGACACTACTTGAAAATAAAACTGAGGCAGTTCGCCAAACAACACTGAGCTGAGCCTCATTTCACTGCTGCAAGAGTATGGATTTATCCCTTCTTTCTGTAAGCTGTTGGGATCTTTACACTAAAGAAAACACGACAGTTTGCTACTCATTTTTCCGTATGTGAACACCTTAGGATAAGAATAATCAATGGGAGATGTGGAACACCCTCTCCTTCCCATAGCCCACGTCTGAACACGTGACTCACAGATCCCCTGAGCCCACGGAACACTGCATGCACAGGAAACTGTGGCATGAGCCCGAAAGCTTCAAACCCGGCTATGGAAGAACTGTCTGAACATTCAAACTCATTTCAACTATTATGTGCAAGACTTAAAGCCAGACAATCTAACCCAAAAGTCAACAGAACTTAGAAACGTGTGAGCATGGGGGCTTTAAGCGCTAACAACAGCCTCGGAAATTAGGATTAAACACATCTTTTCTAAGCTGTCTCACTGGGGTTTCAGAATGATGCATACATGTCAGCAAGGTTAGGTTATGGGATGACATGTTTCTCCCCAGCGCACCTGCTAGAACACCCCAAACTAATACTACAGCACCTGAGTAAAGATTCTCAATGATACATTTAGGAACGTTGTGATGCATGGGCTCAACTCACCAGCTGGAACATTTCTTGTAGTCATGGCCATGGAAACCACAGTTGCCAAATCTGTCACCCTTGGAATTCACTTCAGCAAAACAAACGTTGGGGGCTGCTTTGGCTTCTGCAAACAACAGCCCACCCCCCAGACAGAGGAACCAAGTTAAATAGGGACAGAAACACCTTGTATCTTCCATGCAGCACAGACAGCTTAGGAATGCAATCAAAACAATAAACAGGTGAAAATGTCAGCACTACAAGGTTCCAAGTTTAAAAAGAGGGAGAGAAAAATAGTCCCTTAACACTGAGGCAATTATACTGTTTGATATTTCTTCATGGCTTCTTTACAGTCTTATACACTGGAAGCCCCGCTGTAACAGGAATGATCAGTGCAAAAAAATTACTGCTTGAATCGCCAGCACAGCATTAACCATAACAAAGGAAGAACATGTGAAGGCTAAGCCATAAATACCACAATTCCAATTCCTTTGCCAAAGCCAGCTTGTCTTTGTTATAGGAAAAAAAGTAAATATAAATAAACTTAGTGTATTCTTTTAGCTACATCTCCTAGAAAAATTGTAAATCTGTGCTCTTCCTTACTCGGGCCAAAGATATCCTGACACTGCGCATCGTAGTACTGGCAAACGCCATTGTAACAGTAGGCTTCGTCATTGTGGCACGGGTGACCATTCTGAACGGTGAAGTCCGGCTGGCAGAACTGGGACGTGCCGTTGCAGTACTCTGGAAGGTCACACTCATTGTTACTCGCCCGACACTCGGTTCCTCCAGGAAGGAGCTAAAGAGAGAGAAGAGGGGGAAACTGCATCAGAAAACAGAAGCCTTAGAGCAGAGGTGAACCCTGCACCCAACCCACAATATGCCCCCAAAAAGGGCATTGACCTGAAGCCCTCGGTGGGTGCTGTGTGCATGCACAACAATTCCCGCTCACAAAGGCAGTGGCCAGGCCAACGCTCTCCTTTTTTCAGCCACTGAAGAACACTTCTCAATAATACATTTGAGTCCCTTACCTGGCAGTTTTTACAGCAGTCACCATAAGCACATTCAGCACCGTATCGGAGTTTGCAAGTACCTGGTTCACAGCAAGGATCGCTTTCACACTCCTGAAAACAGAAGTGCCGTGAATGTCAAGAAATTGCACCCTCCACCATGCACAGTCCCCTCTCCACCAAGGGGCATGCAAGGCTACCTGACAGCATTTGTAAAATATACAAGCTACGAACCTTTGGTGAGCCACAGTCACAATCCTCCCCAGCATCTACCAGCTTGTTCCCGCAGTACGGGACGCTATAGGTTTCATCCGGCTTGGGAACGTTGAGCAGGCAGCTTCCACCTTTGTTGAGAGTCAGCTTCTCAAAGTCTTCAGCACTGCAGCTGCTGAAGTTCCTCGATCCCCTGCAACAGAGAACTTGAGCTTATCTTCACACCAAGCCAACCCACAAGCATTCCCTCAGTTTGTAGAACAATGGTAATGCTTGTTTTCCCCATGAGCTGCGTGACATGACTTTCTGCAAGAGCACTTTGAAGATGAAAGCAAGCCATAAAAACTAAGCACATAGGTAGGGCGTTTTGACCCTCAGACAATGCCTTCCCTTTTGTCAGTTACTCACGATGCTCCAGAGCTCATAATGCAACTGCTTGCTCCACAGTGACAGACACGTTCATCGTCATGGTTCATCCCCAGGTTATGTCCCAGTTCATGAGCCATAATTGAAGCAAACATCTGTATACTGATTCTTCCAAACTGCATGAGAGCAAACCAGAAGAAACTTAGCAGACAGCTTATATTGAGAAAGTCAGTGTTTACTATGTGCCAATAAGACACTTCTGTCATTCTGTCTCTACATTTAAAGGATTTTCAGACCAACTGTGCCTGCTTTCTAACCAGTGCATGTCATCTGCTTAGTAATAACAGCCCTTGGATAAACATATTTGGGACACTACCTAACAACCTCTACTTTCCAGTGCAGCTGCAATATTAACACAAAAGACTGAGTTCTCCACACCAGCCCAAATCTCCTTAAACATGCAAATGCTGATTCCAGTACTTCTGTCCAAGAAAACAAGATTGCTAGGATTGCCAGTTATCTGAGATCAGCAATTCAGTTCATTAACACTCTGCAATTTCACATAAAGGGGGCAGTCAACTGGCACCGCTCGAGGAGTTCATGACTCTGCAGGTCAAGCAGACACCAGAGGACAAACCTGAGAACACCCACAGCTCCTACATACTTCTAAGGCAGGGGTGCTTCAAATGTCAGCAGAGAAATCCTGTCCCTTTTTCATGAGTGCTGCACACTGAAGGGAAGCTGAGCAGAGGATGCAGAAGACTACAGAAAAGTTGTGATCCAGATATCATGGAAGTGCCAGAAACAGTTGGAGACCACATAAAAGCTCCCACTAAGCCACTTCAGCTTTGTTATTACAGATTCCACACTTCCAGGAAGACTTCTGGAGTGCAAAACTCATATCTTGATCACATTCACAATTATCACTAAAGATATCTCACCACATTAATGCCTCCTGCGTGGCTCTTGGAGCACACTGTTCCAACATAGGCCATTCCAGCTGTGCCACCAAACCCCTTCTTCCTACAGTCATGGGGAGAAAAAGGAAAGACAATCAACCTGACTGTACGGACACCCGATACTGCCAACAGTACAGCCCATCCGTACAGCTACTCAATACATCACTTCTGCTTGTGGGGCACAAAATACTGCTTTTCCAGCTTTCCAGTCCTAACAAAGGAGCACTGCTAGGAGTGCTACTGTTGACTGTGGGTATGAATGTACCAGTTCAGCTTTATCTTTCTGTTCATGGTTCTTTTATTCTTAAAGACAAGAGTTTGCAGAGAAAGTCAGCCTCTTCTGCATCCTTCCTCTAAATATAAAGAGCTAAACAGTCCACCCTTAAAATAATTTAATTGGCTGTTAGCTGCCTTTCTACTATTGCCAAACTCCATAGATCTCCTTCCTTATCAACTTCCTTCTCATTACTCTCTTATTTTGTTTCTACACAGTTCTTAAAGCTTAAGTGCAACAGCACGATGCACCACATTTTACTTCAGATAAAAGAATTTTTAAAAAGAACATTTTTTCAGCCATTTCATCCTCATCACCTGAGCGGTGCTGTTCTGCCTTAGAGAAGAGGCTCCCACAGCTCCTGTGGGAAGGGGAGTTGCTGCTTTGCCCAAGGGCAGGCTGGGCTGCTGCCCCAGGCGGAGCACACTCTCGCCTCTGCCCTTTCGCTGCTTTGGGCAGTGACTTCCTAAGGACTGCGCTGTCTGCGGGAGCGGGAAGTGCACGGGGGCACGCGTCCTGGAAGCTGGGCAGAGACGACAACTCAGGAAGCTCTGAGCTAGTTTAAGGCAGCAGGGATGGACAGATTAACGTCACATGTCAAAGCTCAAACCATGTAGCTAGCTTCTGGATACCAACTGCAGAAACAACTTTTTCTCCATTAAAATGCAATGCTCTGCACCAGGTTTATGCTCATTTTCAAGTGGAAAAAGCCCTAGATTACAAGTCTAACCAGTGTGCAACCTGACAAAGGATTATGTGAACAGAAGCTTTATACAATAGAACATGGAACATTGCAGGACATGTGGGACAACAAAATAATTATTTAGCAATATACCTGTCAGATAGGACACTGAATTCAAGGACCACAGAAATCTTCTTAAAAATGCTTAAATTGACTTGGACTGTTTTCACGAGTACATAAACCACAGCAGATTGCACTGGATTCTCTGCTGAAATACAGCAGCTACTTTTGATACCACAGTACGGCTGAGCAGACAGTAATAGAATGAGCTTCTTAAAAGTCAAAGGGAAGGGACTGCAACTCACAGAACAAACTGGGCACTGTCATGTCTCCGGCGTAAAACAAGATTCTTCTCTCGCCACTGTACAAAATTTGCCAGCACATCACCAGCACCTCCGTCTGTGCTAATTATGTTTTCATACTTCCAAATCTCCAAACCAACAAGCACAATGCGGATGTTCAACATGACGTACATCTGGGAAAGAAAAAAAAAAAAAAAAAAAAAAGGAGAAATATTTCTGAAGACCTTCAGATAAGATCAAGTGGTCTAGTGTTACATATCTTATTGCAAGAATCTACTTTTTCTGTTTGGGTTTGTTAGTTTTTTAAAAGTTAGTACACAATTCAAATCACCCGAATGCATTTTCCCTGTGATTTAAATTTTCATTAGCTAAAGGATCAATGCTTAAATGCCACACTGGCAATACTATAAGAAAATTGAGAACTAATAAAAAAGTCTCAAACCTAACAAATAGTGTCATCTGAAATAGTCAAGTTGAAAGACATGCTTTTTCTCTAATCTTTAGACATACACAAGAATTGCAATAACTGCAACAATCTGTCCTGTCACTCACTGTACGTAGCACAGGTTGGAAGAGCTCCCTAAATTAATTCTCAAGTATGGTGAGCACAGATGAATGTAGAGGTGGAAGACTTTCACACCAATGCACTCACCAAAACCCTCTGTCAATAAATACGGCCATCGCTTTGCAGCCCCCACTACTCTGGCACTCCTTCAGCACAATGCTCAGTTACGACTCCGAGCTCTATCACTCTTCAACATCACAACTGAAGGAACAGGTTTAGCTCCTGGCTTGATAAAAAAATCTTTATTTCATTCTCACTAAAGCGGTATTAGAAGAGGTGCCAAGGTAGAGGTTTACAAAAGTAAACAGCTGCAGGGCTGCTGCACACAATGTCATTCCACTTTCTCTCAATGTAGCTTTAACTTACACTGTCAAGGAAGTTTGCCAGTTGCACCATGTGTTCTCTTACTTCTGTTTCACTCTTCCCAAAATCTTCAAACTGCAAGACAAAGAAACTTAGTCATGAAGAGAAGACGTAAGACAAAAGCTAGAAAAAGGAACAAAACATTTTAAGACTAGCAACATGAAAAACATTTTTGCCTGGCTCCAAAGCTCCTGTCAAGATGATGCTAAGCAAGACAGCAGCACCTTCATTGCCGTTGTACAACAGCTCAATATTCAAAAGAATACAGCAAAGGCAGTTTTTGCCAAGTGTTTTCTTTACATTTGTCTGCCAGTTTACTCTATTCCTGAAGAGTACTGCATAGAACACATTTATTCTGTTTTAGGTTAGCATATTTGCGCAACCTTGGCTGAAGTGTCAGTGTCTTTCAACAACCCATTTGGGAGTAAGGAAAATTGAGGGCTTTTCAAGCCACCTCCTGGGGAGAAGGAAGGGAAAGCGACACACAGTCCCTACCTTTTCCTTATCCACAACTATGAACAGCTCCACATATCTCGTTTGATGTAGGACTGCTCTCTTTCTCTGTGAAAAAAAGTTTTAGATTACTTCAGTTTTATTAATTCAAGTGTAAACAAAACAAAAAAATCATGACATTGTCATATTTCACTTGCTACAACTGGTGGTTTGAGAGACACACCCAAAGCACACCGTGCCAAGACAGTAACAAGCCAAAACCAAGAAGCGCGATCCAATGCAATGACAATTCTCTACGTGTTTTACACTAAAATTTAGCTGCACAAAGATTTCCTGTGTTTCAAAAGCAAAAGACCTCTTTACTTTTCACAAAGGTTTCTTTGGGAAGACAGCATACACTCCTATAAAGGAGCAGAAAGACACTAACAAGCAAACGTCAACAACCTTGAAGTGAAACGCGATGTTTTTCATACCACTGCCTTTACTGCAATCTTGTTCCTGTACAGCCAGTCTTCAAACAACAAGGGGGGGACCTTCACACCAAACTGTTATTCTGATGTTTAGGAGCACGGAACAAACAACACAATATTATCCTGGCTTCTGATGCAATACTTTGCTAATGAGCCCCTCCAATAAGGGTTGTGTTCCTGCCCCTAACAGCCCCAAAATCTCTGCCCATGAATAATCTAATCAGCCACTTGACTCTCATAGAATAAATTGGGTTGAAGGGATCTTAAAAATCATCTAGCTACAGGTTGTAGCTAGATGTTGACACACGCAGGGACACTCCACTGCCAAGGACGGGGCATCCACAGCTGCTCTGGGCAACTTGTTGCAGTGTCTCACCATCCTCGCAGTGAAGGGAGAGCTCCTCTTCTGCTACGCGCAGAAGCAAATTGCAACTGCTTTGTTGAAGCAACTGAGTTTTTCAGCAGCACACAAAGCCCTCTGAATCAGAAACCTTTAGGTATGTGCTAAGCTCCAGGAAATCTGATAAGCAGCTTCCATATTCTTAGCTGAACACTTACAAGACCCATTATAGGGGACTGTGGAGAAAACAGTGGAGTACTTACTCGCAGCAGCTGAGTCATACTGGGATGGTGATTTTCCTCTGTATGTTCCCTTTCATGGTCTTCAGTGGCTACTCCACACATCGTGGGCTCCTTCTTCACATTATCCAATCGATACAAAATGTGTTCAGAGCCAGAAGAGGAATCCATGGGCTCGATCCCATAGGTGATGTTCCCTATTGTCACCAAACCTCTAAAATACGGTAGCATGTGAGAAATTCTTGCATTAAGCACAGAGGATAGTTACCCAGTTTTTTACAGTAAAACAAACAGTTATTCTTTGATAATTAAAGGCATGACTCTAGCTCAGTCCTTGCAAAACAGCATGCCGCATTTCAAGCCTGAAAGCAGCCTTTCACTGGATAGGGCCTTCACAAATACAGTAAATTAAACATTTTTGGAAGAGTTTGCAATGCCCCAGAAATTAAATCACAAGTCTTAAGCAGAAATGCTTTAATTCAAATACACTATTGCCACTCTAGTGTCAGACATGGCACTAAAAAAAAGAAAAAAAAAGAAAAAATCAATGTCCCAAAATAACTTACTGTACACTGATAACAAACTGCATTAATCAACTTATTTAATGGTATTTCAAAGATCTGTTAACTACGTGAATAAAAGACACCACAGAAAGACTGCACAAAGGCATACACTATTGCAGCTTGGCCCCAGACAATGAATCCTCGCCTGGCTGAACAGTAGTTAAAAACAGAGCAAGAATTTTGTTTCAGGTTCACTGAGCCGTGAGACTCACGTGACAGCTAGGACACAAAAGATGAGTTGTGCTACCTGAGCCCCAAGCAAGTGCTGACAGCAACCACAGAATCCAGGGTCCCCTCCACGTATCCCTGATAATGGCAGTGATCCTATGCAGGAAAACAAGGGTGCATTACACACATACTCCATGCACATCTGCACGCCCAGTGTGATCTCTGATCACGTAATTGCTATACCTGCCACTGACTGGCAGTAGTTACAACCTGAGAAACATAATATGCCACATGCCTTTTATCTACAGTCTGTAGGTTCTAACACACTTCTAGCTCTACCTGTAACAGCATTTCTTTTGCTAACATGCATCTAAAAATTTCCTCACCTGCCTTAGTACCACAAGGACTTGCATATAGGAAGCTAATCAAGATGCCAGGGGCACAGGACTCCAGCTGCATCCCTACTTCCCTATCCTGTAAAGCAGATGTTCTTCACAACTCCATGGCACCAGCAGTTCATTACAGATTTCAGTGTAAAATCCCACCCGCCTACTCAGTCATTCTACCTGAAGCCAGATTCAGAGCTGGCGCTGCCAACAAGCTATAAATACCAGGCAAGCAGGGCTCAGCAGCATGATCTAGCAACCAGATTTCTTAACTTGACCATAAGCCATCCTACTCTAAGTTCTGTCCTCCACCCTGCCACAAATATTTCAAGGCCAGCCCCTCCCTACAGATTTGGGCCAGATCACCGGTCTTCTAGCAAACAGCCCTGCAGAATGTTTGACTTGTACATAACCTCTCTCCACCAAGAGGAGGGCCAGCACCTGTTAATCTTGCCAACAGGCACTGCTGAACTTTTTGGTTGCACAGTATGTCCCTCATCAGCCCTGATGAGACAGAATACTTCCATTTTGTCCTCTGTAACTACGTATTTTGGAAACTAGACAAGGGGGTAGTATGGGGCAAATTCACTCCATTTCCTCTGGCAAGTGCATTTTTTAACATTATTACAGGGGTCAGGTAGAAACAACAGCCTGTTGTTTCAGCAATGAATGCAGAAAGCACTGAAGGCATGTGCTAATCCTTCAGGGCCACTGTGACTTTCATGGCGTCATACATCAAAAGCATTTTTCCTCTTAGTCGATCACTTTTACCTAGGAAGTAAATACTCCATTGACTAAGGTGCTCCATTTTCAAAAAGCAAGATCCTATGAATCATATATGACTAGCACTTCCTTTTCAAAAGAACAACATTGATACATTAGAAGAGTGATGCCATTAGAAATACTCCCATGGTTTTTGTGTTGCACAAACTGCTTTTTATTCTTGTGTCACTGAAGCAATTACATTTTCAAAGGCAACCTATCAGGCAGCCTGCTTGTATAGAAAAAGAGGACTGCAAATGTGTTTTTAGTGGAGTAACTCCAATGCTACACAGATAACATCCCTCTCAAAGGTCCTCCAGACTTTATCTCATCCATCCCTTCTAGTAGTTCCCAAATTTCTGGACTAACTGATTGCCTGTCAACCCTCAAAAAATTCTTAAGAGTCACTAACAGACAGCTTCACACAACTGAAAAGACGGGTCAGCAGCTGACCATTCATTTTGACTTGTGGACCAATCTGGAAGACCGTTGTGTGTAAATGTAAAAGCTGCACACTCAGCCACTAGACCACCCCAGCTCTGCTCCGCGCGCTCCGGTCCCCCTCAGAAGCAAGGTCTGTGTCTGGAGGCAAGACCAACACTGCACCAGGGACAGCACCACTCTCAGATAATGATATATCTGACAGTTAAGAAAAGCACTTCCTTTTTAGAGAAGAGTAGCTTTTAGTTAGACAGCAATCACCTCCATTTAAGAAAACAGGCATCTACTACAAGCTGTAGGCTAGATCCTCATCCAAAAATCAAGGATTCTCTCCGCAAAGAGTGCAGTGTGTGAACAGGGTTAGAAGGTGGCCCAGCAAAAAATACAACTATCATTTTGTAATATGTGACTCCCTCACTCTGTAGATGCTCAGCATTCATGTCACCTTCAGGAAGGGTATAAAAAGAAAGAAATCCTACCTGGACATCTGGATATTCAGATTGCAACTTTCCCTCCTTACTATAGGTATAAACGGTGAAATCTTTGGGCAGCAGTTCTCTGTAAGGAAAGGGGAGAAGGAATACAAGAGGAATTTCATGAAATGACTATGACACTGTTGCAGGGCAGTAAGATGATCCTAATCAGAAGTGTCACAAATACGTAAATTGCAATTAAATAAGGAAATATTCAAAAGGAAAACCCTCCAAAATTAAAAAAGGAAAGTGTGCATTTCCACAGCAAAAGCCAAGATACCAGAATGGCGGAACTGTTAATGAATGAAACCAGATCAACCACCCCCAGATAAGTAAAACAACCATCAAAACCCATTAAATTGTGCTAAAAGCTTGCCTTCATGCAGAAAAAAAAATTAAAATCGTAGCACTCAGTCTGCTGCATATGACTTCTCTTTGCCAGTTTTGGAAGGAAGTGTATTGAGGAAGTCTCCCACGATTAAGACTGCTGACCCATACTGGTAAATCCATTGATGCGGTGTAGCTGAATTCCCATGTTTCTGAGGGTCAGGGGCTCGGCAAGTAGCAGCTAGAGATCCCCAGAGGCTTGTACATTTAAATAGTTATCCCTTTTGCCTATTATGAGGGCAGCTGTAAGAACCAATAGCCTGATAAACCTGCTGCTGCTGCAAGTAGCCCTTTAGAAACTGAACTCAAGACAGGCAACACCCATACTGTCTGTGAATTACAGGTGTTAAGGCACTGGATATAAAGTCAGCTTCCTGGGTTATTAATATTCTCGTGCTACTGAGACGGAAAAAACACCATCCTGAAACAATAAACAAAACCCAGAAGAAAGCAAAAATATTAACTTTAAATACAGTTCAGTTTGTTTATTTTTAGATGTGAATGGAGAGAGTCGTTTCAACCATTCCCCAGATCCCCTTTGAGCAAACTACTGCTTCCTTTACTGAAAGGGGATCACCAGGGTTGCAGGAGTTCAACAAAATTTCTGGCTGATAGCCAGGACTGTGTGACTCAATCCACTCTCACTGCCTTTCTCTGCCCGTTTCACAGAGTTAGCATGGAACTGCACTTCTCACAGAGAACCTCAAGAGTCAGAGTCCACACGCTACCTGCCAGCTTGGTATTCAGACACAACAGATGGAATTCAATAATCTGAAGAAATTCATCACTCACTTGTTCTTTTCTAGATGAATCGTGTATTCTTTTCCCTCTATCTCAATAGTATATGACACCTTGTCCTGAATAGAAAAAAAAGTTGCATTTTACTCATGTTAATGAATAAAACATTCTCTGCAATCAAAAAATGGCAGAAAAGAGTCTCTGCGAGCTCCATTACTGCTACAACTCTAGCATTCAAAGCACTACTGTCACCTTCCATAACTCAGGACTAGTCTGTACTGTTAGCCTTTTTAGATGTAACTGTAGTCACTGGAGATACAGCTGATACCATCGAAATTTTAACCACTCCCCAGGGGGATGCAGAACTCTGTCAATCTGAGCTGCCTCTCCTGTCATGCTCCTTGCTGGCACCCCAACGCTGGCCAGGGGAGTGGGTGTTCCTTGTGCTCCCAAGCCAACTCTGCTGAGCCCATGAGACTTGGCAACAAGAAGCTGACCACAGCCATCGGGATTTGCTCTGGTCCCCTGACATCCAGCAGACAAAATGACTGCCATGTCCACACATTGGAATTGCCAGGCACCAGGTTAACAAACTTTCCTTCTTAAATCTTGCTAGTTGTACCAGACCAGGAATAACCACATGTGAGTGAACCTGAACCTATTTTATAATTATCCCTACCTCTGGAACCTGGCATCCCTTTCTGTGTAATAGGGAAAAGTCGCATCAAGAAAGCTATTTCAAAATAGCTTTGTGGTTTTCTTATTCCTTGTTTCTAAGAGTTCCACTGAAAACCTCTTAGTTACAGCTTGAAAAGGACAACAGTTTTATTACTGAACATTCACAATGAGCCAGTACCTCCACAGCCCTGCATTAGCCAAGTGCTACACACAGCAACTAGGGTCCTTAAATATTAAGTGGATAAGCTGAATCGGCTGGCCACTGCATTAAATATCACAGCAGGAGTATTAATCAACGTCTGCAATAAACTGCAAGGCATTTTTTTTTAACATTAAATTCTGCCAATGCTTGTAAAATTTGTGACTAAACACAGCTGGTCTAATCCAAATACTTTAAAGTGTGCGGTCTTTAGTTACATGGCTACAGCACAATAATACAGGCTGGAAAGTACTGCTGGAGGTTCTGTAATCCAACCCCCTGCTCAAAGCAGGGCCAGCTACAGAGCTGGCCCAAGCTGCTCAGGGTGTCCTCCAGACAGATTCTGAGCATCTCCCAGGATAACAATCCCACCACCTCTCTAAAACTCTTTCCACTGCTGAACAACTCTCATTACGCAACCTTTACACCCAGATCAAAAATCGATTGTAGCAACTTGTAACCTCTGAAGCAGGGAGGTATTTACTGTAACTTAGCTAAAGGCAATGCTACATGTAATACCTTTTGCAAAGATGGCTACTTGTTTGCTGCTGGATGAGCCTGGTAGTGTTTTCTGAGAATTTCAGGTCAGTTTTGGGTTGACCTCATTAGGAAGTAGATACTAAGCTGAAGGCATTTTTAGGATTGCCCAGTACCTGTACTGAGGAGACATTGGAAGCCTCTCGCCGATCTCTTCCTAACCTCTGCGGGATTACAACTTCATAGGAAGACAGCAGAGAAACCTGCTGGAAACCTAGAAAGCAGAACAGAAACACTGGCTAAAGAAACAAAGTAATCAGAAGGATAAGGCACAAGGAAGAAAACTATTTCAGGAAAAGCCCCTTCAGTAGGAAGGAGGCAGCATGTGATGCCAGTTTAGGTCTCCAGCTTATCACAGACCCCTGAAACCGGGCAGCTCAGTATGGGTCTGCAGCACTGCATGGGGCAGATCCCTCTGCTACTAGACTGGCATGGTTTCTTATTGCATCCTGACACTCTCTACTTTTACGAAAGGACACAGCACCACATTGCCAAGGCACCACTTGCATTTAGAGAGCTGTAACCCGAAGAGAAAAAGCCAAAGGCCCTGATGGCACACAGGAGAGCACAGAGCAAATCTCTAGAGCAAAGCACACTTGGATTGCCTTGTAAAAGGCCAGAAAAAAACCAACATACAAATGGCTGAGAAGACACCAAATTTTCAAGGTTTCAAATCGAAAGCGTTGCACTCCAATTACTGTCTTACAAGTATCTATCTCATACACCATCACTTTTCATCAGCAGGAATCAGAGCATTTAACGAAGCAGGTCAGCACAGAGAACTTGCTCAAGGACACAGACAGCGCCAAAGCCAGGTGTCCTGTGCTGCAAAGCTGCAGAACCGCACCAGCTCGACCGTGCAGCCTCTCTAGATTAGCTCCCAGGGGCTCCGGCAGTTCCTGCGCTTCCCAACGGCACGGCCGCACAAAGCCGGCCCAGCAGAGCTCAGCGTTACACCCTCCCCCTGCATGTCACAGCCAAACTTCTGACACAAGGCCAGTGCTACTCATGATGTTCTTCAAGAGCTCTTAAGGACCTTATAAAAACAAGCGAGGTAAAATAAATGCATGCAACAAAGCAGCCTTTTGCAAATCACTTTATAAATGACTTGTATATGCAACATCAGACAGATCCTCTGAGCCAAACAAAAGCCTATGGTCCAAGTTCCCTTTACAAGGCATCAGTTTTTACAAGCAACTGTTCTCTACCAACTGTGTAAACAATAATAAATTGCACATGTAAATCACTTTTCCCATCAATGGCCGCTGTCTGCCTGTGCCTGGCTCAGGAGCTGCCCCCCCGGGAAGCAGGAGGTTGTCGCTGAGGGACTGCAGGCAGCATTAAGAGCAACAGTTTTACTAGCTCATGGCAATGGAATCAGTGAGCTCATCAGAGGAGCCTGAGCTTCCCAACCCAAAGGTAGGGGGAAGGGAACAGTTATCCTCCTTGTCATCATTTGCCTCCAGAAATAATCACCACACATCTGGGGGGCAGTGAGGGGCTGTTTAGTTTCTAAGACCCTCCAAAAACTCTCAGAGTGGGACTGAGACACTGCATTCATTCAAAAACCAGCCACTCGGAGCACGCCAAAACTCATGCTGCAGCTCCGAAGGTGACTGTGGTTTCTCAAGTCACATGAAGGCACTGCGTGCTCAAAGCCTCCGTCGGAGGCCTGCTCCATCGTTTCAGAAATGAGTGGGAGCCCCCCCACAGGCTTTAAATGCCAGGGGTTCCCCAAAAGCCTCCCCGAGCCAGCACTGCCAAGCTGCAGTGACACTGAGGCTCCTGCAGCCTCTTCTTGCTGTCCCTAGCAGGCTGCCGCACAACCCCAACACTACAACCACCGCCTTGGGTTAGCGTTTCGTGTGAGCATCCCAGTAAGTGACTGCCCAAGTGAAAGGCATGTCCACCTCTGCACTCTTTCCACCGATATCCCCAAGGAGCAAACAAAAGCAGTTAGGCTGCTTTCAACTTCTCTCCCATTACAGCACGGATGTGCATCCATTTGGAGAATGGAGATGCACTGCAGTGCACCTAGTCGTGACACAGCGTTTCTGTCACACAGGCATAGGCAGAGCTACGTTGTTTCTCAGGAAATAACGGTACACATACTAAAGCCGAAATTACATTAATTACAGTGATTGTTGGAAAAAAGGTAAGAAAGAAGCAGAGACAGACTTCCTGAAAAGAAGCCCTTATGTTCACAGGCTATAGCAAGCAGTGTCAATACCTCCTTGGCCTGAAAACAGGGGAGGGAAGGGCTGCTTCCTTCCCTGGGACGAACCACCAAAAGTACATACTCCGGCAAATCACTTCTCTACGCTTGTCATTTTCAACCGCAGATTTCGCTCATATCCGGTCCCGAGCTCCTGCGCGTCGCTGCTCTGCACTTGGTACTTCCCCCCTGCCATCCAGAAGCACCTTTATTAGCGGGGGATGTGACACTGACATTCGGACAGCGTTCTGGAGACTCTCTCAGGACACACGCTACAGAAACAGCAGGGCACGGTTAGTCTTTGCAGCACTCAGAAAGCAGCACGCCTCCCCAAAAGCAGCTTGTACACAGAAGACAAAGGAGTGAATCATCGTACGAAGCTAGCAAAATTGGGAGGGATTTCTCGGAAGAGTGCAACTCCGAGAGGCTTCCTCTTAGAGGAACGGCACTAACAAAGTACAGTTTTCAACTCTGAATACTCTTGACAGTTCTCCACCTTTCTGCTCTCCTTCCATCCCTTCACTACCCCCAGTTCAGGTGGTGATTTCAGGTACCACACCTTATTCTTCCTCCCTTTATTGTGGGCACAGTTCATCAGTGGAGAAGGGCATGTTTGTCTTAATTAACGGAGTGCTTCCTATTAAAACAAGCTAAAGTATAAGGATAGGAAGGCACTACCTTGCTTTCTAGTGGAACTAAAAAGAGAAAAGCAGCTTTCACATTAAAAGTTCAAGCCTAATGCAAATAGCTGTCCCTTTAACTTTCAGTTCTCTTTTCTCTTCTGGCAAAAGCATCCTTTCTCTCCCCATGTTTCAGTACAGATCAAACTGACAAGCCTGCTGATGTATCAAAGAGAAGAGTTTGTTTCGTGGGATTCTCACTGGGACAAAACCACTCTGCAGCAGCTGAAAGCGCAGCACATCCCCTCACTGGACAAAAGCATCCGTTCCAGCAGGTATCTCCATGGCATTGACCCTTGCTTTATAAAAAGCTGATTTCCATGCTGGCTGCCCCATGCAACATTTCACGCATCACTAGCGACCCTCAAAGAGGGTACCAGGCTAGTTAATCAAAAATCCAATGAAAGGGACAAGTGCAATAAAGCAGAAATTAGAACATGCAAGAGACAACCCTGCTCCTAAATCTTCCTCCTAAAAAAGCTAGCTACTAGGGGCAGGCCTTTTTCCTACCAAGAAATGCAAATTGAGAGATATGTCCTTAATCCAACAATACAGTGGCCACCTCAAGTCCCACCTAGCACTCAACGCTCCTCCTACCGACTGACACATTCAGACCTTATCTCACCCAGGGAAGAAAAACATACTCAGTCCAACCTAATTAGCAGAAGGCGAATTTCTAGGACAAGGCAGTTTGCAGCTATCGCAGCAGTGTCGATAAACGCTAGGTTCCAGTATGCTGTGAGGGCATTATCAGACATGTTCCTGCAACCATGTCAGTATTAAGATGCTACCCTCCAGTCAAGACTGTTACTACCCATGAGAATGCACCCACATATTTCAGTATAAAGTAAAGGTGGTTTAATTCATAGCAATTAAGAAAAGGCAGAAGTGACAGAAAAAACCCAGCCCAGACACTCAGCTGGTTTCCACATAAGGTGTTTGAAGATATTTATATTCTGCTTTCCTAAGACACGCTATTTTTTGTAGCTTCTTCTCCGCCCCTTTTTGACAAACTTCATTGCAATATAGTAAGTATGGTTCTCAAGCACAGTAGTTTGCAGTAAATTTTTTGGTAATTTACAGGACTTCTAGCACTCAGGTGCTTTCTGCCACTGGCCAAGGCTGCTGTCTGAATTGTCCTACACATCACCGCTGAAAATATGCCACTTATAATTCATTCTTGGGTGTAACACTAGTTGAGATTGCATTTCCAAGGACAAAACCACAATTGCATCCACCATATTGATCTTGTCTCATTAAAGGCTGCCTTTAATTACCAAGCATCGGAGGCAACTAGGAAGATGTGAATCACTTTCTCGTCCCTGCCCCAAACCCACAGCAGGAATTTTGTGCACGTACGGTGGCGTGTGGGAGCTTGAAAACCATCAAAACATGTCATAGCCATTACGGCTCTCCAGACGCTGAGGTAAGCTGTTCGGGTATTCAGTCCCTGACAGGTAAGATCTATATTCAACAGAAGTCAAGCTGCATCTCCTGTCTTCACAGACCTTGGCATGCCTGCAGATTGCTGGCTCAGTTACAGAAATACAGCACACAGCTACATCCACCTACACCGAACAGTTCAGCTCAGTTATCACCCCCCCTTTACCGTAACTCTTTCCCAAGCCTACTAAAGTGAGGTCAAAGATATACTCTTCAATAGTAGCCAAACAAAAAAAAAAAAACCAACCCAAAAAAACAAACAAACCAAGACAGTTTAGACTGTAGCCTATCACACCACAAAACAAACTAATTTCATATAAACAAGCTCATCAGCATGTGACCAGCTCAGCAGCTCAGGCTGCAGACAGAGGCTAACAGGGAATGTGCAAAACGCACAGCAAGGCGCAGGGCTGGCCGGGCAGGGGCAAGGCGCAGACCCCCCCAGCCACAGCTCTGCGGGGCCCAGCATTGCTGGGGTTGCCAGCAATGGCTCTGGGGCTCGACTTCTGCTCTGACCACCCCTTTCGGAACCCTCACTGCTTTCAGCATCACAAGCGATACTGAAGACCATCATTCTGTGCAGTGAACAAAACACCAGCATTCCTCTGATACTACCCATATTTGTTCACAGCTGCCCATCAGTGAAACTCAGAGAGAAGACACCCAGTATGATCATTTACTTGTATTTGCCTTCTTCAACTTACTCAATCCCTAAGTGAGAGTGGAAATAGAGCCAGGAAAAAACTCAGCACCACACAGAAGTAAGGCACTGCTAACGCCCTCTCTGGATTTATCCTGTGTCTACATCCACCCTGGCAACTTTTAGCCGTTTTACTCTAAAGGTAAAGGCTTGACCAAAACAGTGTTAAACCTAGAGCATCAGCTGGCAGCAATGAGTGTCAATCTATTAGCTGTGCACATGTCGAGTCAAAAGACGCACACTGTTAAAGCATTAAATACACAAACTCATTAAATTAACTATTGTTATAATTGATTACAATTAATAGATGAGGTCAGCCGCACCAGTCATTCGAGACGTCGGCAGCAGACTGCTCACTAGAAGAGGAGCCAAGAGCTTTATGCAACCATCTAGTCCGCCCTCGGGTCCCGGGGTAGGATCAGTTCCACACAAAGCATCTATAACAAGCACCCTGATGTCCAATGGATTTCCCTCATGGTGTTTTAAGCTGTATCTCTAATCCCCAAAGGAGGCTGACAGTCTACACCCCTTCTGTCTGGCTGCAGATCTTTAGATTTTCAGTGTGCTGTCACGCCTCCACTTTCCTTCAACTAACTAAGAGCTAATATTCAGTGTTTCCTTGTGGAACCTATTTCTTAGATCTCTGACGGTTCCTATTAGGCTCTGCTGGCTCTACTCTCCAGTTAGACTGTACCTATCCTGAAAAAGGATCCAAACCAGGACACAACAGTCCAGTGAGGCCTTGCAAATATCAAGGTTCACAAGCTTTGTGTGTTTACTATCTCCACAGGTTAATCTCTCTTCCGTAACAGACAGCATGGCTGATTCACTTGTCACTTAACCTACTCCAACACTCATTTCCTTTCCTGCCAACATGCTCCTGCACCCCATTTTTCATCCTCTCGTACCTGCGTAATTATTTCCACCTCAGCAGAACACTTTGCATTCGTCCTTTCAAAGCCGCATCTTTCTGCCACAGATTTCTCTCGTGTGTTCACGTTATTGGGGTTGGTAACTCTCTCTTTAAGGAGCCTGAATCCTATCTGACTGGAAGGGTATCGACTGCAAACTCAATACGCATTCTCTGTGTCCCATACTCAAAATCATAGAGGACTTTGCCAAGCGGTATCTCTCTGGGGAGAAACTTCTGTGAACTGCCTTACAGATGTCCTTCCAGCATGGCATGTAACCACTGATTACTTCTTCAGTGTATCTCATCAATCGATTAAATACTAGGGAAAGCATTTTTAGGTGCAGCTGACCTTTTCTTGAAGATGACACCTGTAGTAAGATTTACTCTTTGGATTACTGAAAGCAAAAACCTCCTTCACTTTCACTACATAAATATTACCCAAGTCCACTTAAAAATATTTAGAGATTTATACAAAACACCAAGTTAATAAATCTTCTGCTACAAGTAGGAACATTTCCTGTGAAGCCAGCAGTTTCAGTTCCTCCCATACCTCAAAGGCTAAAGACTGCACCTTGGTGGTGCTCAGTCTCCAAAGCACCCAGGTACATTTGGCCAGCTGCTCTACAGAGCACTCCTCCTTGTTACTTTTCTTTCTGTCTCCTCCCTCCCTTGCTCTAAACCTTCAGACCAAGGGGGTCTCCTTGTAGCACGGTGCCTTTTTAGAAGGTCCGAAAAGATGACTGGCTATCGTGGCAAGAGAAGAAATTAATCTACTTGATTTATTGCTCACCTGGAATCACATTAAAGCTGGCAAGAACAGTTAATACAATGTCTCTTAGTATTTTACTGGGTGCGTTGGATGTTAATGAGGATATTGAGCTCTTCTACAACAGTATTTCCTAGAAAATTCTTACCTCCCTCTTGCTGAAATCCTGACCTATGCTGTAAGTGTTTCCTGTCTAGACTTACCATTCCTTCTGCCCTTTCTAAAGCCATGCTAATTTGTCTGCAGGAGAACAGCTACTCTTGTTCCACAAAAAGGACTATCGCTCTTGTTCTCTAGTACTGTCAAAACACCCTCTCCACCTTGGAACCTTCTTACAAGGAGAAAGAGAGCAAAGCCACACTATCCTCCAGTGCAAGATGATTAATCTCACCGGGACAGCCTTCCTCCTGGGTCAATGGCCCTTGAGTCTCTGCCCTTCCATCTGTGACAGCCTTGCCCATGGAGAGAAACTTCTCGCACACAGAGCCCACTCACTTCCTCCATGTCTCATCAGCTGGGTAGATGTCAGCTCACTTCACACAGCGGAGGTTCGTGGGAACGCTTCTCTTTGGAGATGTCGCTGTCTTTAAATTTGGCCACCAAAGGAAACCACGCAATACAAATTCAATCACAGAACTCAGTACAGTTGAGCAAATAAACTTTTTTTTTTTTAATTTTAGCTTGAGAAATGAGAATGAAACATGACATGACTGTAGTTTTTGCATGTCTCAATCAAACTTCCCTTTTCTGAAAACAAAGCACTACAAGAGCCAACATTAGCTACACTGAAATTTCTTTCCTCTTTTTATTCTTCACATGGAGGAAATAACCACAAAACCCCTCTTCACTCTGCTGAATGATTGTCCCAGATTTGTTGAAATATGGGTGAGGCAGTGCTGTGTTTTTCATGATCTGAACAAAGGAATTATCTTAACCAAACACTGCATCTCCCCAGAAGTTCAAACCAAAGCATTTAGACGCTTTAAGAATCCCTTTACAGACCGGTAAAGTATGGTCAGAACATCGTGGTGCACGTATGACACCAAGCAGCGAGGAAGAGACCAAGTAGCAAAAAACACAGTCCCTGCTGACAGCAATGCCAGACGGTTTCTATATGAATTTACATAGCCAAATGCTGAGGCCGCCTACAGACACAAATAGGAGGGGAAAATCTACACAAATCCCTTAAGGTTACACATCACTATATGATTATGCTCATTCAGGAATTTTCAATTAGTAGTTTCCGGTAACACCCCATTTCTGCCTCATATCCCTATTTACTGGGAAGCATCCAAAGCACTTACATTCCAACCCAAAAGTTGGAAGTTCCTGGATAAACTGAAACAGGCGACTCATTTCTCCCCTCTCCTTCATGCTCAGACATGAGACAAAGCTGGTCCATTATCTTTCATTGCAGATTTAGCACTATTAGCTGGGACAGAGACTTTGGAAAGCAGAGAGAAACACTGCCATCCACCATCAGTAACTACGGTGACCCATGTTTCCTCCCACCCACAGGTGGGAACTAAAATACTCCTCAAAACACCAACCAGTCCACTAGAAGCACCAGCATCCAATACCCCGGAAAGGCATCCTTTAACACTTCGCTCCTCGGTGCACTGGCAGGGCAGTTGCCAACACACCGTGCTACCTCCATCGCAAGCCAACAGCCACCTTTCAAAAGCTTGGCTTTCGCCTAGCACACAGCTCACAACCGCCAGTAACACCATGCCAAGTGAGAGGCAAGAGATTTGCAGCACAGAATCCCTCGAGGAGAGTTACCCACCACAAGAGCACTGTTTCTCAGCATGAAGCATCAATATTAGTCTTAGAGAAGATTCCTCAATGAGGAAGCCCTGACTATAAAGCTATGCATTAATGACAAACACAGAAGTTTAACACAGTGAATATATCCCTTCAGGAGGAGGAAAACAGTGACAGAGGAGGCATTTCTGACTATCATGCATACATAACATCAGAATCAGCATCATAAAAGCCCGTAAACAGAATGGTTTCAATCCATAAACAACCCATGAAGACAGCACAGCGCCAACTCATTAAAAGCCCATACAGAGAGCACGGTGTCCACTCATTGCCGTCAGCGATGGCACTGCGCTGTGCCTGGTTCTTGCCCCAGGATGCAGCCGCCATCCTCCTCATCCTCCTCGGGGGAGAGCAGCCTGCCGGGGGTCCTGCCCCGTGCCCGGCCCTGCCCTGCCAGCGCAGGCGATGCCCTGGCTCCGTGCTGGCTAGGGCCAGACAGACAGACAGGGGGACGACACAGGTCCCCACACATGTCCCCTGAGACGCAGTGGAACTGATGCAGGTGTTCTGTCACCTCCACACTGAAGCCCAACATCCTCTGGGCAGGGTAAATGACACGGCTGTACACGGGACCTGCTCGCACCAACATTTTTGGGAGACCTGTGCCCAGGCTGCCCGCCCCGCCACATGTTTTCCAGGCTTTCCTGCGGCTGGATCCGCCACCTGCGCTGCAGGAGTGTGGAAGAGCGTGTGGAGAGCCGAGTGCCCAGCCTGGCACGGAGCGGGAGAGCACGGCGGCACGCTGCCCGGCCGCGGGCGACCCGAGCAGGTGTACGGGGCCGCCGCCAGCTCACCTCACTGCCCGGGACTGCGTCCTCGCTGCTGGGGGTCGGGACAAAGGCCCCGCTGTCCCCCCGGCAGCGTCGCTGGCCAGGCCCAGCATCTGCCCGGAGCGT
>JAVJGI010000041.1:551152-567234 GCA_035590275.1 Ibycter americanus
GGCAGCCAGGGAGGCGGTGCACAGAGCCGGGGGGTGGCTCGGCGCCCGGTCAGACATCGGAGGTCCGGATGCTTTCATCGTCCAGGTCGAAGGCGAACGGCTTCTCCTTGAGATGCTGTGGCTCCGACTTGTGCCGCAAGCGCTTGCCTGGCGCAGCTCCGGCATCGCGCTCCGTGAAGGCCGGCATGAACACCGAGTCTTTCAGCAGCGTGGGCATCTCCTCCGGCGCCGGCTGCTTCCCCTCCGCCTGCGGCACTGGGGTCCAGGGCTGCCAGGACGAGGTGGAGGGGGCTTTGCAGAGTGCTCTCCTCTCCTCCGTCGCCTGCCTCTGCTGGGAGGGGGCCAAGGAGCCCCCAGGCTTGACCATGAAGGTGGATCTCATGAAGGACATTTCCTGCAAGGACAGAGGCAGAGTGACCGCTGGGCTGGGGCTGGGGTTTTGTGCATGCAATGCTGTGAGCGATTTGCAAAGCTCTGAGGACCAGAACCAGACCCTTTACGTGCCCTGTAGAAAGGAAAAAAGACCCCTAAGGAAACTGGAAGTCTGAATTAAATGGCCCTTTGCCATCAGTCAGGCTCTTGCTGGTGCCTCAGAGCAGAGCAGGGTTCATGCATGTCCAGTTCGAAGGCTGAATCTCCCTTTTCCATGTTTTTCAAGGAAAATTCTCCAGTGACCGGCAAACCATCCCAGAGAAGGCAGGGATCTCATATCCTGGAAATGGGCTAACTGAGCACTTACACAAGCCACTAAATAATTATCTTACACATTGGCATAATCTTCATTTGACACTAAACATTAAGCAGAAAGGACATGACCTACCCTCGGGCGGTTTTTCAGGGCCTGGACCGCCCCTGTGATGACTCGGATCCAGCTGTGCATGTCCTCAGGGCTGTCTGCCTGCAACACACACCAGCTCGAATGAGACTTTGCCTTCTGCAAGCCCCCAGCGCAGCCAGCGCTGACCCCCGCCACGGCGAAGCATGGGCATGCAGGCGGACAGGCTACCAGCGTTCCCGGTATATTCACTAATAATTCATCCTTGCTTAAAAACCACTGCACCGCCCTATTTTCCCCTGCAGAAGGGGTGCCACTCTTCACATCACAGCATTTTTGTATCAGGAATAGATAAAACATTTAAGGAAAAAAAACCGCCAAACCATTGCGGGGTGTTAGCAGCCCCTGCAGCAGCAGAGGCTGGGGGTCTGCACCCTGCCACGAGCCCCCCCGGGCTGTGCTCTCCGGGCAGCACGGTCTGGGGCTTTGCCTGTGCACGTGGGGATGTGCATCCACGGCACGGCAAGGAACGCCACGCCATGCCAGTGCTCTTCATCCCCTGCCTGCTGCCACCTCCTGCCCAGCTCAGCCAAGCAATGGGGAGACCGATGAGTGCCCCTCCGCAGGGCAGAGGGGGCTGGCCAAATCTGCAGCACGGGCGAGGGGCAGGCACAGCCCGCGCACCCGGGATGCTCATCGGATCGCCCCGTGCTTCTGTCTCTGCTTTTTCCTGCTCACACAAATAGCCGCTATTATAAATAAGCCCAAGGGGAGAAGTGAAACCTCCCGGCAGTTCTCCCTTGCTGCCCGTGCCCCGACGCACAAGCAGATGCGTGTGTAACAGCTTCGCCTGGCTCGCTGGCCAGCAGGCTGCCAGGGAACAGCCCTTTTGCAGGAGCGTGGCTTGCACAAGCTGTCGAGAGCTGAACTGCTGCCGAGAAACATAAACCAGGCTCGGCTGCCTCACCTGGATGTAGAAGGTCCTGGAGCTCGTTATGATTTCAAAGAGGTTGTCCCGCATCAGGAGGTCACTGGAAACAGCAAGAAAGAGAGGGTCACTACCCAGAAGTCGTCATGGTTGGGGAACAAAATAAAAATAAAAATCTGTGTTTATCCTCATCTCTAGAGTGTGCTGTGGGAAAACACGCTGAAGGCAAACCTTGGATCCCATCAGGACTTTGAGAAGACTCCAGCTCCCCAGAGACTTCAGCTACACACACACTCCAGCTTCTGCTGTCTGCAGGCAAAGCCCTGCCCCTCCCCAGACCCGTAATCCATCTCATTTACAGTTTGTTTTAAATGTGAGCTTTCTCTTACTTATTAAGAAGAAACAATTCAAGGATATATTAATAAATTACAATTTTACTGTAGCTACAGAGGTTTGTTTTCTCAATTCATTTTTCATTGCAAGTCTTGAAGTTACTTTCATTTTACCAGCATTCACTGCAATAAATTGTTCTCAAGACATTGCGTAGCCACCTGTGCTAGTTTAAGGAAAACACCTATATACGGCTTCTGGCTGCTTTATGAACACCTCTGCTCCTCCACCATACGATGCTATTCACCGTGCAGGGCCCTCGCTCCTGAATCTTTGGAGATAAGGGAGCTGCAGGAGCACGCCTGCGCAACAGAGGCAGCTACTGGCACCGGGAGGAGGAAGGACGGACAATGTCCTGCATCCCGCCACATTTCCCTGATCCGCTCGGGGGAGCTGAAGGGGAAGAAATTTCTTAAAAGCAAAACAAAGAGGCGATGTTTAGGTTACGGCATCGTGAAACGCAAGCGAGCGGCAGCACAGCTCAGCCTGGCACCGCCTCGCAGCAGCAGCCGCTGTTGGGGGCCCCCCTGGGCTCCCCGAAGGAGGGAGATGAGGTCTCTCCCTGCCTTCCTCCGGCTCAGCTCCTCAGGGAGCCGCTGCCCCAGCACCTGGAGCAGTCGGGGCTCCCCTGGGCTGCTCCAGCCCGGCACAGCCTGGGGCTACCGTGGGGAAAGAGGCGGGCGCGTTACCCGGACTTGACCAGGCACTCGTGGGTCTTGCAAATGTCCTTCAGGAGAATCGAACGCAAGGGCTCCTTGTCCTGCGGAGGTGAGAGGAGACAGTGATGAGCTTGGCTGGCCCCTGGGGTGGGCAGCGCCGGGCTGTGCCCCCCGCAGAGCCCCCCGCGCCAGCATGGCAGCGGCCCCAGGCCTCGGCTCGGCAGCAGCTGGTGCCACGCCGGGGCTGCTCACCTGCTCGCACTTGTAGTAACTGATGGAAAATTCATCCAGAACAAAGTACCGGCGCTTCCAGCTCTTCCTCTGGAAGAGAGAGGAGGAAACCACTTGGTGCTGGGCTCCGGCGCTCTCCCCAGAGCATCCCCGACCTGGGGGAAGCAGGCAGCCCAGGACCACCCTCCAGCTGGGCACCAGGGACCCCCAGCACTCACCACGTTCCCCTGCTTCACGCAGTAGCCGCTCTTGAGGATGGGGGGCCCGGCGGGCGGCTTGGCGGCCGAGGTGGGGATGTAGCTCTGCGAGCGCCGCAGCAGCGGGTGGGCAGCCACGTCGCTGCCCTCCCCTCCATCGCCACCGTTCTGCAACCAGAGAGCACAGGGTCACCGGGGAGCCAGGAGAGAGCAGGGAGGGCAATTCCCTGCTGGAAGGCAGAACACCTGAGCTGGAGGGAAAAGAGGCCGAAGCGAGCCCTGAGCGCAGCGCTGCAAGCCAAGGGCTAACTGCAGTGCCTGGGCACGAGCAGGGGAGCGAACCAGAGTCGAAAGCTGATTTTACCTCATTACATGCAGCTTTTCTGACTGCTGTCCGAGTACTGTTCACTCTTGTCATGCCCACATGTTAAAAACAACGTTAAGAAATTGCAGAGGCTACAGAAAAGTAATTTGAGGGCTGAAGAAAACCCCTTGCAGCAGGGAAGTTAAAGGACCTCATCTGCCTCACTTATCAAACACTGAGAGGGGACTCGACTGCACCGCAGACCCCCCGGGGGGAAACGCAAGGTACAAGGGGCTCTTTCATCGGGCAGAGGGAGGCAGAGCAAAACCCACCAGCTGGAAGCTGGAGCCAGACAAACCCAAGTTCGAAAGTAGGGATGCTTTCCAACCAGAGAAGACAATATATCATGGGAATAAACTGCTCAGGAAAGCCGTAAAGTCTCCGCTCCACATTTGCACAGCCCAATTCTCCCAAAAGGAACTGTGATGTCCTGAGATCAGGTAGAAACAACCAACCCTGCCTCCTCTGCCCCAGGCTGTCCCTCGCCAAGCACAACGCTCGCTGCGATGAGCACGGGCAGGCTGCGCACATGGCTGTGTGCCCAGCACCCATCCCCTGGATCACGCCAAGCACTTCCCAGCGCATCCCAGGGGCCGGATTCCTGCCCTGCTGCCAGAATCACCCTCTCGCTCCTCCACACCCCCTCATCCCCCGGCAGTGCCCTCCCTTCCCCCTCGGCGGCACAGAGGATGGTTGAGATGAAACATCTGCGCTCATCTCCTTCCCCCATCCCTCCAACCCCTTCCTCCAGCTCGGCACTGAGGTTTGAGAATTGCCATAGCAGCCGGGGTGGCTCTCGCCGCCGCCAGCCTTATATGGCACCCGCGCCGGTGCGAGCGCCGCTGTGGTTAACCAGCGACCTGCCCGCGCTGCTCCTTCCAGCACCTTCGAGAGGCTGCTTTGGTTTCTCCAGGACAGACACAAGCAGCCATTTGGCTGGCCCCAAACTGCTGCCCAGCACCTCCGGGGAGCAGCGGAGCAGAGCTCCCGCCCAGCCGGGACAGGGAAGCCACCCGCTCCCCGCGCCTGGGGCTGCACCAGCTCTGCTGGGCGTCGCAGATGTACGTGTCCAAACCCAGGGATGGGGATGCCGCTGCGACAGGGAGTGTTACGCCCGGGAGCCAGGGTGATGCTGCCGGCCAGCCTGCAGGTGCAGCCGGAGCAGAGGGCTCCCAGATGCAGCCCCCGAGCTGCGGCAGGGCAGCGGCGGCCGGGGCAGAGCCAGGAAACCACAGACGCGCCCAGGAAGCTGCAGTGGGGGAATAGCCATTTCAAGTGGGGCAAGCAGCAAGAGCACGGAAAATATTCCAGCAGCTGATGCACCACCTCTAAAAAGCCCCTCGGTGAAAGGAAGAGAGCGTGCGAGGGCTGAGGATGGAGCTCGTGGCTCTCGGGAGGTGGTGGCACGGGGGGAGAGGGAGGCAGAGTCAAGGGTCAGGAGGAAAGAGGAGCTTTAACTCACTGAAACAAAAGACAAAAAGTTGCAAGTCTGGCTGCTGCCACTTGTTTGCAAACAGGCAGCCAGGCTGCTCCCGCTGCACGGCTCCCAGGGACGCAGGGGCAGGCACAGCCTTCCCTGCCCTTCCCCACCCCACACACAGGGCTGAGGGTCCAGCAGCATCCCACTGGGCAGTGGCACCAGGAAGGGATGGCCACTAGCCCAGCCCTGGGAGGAGCCTCAACCCCACACGCCTCCACACCCTGCTCCTAACAAACCCCACAGCCAGGAGAGCGTTAAAAGCGCCTGCCAGCAAAAAAACACTGCAATGATCTAATTCTCTGCTCTATTTTTAGTGCTGCCACTGGTAAGAGGTGAAGTGAGACCAAGAGCCAGACAAGTGCCCAAAGGTGGGAGATGGGCAGAGCCACGTGCACACCCGGCCACGTGCCGAGGGAAGGGGGTGCAGAGCCACGGCAAGAGGTGCCAGCCACCACCTCCAGGACGGGCCAGTCCCCCTGGCTGCTTTGGTGGGGGCAGTGACATGGGGTCCCTCTGCCCCAGGCACCTCGATAGGGGATTTGGAGCCAGGACATGCAGGTGGACGGTGTGGGATGGCCAGGAAGCCAAACAAATTCGTAGTCTCCTCCTCCTCCTCCTCACACTCCCTCATCTCATCACACTTCAGAGCAAGACAAAGGAGAGGTGCTACAGGGTGCTAAGTGCAGCTATTTATACACGCCTGAGTGGGAAGGGTTTGCAGACACCGAACTGGTTTCCAGAAATGAAAGTGCAAACCAGCCTCCCCAACAGCCCAAACCAGCAACTGCCGCCAGCCCCAAGGCTGGACCCTCCCAGGCCCCAGCCCAGCGCCAGGCTGCAGGACCCACGTCCACAAGCTCTGCTGCTCTGACACGTGGGCTAGAGAACGACAGCACCCATCGCTGCTGCGTATGAACAGTATTTCTTCATCCATGGCGCTGTTCAATACCGGCGGGGCGCAGCAGGATGCTAAAGCAGTAACAACGCCCCGACACGCGCCTTCCCTGTGCTCTCCCTCCCCAAAGCAGCAGCCCGAGCAGCATTTGCAACAAGTGACTCGCAGACCCAGCCACCCTCACTCTGCTCAGAAGGCAGCACACCCTTGCTGGCAGGGCAGCGACAGCAGGAGCCAGACACAACACCCAGCAGGCAGGGACCCCTCCAAGCCCGGCTCCAGCACCTACAGCCCCCGGCAGCGAGGCACAGGAACATCAAAGCGGGGTGTGGTGGGAATGCCCCCGCCCAGCTATGCATGGAGAAAGCTGCCACCTCTTCTGCTTATCCCCATTAGGAGCGGCTCTTAAAACGCCGGGAACAGAGACCAAAGCGGAGTGCTGATGTCACAGGGATTTTACCCCCAGGACCTGGGACGGTGCATGGATCCTACCAGCTCACCTGGTTGATGGAGATGGGTGTGTGGACCACCACCCCCCCGATGATCTCGGTTTTGTAGGCCACCTGGGGCTTCCTCTCCTGGGCCTGGGGCACCACTGGAGGCTTCGCGATCTCCGTGGCCCGTGGGACGCTGCCACCCTTTGGCACCTACGGGAAGGAAAGTGGTGAAGGGCACAGGCGTGACCGAGCTGGGCAGCCCCACGCCTGCACCAGCCACCATCACCTTTGTCCTCCCAGCCTAAATGCAGCAATGTCCCTTTAAAAAATAATAAATGAACAAGCCACCCCAATTAAGGAGGGTGTGGGCCCCACCCAGGCGGTTTGCAGGAGGCACTGAGATGGGAGGTGAGAGGTGGTGAATAATTAAGCATCACCTCACATGAGTCTGTGATTCGCCTCTGCAGCTCGATGCGTTTGTGGGACGCTTGCTCCTTTAATTGTCCCCACTCTACTGACAGCTAGGTTTAATGATGAGCTTTCGTCTGCCTAACGAGGCTGAGCTGCAGCACGTCCGCAGGGGCACAGCAGACAGCCGGGGACTATTTTACACACCGAACCACCCGTGTGTCCTGCACCGCCGGGCAGGCTGTGTCTCCGCTGTGAGCAGCCCCGCATGCCTGGGTGGCAGGGAGCTGGCTCCCAGCGCTGGCCCCCTCCCTTACCCTTCCCAGCTCCCTCCCTCCAGCACCTGGCCCTGGATACAAAGGTGGGCTTCCAAGACTTCCTTCTTGAGTGCACTTCCACTTCTCTAATGCCATTAATCAGGGTCTCTGGCTCTGACCCACCCTCCTGCCTCCCACCCCAAAGCGCAGAGGGACAGACACTCCATCCTCCCCGTGTGAGCCACGCTGCGCATCGGCTGCCGGCCGGCACAGCAGAGCTGGCAGCTGCTCCGAGGTCCCCCCAGGAGGCGGACGGCTGGACTCGCGTTTAGGCTGAGACCTGGCTTAAGTCTTAGGGGGCAGAGGGCTGCGCTAAGACCTCACAAACCCCCAGGCAGGAGAGGAGGAAGGACGAGATCCCCATCACCCCCTGGCCACGCCGCCCACGCAGAGCCCCGGGTGCTCTCCAACAGCCAAGCAGTGGCGGGCAGAGGGCAGGTGGCAGCGGCACCTTCGGGTGCCATCGCTACTGCTTCGGAAACGCCACTGCCGTGAGAGCAAGGGGCCAGACCACGGTGGGCTCCCGCACTCCTGCGCTGCACAGCCCCGTGCAGACCACCAGCACGCACCGGCCACTTGCCCCAGCAACGCGGGCAAGCAGGAGGCTGGAGCCGGCACAGGCTGCCCAGCAGAGGAAATGGTTTCACAAGGCAGCTGCAGAGACATCGCGGGCAGGGCCAGAGGGAAGGAGCTGCATCTCTGCAGGCAGCGGCGCCAGGGGGAAGGTGCTGCTTGGCACTCGGCTCAGGGCAGCGCTGCCGCCAGCTTGAGCCTCCTCGTGCAGAACGGAGCAGGGTCCCTTGTCACAGCCGCAGCAGCCCGCTGCACGCCTCACACCTTCAGCCGCCAGCGCTGCGGCTACAAAGGCAGCACGCAGGGTGAGGAAACACAGGAACCGATTTGCCAAGAGCAGAGGAGAAGTCTCCGTGAGAAGCAGAAGCTGAACCTGGATCTCTGCACCAGGAGCAATGCCCGCATCGCTGCCCCATCCTTCCCACCCCACCGCGGCTCGCGGTCGGCCAGCAGCAGCGTGCACCCAACGTACAGCACACACGAGTGTGCTCGGTGTGATGCACCCCCCCCAGCAGAGCCCGGGGAAGAGGGAGACCACTCAAAGGCCAGAGGCTGGTAAGGGTGAAAACCCTGCTGAAAGCCAGAACGTCTCCCATGCCCTTCTGTGCCCCTCCACCCACGCCAAGGTGATGAAGCCACTGCAACTGGGAGCAGCCCAAGGAAACCCAGGCGCAAACGGAGACCGATGGGAAGCTGCAGAGCAGGGAGAGGAATTTCCCACGCAGGGCAGAGCGGCAGCGTCACCCGCATCCCGGTAGCCCTGTGTTTCCTCGCCAGCCCGCGAGAACTCCTCCCTGCAGGGCTGGATGAGCCGGTCGGCCAGCTGGGACACAGCCAGAGTCGGGAAGAGCTGGCCAACAGCAGGGTATGAAAATCACGGCGGTTTTTTTGCAGAAAGAGAAGATGCCTCTCTTGCTACGGTCACACCAGCTCCCACCTCAGCAACATGGGCTGCCTGCAAGCCATTACCCTGCAGGAAAGTAGTCCAGTAGCACACCTAGACAAACATCTCTGGTTACAACTCCTACCCAGTTTTGGAGAAGGGCTTTTTGTAGCTGGTATCACCTGAATAAAAGAGAAGGTACAAGCCAGAGCCCTTGTAGTCAGTTTGGTCGTCACATTTAATGTATTTCCAGATAAAATAAGAAAATACAAGCCGGGTCTGGCATTGTAGATGAGTTTCCTACAGGGACTACAACACAGCACTGCAGTGATTTTAAACAAAAAACTCAAAAGCTATTTGATAGGCCCCAATCCTAAACTGTTTGCCATGATTCTTCCTTATATTTAGTTTACAAACCATGAACAGGCATCAGCGCATGATCTAGTAAAACCGTGCCAGCATTAAACATCGGCAACGCTGCTAATCGCAGTTACGCCGATGCCTGCCATGCCCCTGACCCTTTCGCAGGGACCCCCCACACCCCAGGCCGGGAAGGAGCCGTCCTGCAAACGCCCAGCCCAGGAGCCCCAGCACAGACGGTGCTCCTGCTCCCGCTGCGTGGGAGAGGGAGCGCAGCAGCATCCCTCATCGCCGGGAGCACCGGGCAGCTGAGGAGCACAGACTCTGCCAGTTACTGGGTCAGTGACCATTAGTTTATGGTTATGTGAACACAAGAGCAAACGAGAGGAGATGGCAGAAAAAATCCTTCGGATCCAGGCACAACCCGCCCCGCGATGCCCTACAGTGCAGGGCATTCGCTACATCTCGTCACAAGACCCGGTGTTCCAGGAAGAATAAAAATTGAGTAAATAAATTACTGAAGCACAAGAAAGATGCCCTTTGACAGCCACAGCAAGGAGTCGGTTACGCACGATCCCAGCCAGCAAGAGCAACAGGAGGGAAACGGCCCCGGAGCAGTGGGGATGGGAACGGCTCCAGCAGGACCTTCCCCGGGGTGCAGCTGCCATCCCCCCCAGCAGCTGGACAGGGAGGGCAGAGATGGGCGAGAAAACAACAGCAAAGTAGATCCCAACCAGGAGGATCCCTGGGGATGCTGAACATCCCCCGTCTGGAGCCAGATCTCCGAGAGGGCTCATCGTGCAGCTCTGGCCTTGCAAAGGGCGACAGTGACGTCGTCCATCCCTGCGTGCTGAAAGGCTGCATCCCCAGCACATCCCTCCTCTGCTCGCAGCGTCAATCCCGCAGATCCAAACCAGCACACAGCCCGTGCCAGAGCTCTCTGCTCCTGTGGGGCTGGCTGGGGGACCAGGGCACGCTCCCCTGGGAATGAGGGGGTTTGGGGAGCTACAGCCCCCCGTTACAGCAAAGCAAGGGGTGCACCAGAAGCAGAGCCAGCTCCAGAGGAGGACAAGATGCTGCAGCCGTCAGCTGAGAGCTGCGCTTCCCCCGCTTCCCCAGCGCATCTCGGCTCTAGCCCAGAGGAGAACCTGGGAAGTCTGACGCAGACCTGCTCCTGGGCCAGGGGCAGCCCGGCCGCCGCCACGGCTGCTCCCCGCGTGGGACCGCGGAGGAGAGTGCTGCAAGAAGGAAAAGCACAGCTCTTCCATGCACTTATTGAGTGGGCCATCAGGGCATGACACAGCAACACCAGAGATGAGCATAACGCAACCTACCGTGATCTTACTGGCCCGGTTCAGTGCCTCCACCCAGTCCTGCAGGTCCTTCTGATCGCTGGCTTGTAAGAAATAGCGCTGAGATAAAGCATTGATAACTATCAAAGAAGGGAATGAGAAGAAGAGTTAGGGAACCCCATTCGGTGCTTAGCATTAATCAAACAAACAATAAATCAACAATACAGCATATCTCCACGCCCAGTCCAAGTGATTTGCAGATATCGGTCTCGTAACCTCTTGCACGGAACAGCAGCCGAGGGGCCAGCGCTGGGGCACGGAGCGGGACACAGCAGCTGGACGCACCCTTGCACCAGAGCCTGGGGAAGGCAAGGCTGAAGCCAGGCTTGAGCCAAGGCTGTGGCACAGCCCAAACTAGGGCTTAACCTAGTGCCAAAATTTGCCCCTTGCACGGGGTGTTTGAGGGTCCCCCGGGACTTGCTTCGCTCAGCTCTCGGGTTTTAACTCCCATCCGAACCGAGAGTGGGAACACCCGCGGGGGGACGCGCTGTGCACTCTGGTCTTTGTCTTGGGCTACATCCCTTGTCATAAAGTATTGCAAAGGCAACTCCATTCCCTTGGGACAAGTATGTGCTTGTGCCGTCATTTTTGTTGCTTTAAACACGCGTTCATGGCTCATACACGAGGCACTGAGGCAGCGTGGGTCAGGCTGAGGCTTTTTGGGGTGGGGGGAGCTGGATACCAAACACCCCTTCCTTGCACCACAGCAGCAGAAGCTAATGCAAGCATTAAAAAGGAAAAAAACAACCTGTATTGCACAAGGTAGTGTAGCACAAGGGGGCACACGGAAAGGATTCAGAAGCACAGCAAAACCAAGGGACCCAGAGGGAACCCACAGGGTCTTGCCTCCCTCACCAAGCTCTGTCTGTGCATCTTGCGTGGGCAGTCCCAGTGACAGGGCCACCACACGGGGCTGTGGCTCACACAACGTGCCGGCGCTGGCAGCAACCCCTTCCCTCCCTGGCTGCCAGGACGCCGCAGGCAGGTCCGGGGGTCTGGCCAGCAGCAGCCTGGAGGGCTCACGGGGGAGACACCCAAGCTGCAGCCTCCCGTGGCAGGGGCTCCTCCCTGGCACAGCCTCGCGGGGGTCCCCCTCACTCACCAAAGCAGAATGGAGTTTTCGGCTTCTGTTTTGGGGTGGCGATGCTAACCTGCAACAGAAGAAATTAAAGAAAAAGTTAAAGGTAATAGCACAGGCTAACGGCACACATGAGAGCTGGAAGTTCCCATCCACACGCCCATGATGGAGGAGAAGCCGGTGTTGCTCAAGCTCCAACCCAGTCCATGCTCCCGGTTCCTCCAAGCCCCCAGCCCAGCACCAATGCTGCAGCGTCAGTGCGGGGCCGAGGGGCGAGCGCCCGGCTGCTGGCACACCTCTGGCAGCAGCCTTGCCACGCCATGCCCAGCAGCTGCTCCAGCACCAGGGGAGGCACCGCCTGCCCTCCCCAGCCCCCCCATCACCCCCATCTGCCCATGGGGAGGAGAGCCAGCCAGCCCGCGTCAAGGGACAGTGAATGCAGCCGGTGCACAGGACCCAGCCAGCACACCTTCCCCACGCACCTCCCGGTCGGAGCCCAGCTGCGCGCCACTGTGGGAGCCCACGGACCACCGCTCCCACCCCAGGCCCCCGGGAACGCCTGGCAGGACCCCCCGCAGCACGGATGCTGGGCCGATGCTCAGCACCACCCTCGGGGTGCTGGCATGTCCCGTGCCCACGAGGACGACACGCATGGCACGAGCCCAGGAGCTGCAGCGCAGCTGCGCGAGCTCTCAGGAACTGGCCCGTATCAGACATAACGCAGAGCACATGCGGCAACAAACGCGCGGTCCCAGGGGAAGGTCAGCGCAGAGACGGGGCTTTCATCTCCCGCTGTCCCCCCCCGGCGCTGGCTGCACTGTAAAGCAAAGAACGGAAAGCTTTCAAAGGCCTTGAAAACGCGAGTTTCTGCTGGACTAACACAGTCGCTCTTGTCAGCAATTAAGAAAATTGAGGGAAAATAGCAGTGGTTTCTCCCTAAAGAGTAGGAATCATTTATATAAGAATAATATTCCCCGGGGCTCCAAGCACAGCATTCATGGAGTATTTATTCTGACAGGCTTCCTCCTTCAGAGCCAGTCTATAATGCTTTAAATATGTTTTCTCAAGCAAACCTCCATTTTTCTGGCATATTTACCGTTGGTAGTTAAAGCCACTGGCATAACCCAGTCCTGCAGTTTGTGACCAAATGCTGTCCTACAGCAATTTTCATTTAGGCTAAAACATATATAATTTATAAGTGAGGCTCCTTCCGAAATGGGGAAGGCTCAACCTCCCGGCGTTGCTTCATCTGTGCTTAATTTATAAATCATGATTCAGCAGGAACAGAGAGATCTGTCCAATTCTTTATCCGGCTCCAGCACGGAGCTGAGCCTGGCACGGTGGCCGCAAGCCCCCTACTCCCCCCACCAGCAGCTGAGGGGCAGCTCGCGGGAGAAGGATGGTGGCAGCTCTGCTTTCCACGGCCGCGGCTCCACGCGGTCCAGTCGCCAGCCCTGCAACAGTTGTCACTGACTGCAATACTTTTGCCTTCCCGTGGAAGCCAGATAACGCCATTAAGACACACACAGACTGAGTTTCCAGAGGTTTCATCCTTCGGGGTGCCGCTCTCTAAGCGCTGGTGCTGCCAAACCCATCGCGAGAGGGACCCTGGCACCATCTCCTCCTCCCCGTCTTCATCGGGCCGGAGGAGCAGCCTCCCACAGACCTGGGGCTGCAGCGGGACCCACGGCGGGCGGCACCGCACCGGCGTCACGGGGACCGAGTGCCGAGGGGCTCCGCAGTACGAGCACAAACCCTGGCCCGGGCCGGTGCCGGAGCAGCAGCGCCGAGCCATCGCCAGCTCTACGTCCAGCCCGCACCCACAGCGCGCTCCCGGCCCCGCTCAGCCTCGTTCCTCGCAGCAGAGCAGTTCTTCTTTCCCCCGCACCCTGACCTCGCAGCCATCCCGTGCCGCTCGGCGGGTGAGGGCGAGCACCGGTCCCAGCGCCAGGATCAGCCGTGCTGCAGCAATGCTCCCCACTTCCCGCTCAGGCGCCCATCCCAGGGAGGACGGCACAGGCTCGGGCAGGACGCGGACCTCGCCTCGGGCACTGGCAGGGTGACCCATCGCCTCTCCCGGGAAAGCCGCACAGATACGGGGACAACAGGGAGCATTCATTTCCCTTGGCCCCACCCCGACATTACCTTGGAAATATAGGTCAGCTGCAGAGACCCGACAGCACCCGCACCGATGGCCAGGTTCTGCAAAACATTTGATGAGCAATGGGAGTTAAATGACAGGCAGAATGCAGAAGAGGCGAGCCAGGCTGTCATTCAGTGTCACTGGGGTCAGGCAGCAAAAGCAGCAGCCACGCTGCCGGCTTCGGCCGCTTCCCTTCTCCGTGCACCTGGTTCATCTCGCACCCTACGAGCAGCTGGGACCCGCCACACCACGCTGCGCCGAGCACCGTGCCCTCCCTGGTCCCGCTCACTGCCCCGGGCAGCCCCACCTCGGGCACAAGTCAGGGTACGACTTCCCCGCGCGGCACAGGCAGCCGGAGCCTGGGCTACCACTGGCCCAGAGGCTGCAGCTGAGCAGCCGGGTGCTTCCCCTTGCAACAGGGCAATGAAGAATCTGCCACGAGATGCTCTTCAGGAAGGCAGGTGCCTCCCCAGCCTACAAGCAGTGCTCAAGCACGGTGGGCTTTCCAGGAGGGTCTTCCTAGAGCTCAGCTTTGGCTCCTGCTCTTTTGAACTTGACCGCAAGCACTGGGGCAGCCCCCAGAGACATTGGGCACAACGGGCACAGACTCCATCTCCCCCAGCTGCCCAGCTCCTGGTCTAAGAGCTTTTGCTGCATGACATCACTTCCAAGATGACAACTATTTCTAGGATAACCTCTTCTCTTTCTTGTCATCACTGTCTGTACACTAAGACACAAGGAGATGTAACACCTCACGCTGGCACAGCATCTCTATAGGCTCCTCCAAGGTGTCAGTGGCTCCTGGCAGCGTAAGCTGCTGCTGGGGCAGCCCTGGAAACCACAGAAGTCACAGGGGGCTGCTCTGCTGGAGTTTGGTCGCTGCCACATAGCTACAGGAGACCCCAACAGACAGCACCCTTCTTCGGGGAGCCAGAGGAGACACCTCCACCACGACAGCCTGGCAGGGAGGCCGGGATGTGCCTACAGACTCGCCAACAACTTCCACAGACGTGCCCGTGGACGAGCAGCGCAGGATCTTACCTGAGGGTTGTCCATGTACCACAGGAGGCAGTTGGCCTGGGTGTCCAGGATGAAATACCTCCGCAGAAACTTGCCACAGGTCTCATTTTCTTCAATGTCCAGGAACCCGCAGATACGGTTCTGTCGATCCAAGTACGGCATGCCGGGCTCCTTCTCGCATCACCCTGCGGAGGAGGGACAGGCAGGGAGAGGTGGGTGCTCTGCTCCCGCAGCCCCAGCTCCCCAGGGAGCTGCTCCTGCACCCACAGCCACCTAACCCGACGGTGCCAGACGTGCTGGGATGCCAGCGCAGTCGCCCAGCCTGCATCCGAGCTCACAAGAGGGAGAGGAAAGGGGCAACCTGCCAGGGCTGGTCCAAACGAACACGTTAGCTGTCTCCTCTCACTGAAAAATGAGGCATTTCATAAATGTGTCCCTCCCCGCAGAGGTGCACATCGCTCCCCAGCCCCGAGAGCTGCCAACCCCACTGCGGCCAGCGAGCTCAGAAGGCGTGAAAGCCTGCACGAGGCTCAAAGGAGGGGCTGGGGCTTCGCTCCACACCCAGCCCCCTCCTCCGCATGGCGTCCCACGGCTGCTGGCCAAGTTACCTGCAGGTCCAACTCCTCAACCTGCCCAAACCTCCTGCTGCAGCTCCCAGGCCTCCACAGCCCACGTGGGCTCCTTAACACACGGAAAGCAAAGTCAGGCTGCTACCGCCAGGCACTTGCACTGCAGGGAAGCTGCCAAACACGAACATCACCCCGCACACCTTGGTGACAAGTAGGGGTGCCCGCGTGCCAGCCCCGGGTGCAGGCAGGAGCAGGGTAGATCACACCAGCAAGCTGGACCAAAATAGCTCAGCAAGGAACTGCAGGACTCTGGAAACCCGGGAGATGCAGATGGGCTCCGTCGCTGCACGCTGCTGAACCAACGCTCAGCCCAGCTCCGAGGATGCTCGTGGCACAGGGCGGCACCGTGGCCACCAGCATGTCCTGGGGCAGCGACAGACTGATTCCAAGTGACAGCCCCGGGCCCCCAGCTGCCCCGTCACAGTGGTGGTCGCATCCCACCGAGCTGCCCCCCGGAGAGCTCAGCAACGTGGGGTGGCCCCGTGCCACAGCTCGGCCCACTGACAGAGGACAAAGTAGCCACAAAGGATTTGGCGGGAGATACCGGGTCCCTGGGAACTGCAACAAAAAATAATCCCGAAGCAGACTGCGCGCTAGAGAGAGCCCGAGCACACTCCCAGGAAATGGAAAACAATCTGCAACTCCAGCAGAAAATCTGTGCAGCCAGGATGCCGAGTCAGCAGGGAAAACAATGACCCATCGCCGCGGGGCCAAGCCGTGTCACCAGGTCTGCCGGGGGCACGGACCCTCCCCAGCGCTGCCCCACAGCCGGGGCGGTCAGCTGGGAGCCCAGCGCAGCTGCTGTGGAGGAGCAGAGCTGGGCTGCTCGCGGGCAGCCGCCGCGCAAGCCCCCCATGCCGAAGCAGGGAAGACGCCACGCCGAGCCTGCCACAGGACGGGCAGGGGGCACAGGATGGGCAGGGGGCACAGGATGGGCAGGGGGCATGACGGCCCCCAGCAGCC
>JAVJGI010000041.1:571122-596867 GCA_035590275.1 Ibycter americanus
CGGCGCGATGCTCAACATAGCGGGTGGATTCGCAGGCGAGAGGAGTCACGGGTGGGCGCGCTGCGGGGGTCCTGCCCCACGGTTAGGCCTGGCGCTGGCGCAGGGTCCCAGGGCTTCCAAATCACGCGGGGCACGGCTGCTGCTTTGCAGAGCCTTTCTCCACTCCCGCGGCCTTATTATGGGGTGCAAGGTCAGATACAGCAGCATCGGGGCAAAGAACCGGCCCGCGAGCGAGAGCGGCGCGTGTCTTGGGCGAACCGCCCCAGCTGCTGCATCGCACCGGGGCGATCCCCGCCGTTTGTTGGCGGCTCAGACCCAGGGCCCACCGACCCGACCACCCCGCGTGTCCCCCCCTCCCCGAGCGGCAGTTTGAGCGCTCACACGCTTTCCCGCCAGCCCGAGGATGCCCCCGCAGCTCTGGGGGTGCACGCATGGGGGGTGGCAGAGCTCAGAGCTGGCACCGCAGGCAGCGAGGGGGGGCTGGAGGGGATGAGCCCCCACCCGCACCCTGCAAAAACGCCGCAGCACCGCCAGCAGCACTGCGGGACGGAGCGAGCACCCGATGGGGTTGGCACGGCAGCCTCGCAGGGCGAGGGGCAAACCCTGCCGGGTAACACAGGGGTTACGCTGGGTGCCCAAACTGAAGCGCAGCGCTCCCCAAAACACCGCAGACAGCCTCGCAGCAGGTGGGGTCTCCGGCGAGCCAGCAGTGCACCCTGCAAACAGTTATTCATGCGCTCGTGGAGCCCTGGGGCTCCTCCTCACCTGAGGAAGCTGCGAAAACAAAGCCTGGAGTTAATAACTGATGTTTTGAGCAGGCAGACCACCGAGAGCAGCGCAAGTCACCGCTCCCCGTTGCGATGTGGTCTCAGGGTCCTTGCCGTCTTCATGAACCTCCTCGTTTGCAAGCCCAGGGCAATCAGGCATGTACTGGGCTTGCAGGCGCTGCCTGGTCACCCAGAAAACCTCACAGTTGCATCAACCAGTCATTTGTTAGTCAATCGGCTGAGCCCGTTGCCCACACCCGAAAGGTCCCTACCTGGCTCAGCCGATGCAGCCCCAGACTCGATGCTCGCACCCAGCCCCGGGGATCGCCTCTGCAGAGCTCTGCACCAGCTCTGCTCACCTCCAGGCAACGCCGCTGACCCCAGCCTCCAGCTCTGTGCTCCTCGCTGCTGCTGTATCGGCAGGGTCTTTCCTTTTTATAATTTTAAGGCAAGACTAGTTCTGAGAATCCAGTGCTATGCATTTGAAGATTATTTTCTTCCCAGAGCGATTGCACGCTGTTCAGCGCTTGCTGTACAAAGTGTTGTTAAGTAAACACATTGCCTCAGCCCCCAGCATTTCCTATGGCCTGGGTCATTTTTAGAACAAAGGGGTTTTTTCCCCTCTTCCATGTTGCAGAAGATTGCCCAAACGCTGTTACTGAAACCATGTGTGTTCATTTCTGTGTGACTCTGCTCCAGGCCCGTGTCACCGCCCCAGGAGCACATGAAACCACAGTCTGTCACAGCAGAGAGCAGCCTCCAGCCGGCTGCAGAAACAACGCGCTGGAGCGGGGCAGGCGAGGGCCCGGGCGGGCCGCGCTCGCCAGGCTCTTGGGCTGTGCTGGAGCATGGCACTGACCGGAGATGAGCCGCCGTTCCTGCAGGAGCATCACTTGGGAAAGCCGCTGCTACAGTGCGGGGTGGATTTGGGGAGCAGGAAACACTCGCCTCCCCCCACCCCGTGCCACCCAGGACAGCGTGGGGTCCCCGCGGCAGCACCCTCGGAAAGTCCCTGCTTTCTCTCTGGAGCTGCATCTGGCCCCGAAGCACTTTCTCCCCGTGTGGGTGAAACTGATCCTGGTGCTGCTGGCACCGCCGAGGGTGCGCAGGGAGCCTTGCTGTCACGGACAGGCACCATGCAAGTGGTGCTTTCCCAGCACTTCGCACAAGAGGTTATTTTTCTCTAGAAATTCCCTGTTGGACCCTGACTGGGCTGTTGGCCCCATCTACCCTCACTCAAAGCTCAGCGTTCAGCACCATTAAATAAATGCACCATCCAGTCCGCAGCCGCAGCTGCTCTCCTCGCTGTTGCCAGCCGACCGTGCCACGTGTCGGAGGAGCAGCTTCCCTCCCCACTCTCATCCCTCCCGTTTCCCCGTTGGGGGACGGTCCAGCCCCACACCCTGCCAGAAGCTGCAGCCCAAACTGCATCATTTATTAATTACATCAGGAGAAAAGAAGCAATGACCTCCCTCCGCATCCCTCCTGCCAGTGCTCCCGGGAGCCCCGAGGGGACCATGTACAGCTGCAAGCAGATACACCCAGGGTGACTCTAGCCTGGGTACCCATTTTGCTGTGCATGACAGAGGAGGATTTTGGCACTGCCCCTTACGTACTTTTTCAGGGAAGGATCATCCCTCAGCACAGCTGGTGAGTTATTCCTCACACTGCCTGTCTCCCTGTGCCTCCCTAAAGCCCATCCTTGCCCAGTTGCAAGACTGTCTGATGAAGCCAGAGTCTGAAAGTGCCAAGCACTCACTGTAGGGCTTTTGGAGATGCTATAAGGGAACCAAAACCTGAAGCATGGAAAAGCACCAGTTATGGAAATGCAGGCCACAGCAACTGGGTTATACTTAGAATTAAAAATAATAATAATAATAAAAAAAAGGCAAACAAACAAAAAGAAAATGAAGAAGTTGGAACAGCAACTTTCCTGCCTCAAAGCAGGGCTGGCCACTCCATTGGGTGAGGACAGGGCTGTGTCCAGGCAAGCTCTGGAAGCTCAGCGGTGGAAGCCCACCAGCCTGCTGCAGCGCTTGCCCCCTTAAACCCGTGTTCGCACCGGCACGGAACAGGTCACCACACACAGGGAGCAGCACACGCACGCTGAGATGTGGGCAAGAGGCAAGATGCAGAGCTTCAGTGCCGGGATTTCAGCACAGCCTCACCCACACCCACCCGCAACCCTTATCCATCCCATGCGTGTCCTCTCCTTCCCGCCGCTCGCTGCACTGCCTGTCTCCCAGCCTTTCTCGCTGGAGCTCTCTATCCTCGCTCTGCCAACCACTGTCTTTTTCCCCCCCTCCTCATCCCTCCCTGCTTTGCAAAGACTAAACTGTTCCATGGAGTATTTTTATACTGGGGCATCTCTTGCAGACCTTGTGACTTGCGCCAGAGCCTGGATCTGAAGCAGCTCTGTTTTCTATGGGCACAGTCACATGGCAGCTAGTCACACTGCTGCTCTTCCTTTATTCGGAGAGCCTTTCGGTTCTCCTCCTGTGTTTCAATGTATTTTGCTGCTGTAGCCTGCCTGGGGGTGTGAGCAATCCCTTGAACTTGCAGAGACACCCTATTAGCAGACATAGGGGCATGAGGGGATCCCCAGGGCAGGGCACCCTCTGTCCCAGGGCCTTTGGATGTCCTACCAGCATCCAGGGTCCCCTGCAGGAAAACATCCTCGTGTATCCCGGGGAAGGAGCAGGGCCCACAGCAGACACAGAATAATCTGTTTTCTAGAGGTTTCCCCTCCAGCGGCAGCAGCCAAGCATCCCTCTTGGCTGGTTTTAACCCTCACAAGACTCGATATCCATCTTCTCTAGAACTTTTCACCCTCTCATCCTCCAGCACTCACCGAGGCCTCTGTTTCAGCATCATCCTGCAGCAGGGAGTTCCATGGCTGGATCCAAGCATGCTGGATTATTTATTTTCTTCTGTTTGAACTTGGTCTTTTCAATTTCAGTACCTGTTCCCTTTTTTCTTGCGTTATGACTAAGGGAAACTCCCGGCAGATTGCTTTGCTGGAGGAGCAGCGGCTGGGCTTCCAGTCAGCAGTTTGCTGGCTTGCCCCACATTACGTTTCCTGCAGTCAGTTTCCCACTCTCCTCCCCACGCTTCCAGCCATCCTTCTCTCTCCTCCCCTCATCATCCTCCTGTCTTTCCTCCTCATTCCTGTTCACTTGTTTTTACCATTCTCCCTTACAAAACAAGGCGGCACCGAGCGCTCCTGGGGGGTCTTTCTAGCAGAGCTTTGAGCTGTGTGAGCGCCAGCCGTCCCAGACCACCAAGCAAGCCCCATGTCAGCGCTCCCCCCTGCAAACCACGCACTGGCAGGAGTCACCCAGGAGCTCAGCGAGTGCTGAGCTGTGCGGCGGGGGGGTGGGAGCAGCCTCCCCACGCCTGGCTGATTGCTCCTTGGATGACTTTCCCCCAGCTGCTCTCAGCCACCACAGCCAGCAGAGCACCGGCGTTTGCTTGGCTCGGTGGAGACGCTTTCACATCCATAGGCATCATGCACTGAAAAGAACCAGGAAAGTGGTTTTCTTGCCTGCTGCCCGGCTCTGCATCCCACGGTGCCATCTGCTCCCTGCAAGCCTCAGGAGCCTTGCTCTTATCCCAACGCGCAGCTCAGCTGGAGTCCCCCATGTCCTGCATCCTCCCCAGCCCCCCCACACCTCATCTCCTCCTTACCGCAGCCCGGCACTGCTTTTCTTCTCCTTAGACTGCAAAATCCCCAGGGCCAGGCCCCCGCACCTGCATCAGACCAGCCCTAGGGAGTTTCTGGGGTGCAGGAGGGCTTTACATAAAATCACTTGTTAGCAGGTAGAAGCAATGGGCACCTGTGGGACACTCCCCATCATGAGGGGTTCAAAGGGAAAGCCTGGTGGAAAGAGGAAAAGCAAGATCTCCCGGAGGTGGCAGTGGCAACCAGGGGATGAATTAGTCACCCCAAAGTTTGATCTCTCTGCAACCGCAGACATGCAGCACCGCTCATCTGGGGATAAACCTCCCCCCACCATGCAGTGTGGCCGGGGCTCTCTGCAGAGGCAACGGGGTCCCGATGGATGGTTTCCTCCCACTGAGCAGCGCAAAGAGCTGCACCAAACACGCTTGGCCAATATTTCATGCCAAATGTATTTATAGTCTGTCCAGACTTGCATCTTTGCAGCCACAGCAGGGAAAAAACAGCTCCCCACAGCCGTGAATCTCAAGTTAGCACCAAGCAGCCCAAAAGCATCTCTGTCGGGGCAGCGTGCTGGGAGGGGGGCCCTGCCCCGGGTCCCCCCTGGGCTCTGCCTGGCGAAGCCTCCCAGGGTGGCTGCACTCAGGGGAGCTCCCATCCCCACAGGGAGCCAAATCAGTTCGGTTCGGGCCGTTTTCTCGCGAGGTTACGGTTTTCCTGTCAATGAGGAGCAGCGGCTGCAACCACAGTTTTCAACTGCAGCGTTTATTTGAGTGACGGTGGCTCAGCCTCTCCCGCGCTTTAAGCAGCGAGCAAACCCACCGGTGTGCGTACCCCTAGGCTATTGCAGCAAGCAGCTACGCCGGGCCGGCCGCCCCTTGCCCGGGACCCTCATGGCCAGCTCAGCAGCAGCTTCCCCACCAGTGCAGCGGCCAGCAGGCTGGGGAGGGGCAGCGGCGTGGCCCCCCCGCTGTTCCTGGAGCCCCGGGGTGGTCCATTGCAGTTGTCGCTGAAGCAACATTTCAGCGTGGCCCCACCGGAGCTGCCACGCTGGTCGCAGAAGGACTTGTAGGAGCAAGACTTAATGACGCTGTCTGCAAGGAAAGGCACGTACAACAGGGGGTGTCAGGCATCGGGGGCTTTGCTCCTGCCCTGCTAAGCAGGGGGAGGAAAGGGAGCAAGCAGAGCTGTGTCCCAGCACATTGCATTACAGATGTGGAATAAAATGGTCTCTCTCCTGCCCACAGAGCTGCCAGGAGAGCCGAGCAGCGGTCTGGTAGCCAAGGGATGCCCCACGGTCACACCGCTCCAAGTCACCACGGAGCACATCACACAGTTCTGCTGTGGAATAGTGACCACATATTTATAGCCACACGTGAAAGTATGTATAGCCCAGGCTATGAGTGAACCTGGGGCAGGAGCGGGGCTGGTTTTGGGAACCATCTCTGTCCGTCTCACTGGCCATGCTGCTGCCTTGCACTGAGGGTGGTGAAGCATTCCTGGAGGATGGGCGCAGCATGCCACGAAGAAGGACTATCCTTATGCCAGGAAAGGGCTGTGAGTTATCCCAGACCAAAAGCATGTTTCTGAGGTCTAAAAACTTGGAAAAAAACAAGTGGCTCATCCCTGCTTCATGGGGACAAGAGGAAGCCAGCTCCTGGTCTTGCCTGGCTGGTCCTTTGCTTGTCCTCACCCTCCAGTCCCCAGGAACCCCCAGTGTGTGTCCCCCAGCCCCTCCAGTACCCTTTAACCCCTCCCAGCACCCCCAGTCCCCCCAGCCAAGGGACTTACTGGGTGCAGTGATGGTGAGGCAGGCGTCGGCGTACTGGGGGCAGCTGTGGGAGCCTTGCTTGTTGCAGTCGTTCTCGTTGGACGCAACACATTTGTGGCATTTCAGTGCTTTACCTGCGTGAAGATGGGGAGGAGGAGGAGTGAGAGCGGCCGTGATGTGCCATCCCCGAGCCCCGAGTGCCGTTTGCAGTCTGTGGGTCTCCACGGCCGCTGGTGACCCCCAGCACTGGGACAGGGAGTCACGGGCGAGGGTTAGCACTGGTCAGAGCCGAGCAGCTCTGCCGGCCAGGAATCGGCAAGGCCACGGCACGCAGCAGGCTTAGGGATGGGGATCTCTCCTGTCCGCGGCATTTATGCAAAACTCTTCCAAGTGTGACTCAAAACGATGAGCGCTAAACTGGGCAGGCGAGCTCCCCTGAGTCCTTGCTCTGCAAAAACTTCCTGAAACTGAGTATCCTGTAATTAATTTGCTTTACACTAAAAATAGGTAGGCGTAATATTTAAAAAAACACCCTAGATCTTTGTCTTCTTGTGCCCAATTTCATTTTAATGAGCATTTTTGGGACAGAAGGGAAGGCTCATCTAACCTGTGGAAGCAGGTTTTGTGCATTTGTGTGTCTAAACTGCAGCAGCTCCCCCATGCCACACTTCGCTCAGAGCGCGCACCCCGGAGGCACTGCCCAGGGGGACAAGCGCAGTGACAGGCAGCGAAGTGCTGGGCAGATGTGTGTGTCGGGAAGGACGAGTCACCTCCAAATGGTCCTCAAAGGTGGCCACAGGCGTGTTAGATCACAACCAGCCCATCGCCTCCGCCGGCACTCTGTGCGTCAGAGCTGGTAGTCGGTGTGAGAGCTGTTTGACCCTTTAGGAGAGGAAAGGGCACAGCTGCCAGAGGTCCCTGCTCGGTTTAGGAACCAGCTGAGCAAACGTGAAAGCATTATTATCAATTTACGACAGTAAAAGACTTTAAACAACAGTGCTGTTTTAAATATCTGCAGACGAAGCATCCACCCCCCTCCCCGAAAAAAAGAAAAAGAACAAATCTGAGGTCCCTGCTCTCGCCTGAAATTAGGAATGCTTGATTTTGATGGTGATGGTTGAATCACCGCCGATGCTGGGAGGAAGGCTGGTCCCTGCGCTGCCGGCTGAGCAGAGCCCTCTCGTGGCCAGCGGGGCGCAGCTCCCGCTCCGCAGGGTGGGTCTGGCAGGAGGGGGCCAGAGCTCCCAGTTGCATCTCATGGGAAAGGAGGAAACCGATGCCTCAGGGAAACTGGGATTTCATGGGGTCAAATGCCAGTAAACGCCTGCCATGAACCCGCACTGACACTGACTTCCACAGTGGGATTGCTTGTCTCCTGCTTCTCCTTTGTGGTTCTTTGCACAGCCTTCCATCTACCCTTAGCTAAAAACGTGGTCGTGGTTCATCTCGTCTTGGTCCAAAGGTCCTGAAACCATCCTGAGCTGACCACACTTCACAGCATTGCTTGGAGCAGTGCAACCACTCTTCTGCCTTTTAAGATGGCTTTTTGTGATTCTGCCTTTGAGGAGCCAAGTTTTAGCTGGGAAACATGGCTCCGGCGATGAGAAGATGCTGTTCTGCAGCTCAGGTACCTCCTCAGATCCATCAGCCAGAGACTGGGAGGTGCTGCGGTCCCAGCTGGGCACCGCACACCTGTGCTTCGTGCAAGTGGCAGAGAGTAGGCGAGGGGCTGGGTGCTCCTAGGAGGAGAATGCCACCAACCCGCCGAAACACCATTTTTCTGCAGGGAAGGGAGCAGCAGCAGGCAGGGGTGCAACGGGCACATGCAAGCCTGCAGGCAGGCGGCAGGGCCGGGGCAGCAGCAAGCAGGAAAGCAGCTACAGCGATTTACCCCACCTTGCCCTGCCCTGAGCTACAGGACACTTACTTTCTCCGGCCAGGGATGTGATGACGGCCAGGGCCAGGAGGATCTTCAGGGCGAACATTTTCAGCAGTGTGCGGCACAGGGCACGTAGCCTCTGTTTTGTCTTAAGGTCTTACAGCTAATCTGCTTGGGTGATTGGATCACTGGGCTGGGGATAACACACTTACTGCAGCCCCTGCTAATGCCATCTTAGCTGGGGAGGACAGGATGCAGGTCCCCAAGGGCACGGGCCAGTCTGGGGCTTGGGAGCAGGGCAGAGCACTGGACCAGTGCCGGTGGAGTTGGCCAGACCTGCCCACGCTTGCCGGGCTGGGCTCTGCTCCGCAGCTCGCTGGTGCCTGCTGTGGGAACCCTCTCCATCTCCAGACATGGTACCTCGTGGTGGCTTTCAAAGCTCCTGACCAAGCCCATCTGCTCCATCCACAGAATAACCCCTTCCTCGCCATTTGCAGCAGCCAAGTTGGGCAAAAACACTCCAAAGTTTCCAACCCACCGCAAGAGAAGTGCAAGAGAACAACTGAAAACTCGTAAAGGGCTGGGAGCCCAGCGGAGCTGCCTCTGTGCTCACCCAGCCCTTGGCTGGGCAGGGCGGTCTCCATCCTTACAGAGGGATTTACTCAAGGCCACGGAAGGTTATCAGGGTCAGCCCAGGGATTAAGCAGAGTCCCACCGCCTAACGTCCTGCCGCAGCCCTCAGCCCTTCCTCCTGGCCGAGCTCGCTGGTGCATGGTTCAGCAAAACCTGCCAGGAGCATCATCGCAGCGCGGTAGGAGTCAAGGGGGCGTCAAAGTCACCTCAGGTCTGAATTTCAGAGTTGATGAACACAGCCTTCAGGAACAGATGATAACGATGCTTATTTGAAACCAACTGCATTGTAAACCACATTAATTAAAAAGAGGCAGAATAGGGTCCATCCTGGAAGATAAAGCCAGCTTCTCCAAAAACCCTTCACTGACCTTAGAAACACCAAGGAAGCTTTCAAGAGTGATAAACACAATTTTTATTCAGGCAATGAAACATGGAAAAAAAATATATTAGTAGTCATTATAATAATCTCATCTGTGCGAGTATAACTCTTACAAATATTTACCTGACATATAAAAGGGAAATTATTGTACATATAAAATTGATGGCGATGGCAGTTACATACATGGTCCGGAGCGATCGGGGTAGTAGTCAATGCAGAAAAAGTTCCTGCCTGGGGCGGGGGCACACCGGAGGGATGGGTGGGAGCGATTTGCAGTCAGGGTGGTTACTCGTTGGCACTTCATTGCAGACAGATCTGCTGGCAGATGCACACTTGCAAACAGCAACACTAGCGGCTTACGGGCAGGCACCCACCACTGACAGAAAGGGGTAGTTAAATTCTACTGCAAGAAAAAAAGACAACGCACACAACCAGGCTGTGGTCCCGATGCGCGGGTACCTGCAGATTTCCCCGCGCTGGTTACACATCTTGGCTGGAGCAGCCGGGCAGCGTCTGAACGCCGTCGTCTTCGCAAGATGTGCGAGGGAGTCGCTGAGCACCGCTCCTGCCACCAGCTCCTGGCTCAGCCCAGCGCTGCCGGTGAGCCGGTGCCGGCATCGCACCTCTGCGGCAGCACCGAGCGGGAGCTCCGGGGCCGAGCCAGCCCCAGCGCCGCCGGCTCCACACGCGGAGAGCGGCACACGGGGGGCAACAGCCCTGCCCGCTGACAGTTATGAACACACGCCTTCTATTATATGTAACTATAACCATTATATATATATTTATATATGTAACTATAACCATATTATAGTTAATAAATCATTCCTTAGGAATCTTCTTTGCCCAGACTGGAAGTGCATGCTGACAGGCACAGGAACGCGACAGCACTGGGGTGAGAGGGGCAGCCAAAGTGGGAGCGGGAGACGCCAGGGAGCAGAGATGGGAAGGACACTGCCCGCACGGAGTATTGCTGTGGAAGCTGCTCCCCGCAGGCAGCCCGGGCTTCCCGGCAGCTTCGCTTTGCCGGAGGGGGAAGACTGCAGCATGGACTGCGCTGTACGCAGGCTGGGGAAGCGCCGAGTGGTGAAATCAAAACTTCTGCAACTATCTGCCACCTCCGAGGGCCAGAAGAACACCCCTGATGAGAGACCGACTTCCAGACACGCTCATCCCAGGCTCCCAGTGAGCCCAATGCCCCGAGCCGGTTGCTGTACTCGTCGCTGACCCTCCGGCTGAGCAAACCTGGCCCTGGCTGGCCACAGCGCACACAGAACCTGAATTTCATCCCTTCTGCTAGGGCGGGCAAATGCACGCTCCCACCGAGGGACTGGGGCGTTTACAGCGTGCGTAAAGCCAGCGCGCCGCGCAGCATGTCCCCGTGCAGAGCCAGGGCTGAGGGCTGCTGCCATCCCTGCCCGGGGGCTGCTGCCGTCCCTGCCTGGGGGCTGCTGATGTCCCTGCCCGGGGGATGCCCCTGTCCCTGCCCAGGGGCTGCTGCCTGCTCCGGCTCCATCACCCTCATGCTGGGACCTCGAGGGCTGCTACGGGCACAACGGCAAACCCATGTGCCAAACCAGAAACCAGCCCCACAGCGAGTGTGTAGAAGCTCCGAGAGCCTGCACAATGCCCTGCCCTCCGGTGAGCTGGTCCCTTCGGTTTCTGAAGGGCTGCAAAGAGAAAAACCCAACTCCCTAACAAATCCCTGGGCCTCAAGGGTTTTAATTTACCTGCACAGACCCTCAGAAGGTCCAGAGCGGCAGCACCTTCCCGGGGTCACTCCCTGCTGTCACCACCACCTTGCTGAAGCCTGGCAGCCAGGAAAGGGACACGCATCCAGGCAGGAATGCTGCTTTGGAGCTGGACACAGGAGAAGAAGAGAGCAGTCCTATGGTCTGCAAACCCCCAAACGCTGATGAAATGGAGGGGAGCCACACTGCAGTGGGCTGGGGCTGGCATCTTTGACTCCCCAAACAGAGTCTTTGCAGATCATCTGACAGACACTTTTGTACCAGCTCATTAGAGGGAAGTGTGGGGAGGACAAAGGGGGGCACAGAAAAAAAGAAAAAAAAGAAAAAAAAGGGGAAAAAAGGTTTTTCCTTTCTGTCAGCATAAAGCCACAGCGGCACAGCTCTGAGCGGGGTCAGCCATCAGCTTCCCCACCACTCAGCTACCAGCCTGTTCACTGGGATAACTGGGAACACAGTGAACAGGCCTGGACTCTGCGTACTAGGACAGGCTGCTGGCTTCTTTGTCTGCTTAAGGGTATAATAAATTCTCTCTATACATAATATAACTAATAAAATATATACCAATTGTATGGCTCTGATTTAAACAGATGTTTGCACTGCATGCTCAACACAGGGAATTAGAAAACAGGAGGAAAACAGCTGGATTCTTTTACAAAAAGGTAGCAGCAAAAAGGTTTGCGAAAGTCTTAGAAAGGCTGGGTAGGAAACAGTCCAAACAGCAAATACTTCCCTTATTTGATGCTTTACGACTATGAAGACGACAGCAGAGAAGTCTCCACCACTGCAGCTATTGCCTGATCCCATTGATCTGCCCTTCTGCAGGACAGGATGGTCCTGCACTGACCCCGAGGGGCAGCACCCACAGCCCCCAGCACCCCGCAGCCCTCAGCACCCCCACTGCATTAGCCACTGGTTACTGCTGGCAGGCACCATGGCCAGGAAGATGCGGCACTGCACAGCGTGCACAGCAGCAAAACCCACCAGGCAAGGCTGGCTCGTGCAATGGTGTTACCGGGAGGGCGCACGCAGGACCCACACATGGATTTAAACACGATGCATCACCCCAGAGCCCCCGCGTCCCCAGTGCAGTGCAAAGGCAACCTCAGCAATTCTGCTGGAGCTTGGTGTGTCCAGAAAAGTAAACACCTCCGAAACAGAGCAGGCAGCCTGCCAGCGGGGAAAGTCAGATTTTGGGCTGTATCCAGACAGATTTCAAAGTGTCTTTTACTGCTGTCTGGATCTGCCTCTGCCTGTAAAGGCTGGCTTTTGTTTGGTTCTCTTAATATTCAGTGCTGTAAGGGCATTTTTGACAGCAGCACAAGACCCCGGGCAGTACTGCTCTCCTCCTTGCCTTTCTGTACCGACTGGCGAAAGAAGCCTGAAATCAGCAGAATGGTGAAGCAGTTCAGGGTTTGCTTCCTTCCTCCTGCACCATCCAAAGTGGGGAACTAACCTCACTGCGGTGTGGGGAGCCAACAGCAAGGGGCTGGGCTCTGCACATTTTAAAGCAGACTAGAAACCCCACACGAACAAGTCTCAGGAGGCGCCAGGGCTGCGATGGGGAAGGTGGACGGACAAGTCCCAGCTCTCCAGAACCAACATTTTCCCCTGTTTCTTCAATACCTCCTGGGGCACAAGCTTCCTGCCCTCCCCTTGGCTAGGCTATCCTTTGAGAGGATTTAAGTTACTACTGGTTAAGTGGCCATATCCATGCTCCCGGGGGAATGAGACATGTAGCAGGACCCTGCCCGACAGGAAGAAGTGAGCAGAGAGCCCAAGTGCTCATAAATGCTAATAAAGTGCATGAATGCAGAGACATCGGCTTCCTTCCTCCGAGGCTGGCATGGCCAGGGACGAGGATGCGCTGTGCTGTGTTTCACCCATGTACCAGAGACCAGGACCAGCCCCTTCAACACCACCGCCTCTCCCAACACCGCTCCATCTACCAGGAGGCTGCTTCAGCCCAGGAATCCAGGCTGGTGGCCCCAGACCACCTGTAGCAGGTGCCTGGGGTCCCCGAGCCCCTTCACTGCCCCCACAGCCATGCACCCACGGGCCAGGTCCTCTTCCCCAGTGCAAGGGCCAGCGGCTCCAACCCTGGCATCACCCACATCCCGGGGCAGGACCTACTAGGCAGGGCTGGACCTGTGCAATTGAGCATGTGAAGACAGTAAGTGACAGCATGTGCAGGGGCACCACTAGACCCAGCCCGGCTGAGGGGGACAGAGCCCGGGGTGTCACCTCCCAGCAGAGAGGTGGCATCCGTGCAGATGGACAGCACGGCAGCCACTTGCTGCGGACCCCAGGAGGGACATGCACGCCCAGCCTGACCACAGGGAGCACAGCCCCAGAGCCCTTGGGAGACAGAGACAGGGACAGCGTGGGGACCGGCTCTGCACGGGGGGCTGCAGGGTCCGGCAGCCAAGCGGAGCAGGCAGCTGGACGCGTGTGCTTCTCTGCTGGGGGGGTTTCCTGGGCGATAAGGCAAGGTGCTTGACATTACAAGAAAAGCAGCCAAGTGCAGAGTGCTGGACGAAGGGCGGTGAGACTCAGTCTGTCTTTCCCAGCTTCGCTATCAGCTCGTCGCAGATCTTGGTCAGCTCCTCAATCTCCTGGTTCTGGAAGAAAAGCAGACCTTGAGGACCCCCGCAGCGTCACAGATGGGGGATAACACCCGGGACCATCTGCCACCGAGCCAGCGCGGGAAGGGGCAGCTGGCTCCTACACCTGCCCCTGCAACAGCTCCTTGGTGCATCATCCCAGTGCTGTGGGGAGCCCTGGGCTCGCCCCTCCTCACCCTCAACAGACCCCAGAGCTGCACAGACACCTGCCACTGCCCAGCTGCAGCCCACCCCGCTCCACTCAGCCCACGTCTGCCAGCAGGCACCTGTGAGCAAGCTCTGCCCATGCTCCAGGACAGCCAAAGGCATGCCAGCCCTGAACCAGCAGCCACATCACCGCACACAGCCATGCCTACGCCTGGGCAGAGCTTGCATCTCCTTCCTTGCGAGAGAACGCAGTTGTACATTTCATAAAAAGAAAAAAATAAATCAACCCACAAAACACAAACAAAACAAACAAATACCCACAAAAGCAAAACCACAAAACACTTTCTGGGCCAAAAACCTGGAGGACACCTCCAGCACCCACAGGATGCTCAGGGCAGCAAAATGGAAATGCAGAGCACAGCCAGCGCGGCTCGCAGAGAGGAGGCAGGGCAGGCGCGTTACCTTCTGCTGGAGGGCTCGCTCCAGGGACTCCACCTTCATCTGCTCCTTGCGCAGCCCAGCGTGCAGCGCCGCGCTCTCCGCCTTGGCCTTGGTGCGCACCTGGGCGATCTCCTCGTTGGCTCTGCGGTGGGGTTTGGAGAGAAGGGGACAGGGATCACACCCAGGTGCGGGCAGGAGGGGCACCGCGGCATGTTAGAGCATGTGGTGTCAGCAGAGCCCGGCTCCTGCTTGCCTGGATGCATCAGAGGTGGTTTTCCCATATGGAAAACCTGCATGAAACTGGATTAATTCAGCCCCTCCGAAGTCCTGTATGGAAACTCTGCTTTCTCAGAGTGAAGCTAAACCAGCTCCTCACCCACTTCCCTGGGGGCTACCGTGTGCTGGTGAGCTACTGTCAGCTGAGCCGTGGTAGCTGCACAACCCCTTCACACACCACAAACATGAGCCCTCAAACATGGACCTTGCTAAGTGACTGTAAATAGACCGTGAACCTCAGTTTCTCCATTAAAAAAAAAAAAAGTAAGCAGAGATCAGAGAATCCATTCAGGGATTTGTGCTGGCTTACTTACAGCCATTTAAAGTCACTTGAGCCTGAGGTTGTAAAAGGCAGCTTTTCACATCAATAAGCTCCTGCCTTCCAGCCTCAGGAAAGCCAAACGGAGACACTGCCCTACAAGGTCTTTAAGCACCCACCAATCTCATGCATGCCCTTACTTGTCTAATTTTTCTTCTGCGTGGACTTTCAGGGCCTGATACCGCTGCTCTTCTTGCTTGACCCGGGTTAAATAATCTTGAGCACACTTCTTCAGAGCTTCTTCATTCTGGAAGGAAAAAACAAAAGTACATCCATCTGCATGGGGACTGAGCACAGAGACGCTGCTCTGATGAGATGATACAGCCTGTTTCCGAGTATCAAAGGAAAAGGCTTTAAATAGAATCAGCTTCTCCCTTATGCTGGAGCCCCTTATCCAGCTTGGCAGCATGGAAAAATGGTGTGTAGATGGAGGCAGAGTTTCTTGGGGCGCTTTGCCCTGGCACCTGCCTTCCCTTGGCCGCTGCTCTGCCCAGGACACGATGCTCCGGAGCCGGCAGCTCAGCAGGAGAGTGCCAGGGAGGAGCGCAGGGAAGAGCCGGCTCCCCAGCGAGCCCAGCTCCCCACACTGGCTCCCTGTGCCATTTGAATGACTCTTTGCTCATTTTTTCAGAATGTGCGCAGAGGAAAGCGAGCAAGCAGCCCTCCAAGCAAGGGCTGGGGCATCTGAAGCAGCACTGCGTGGGGCAGGAGGGCCACGGTGCTGCAGTGTGGGGCAAAGTGGGGCAATGCTGCATGGGAACCCTGTGTCCCAGGACCAAGACTGCAGGGAGAAAGAGGAAACCAAGGTAAGGACCTTCTTAAAGCCTTCTAGGACGCTCTTCAGGTTCTCGTATCTCCTGAAGAGATCTGACAGGGACCTCTCCACTGAGTTTAGGTCTGCCAGAGCCTGCTCCTTTTCCATCGTCAGCTGCTGCATGTTCTTCTGAGACGTCATGTTTGTCCTCTGCTCATCCTCTGTGACAGAGAATAAACAGTGGAGACACGGTGACTGAGGGGGGACAGCTGTGGCAGCCAGCTCCTGGCCCCACACGCCCGGCCAGGCGATGGCACCTTACCTATCATCTGGGCAATGGTCTTCTCATACTCAGCCACAATTTTCCTAGAAGGAAGGGAGAAAAAAAAACAACCGCATGTAAGAGGCAGCAGTTTTTTGCAGACGTGCACCTACAGCTCTGTTGCCAGCAAGCTGCCCCCTCCCCATGTCACACAGGCAGCCCAAGCAGCAGCCTGTCTGCAGAGCCCCAGCTGCAGTGCCCATCGTCGCTGCTCCATGCTAAGCTCCATCTCGAACCAGCACAGCTAATGGGATTTTATTCCTGCAACAAAGAAACCGGCAGGCTCAACACAGCACAAGCACAAAGAGTACATGTCTCCTAACACATCCCACCCTGACAATGCCGAGCCGTATCATCCCATTACGGCTCCACCAACCCACCTCTGGATGGGGAACACAGCACAGCGCTGCACCGCACAGGGGGCAGGCAGGCGAATGTGCAAGGAGAAGGCTTTTACCTCATCTCTAAGACTTCCTGGCGGCTCTCTTCATATTTCTTCTTCCACTCGCTCGCTTCGATCTCCTTTGTGATAATCTAGGTCACAGCAGACACAGGACCCTTGGGATGCGCTCTGGGTGGTCTCCCTCCTGCCCCACACCTGTGATGCGCAGGGGACCAAACCTCCCCGGGGCAGAGCAGAGCTGCCCCTGCTCCCCCCGGCAGCAGCCAGAATGGGGTCCAGCGAGGGGCAGCCCTGGGGGGGCCGCCACACTGGGGTGCACCCAGGGAGGACAGGGTCCCTGGCAATTACCTCCTCTCTGATAAGCGTGAGCACGGCTGTCTTCTCGGATTCACTGAGGCAGATGCTGTCCAGGGAACCGTCACTCCTGCTCACGCTGGTGATGGCTGCGGGGGACTTGTCCATGGAGCACAGCCCAGCATTGCCCTGAAGGGGAATCACCCAGCTGGGATGCTGTGTGCATTTTCTTTTCATTCCACCTCCCCTGTTTGGGGTGTTCTCCCCCATTTTATCAGCCTCTGTTCAGGCACCAAACCTCCCTACCTGCACACACCCACAGCTCCGTTTTAGTTTTAGTGCACTTTAGTGCCCCGTCGCTTGCTGGGCGGTGGGGTTGGTCTGTAGGACACCCATGGGCTGTCCCCAGGAAGCGGCATCCCAAAGGGAAGACGCAGTAAGAGCCCATTTCGGAAGGAGGAGACCCAGCTCTGAGCAGAGATGTGCTCACATCTGACATTGCTTCACCTTCCCCATGGTTGGTTTAAAAATATCTCCAGCCTGGAGGATCGTTGCTGACTGTGAGCCACACGCAGGGGGGCTGCAAGGGGTTGCCGGTCTCCATCACCTCCAAGTCAGGTGGAGATGTCACTGCAGCTGACGCATCCACGTCACTGCCAGCAGCTGCAGGGACATTTGCTGGGCCTTGCTGATCGCCCGAATGCACAAGGGAGCTGGCAGGGGGAGCAGGCTTCACCTCCCTGCAGAGCAGGGGTCCGGCTGACCCAGCTGTGAGGCTGCTCCCACTCCTTCCCGAGGGACAGCCCCGCTCATCCCACGCTCTGGAAGAGCTTCAAAATTGGAGATGGTCACGCAGGGCTCCTGGCACCCTCCTGTTTCCATTATGGGTACTCCTACGAGGGTGGAGGTGGTTGCACCCCCATCGCTCACAGCTTTCTCCCCCAGAGCCCAGCTCCTCTGCACCAGCGCTGCAGCTGCAGGAACCAAGCTGTGGGAAGAGCTGGCCCCATCCCTTCCCTCGGGGGGTCCTGCAGCCTGAAAGGCCTCCAGAAAAGCATTCCTTCAAACCGAGGCTTACACCACCTCCTGTTCCTCCTTTTATCATCCCAGCCGAAGTGACAGCCCCGTGCAGCCATCTCCTTGGGAACCAGCTGCCAGGCCATAAATAGAGAAGTGCTTTGGAGGAGGCAGTCTGCTTTTGCCGTGTTTTGGAAACGAGAGCACTAAAGCATTTCTCGCCCTCCCCTCCTCCCCTGTGCTTTGCTGCTCAGGTTCAAGCACAACCAAGCCCTTCACGGCTCTCACAGCTCTGCTGCCTGCAGTGGCTGAGTGACGGCCAGTGGCAGGGGCCACCCCCAGCGTCACCCCCGGGTGCAGGTTTGGGTCCGGGCAGCCCAGCACCGGGGAGGTTCAGCCCTGTGTGGTTTTGGCCGCAGCCTCCCACCACATCTCCCAAAAGCAGGCATGCACCGGGAGGCCTGCAAGTACCTCTGCCCACTGCCTGTCCCACCACAAATCCTCCCACGCTGTGTTTTTGGGATGACCTCGGCTCATCTGCAGGAGCAGAGCCTGCCCACGCTCTCCCCAGCACCAAACAAAAGGTTCACTTTGCCTAATGTCCTTGTGGGGCTTAGCATGGTTAAATCTGTCTCAGTGAAGCTAATTTTGCTGATGTTGCTAATCTCACTGTCATCTGCTTGCCACCTCCAGCAGCTTTGGTGAGGGGCAGCTAAGCTGGCACGGGGTCCCCCCTGCAGTAGAGGGGTCTTGGGGCCACTCCAACAGCTCCCGTGTGCCACTGCCGGGGTGCCAGGGTCACCGCTGGCTGCAGAACCAGGGCTTTTTTTTATTAATCCCCCCATCTCTGCTGTCAGTTGCCCTCTTGAAGGCAGCGTTTGAGGATGCCTTGCAGAACGCACAGGCAGCAGCTGGCTGTCAGAGCCAGCCCTGCATTCCTCCACGTGAGGCACAGCCCCTGTTCTGCAGCTCGGCCCTTCTCTGTGATCTCCTCTGCCCTTTCACTGTCATTCAGCCACTTCCAAACGCCACGTTTGCTCTCGTTGCCCTCCCACGGCTACAACCCTGGCTCCTCACCAGCCCGGCTCCATGCCCAGCATCTCTCCCGCAAGCGGCGGTGCCCACCCAGGAGGGAGCCGTCCTCTGCCAGGCTCCTCCTGGCCTGCCGGGAAATCACCACTACTTTTATCAAGTCCCTGCATGGGCTTTCATTAATTTTAGTTCCCACCGAAACTCATTTCAGAGAGGTTTTGGTAGCACTTCTGGGCTGAGCAGCAACGTTTGCCGCAGTTTCCCACCACGGCCGGGCACGGCGGGGCAGGCAGCAGCTGGGGTGCGGGGGGATCAGCCCTCCCACAGCCCCACCGCCCTGCCCAGCAGCCCTGCAGGAGTGGGAGAAGGAAGCAAGAGGCACTCACAGGGAAGATGCCAGGCCCATCCTTTTCCATCTGCTTGGAGATCTCCTTTTCAAAGCCTAAAGACAAGGAAATACAACCTTTTAGCTACCTGGAAACAAGATCCCGGCAGCACACACAGATTTGCTGGGATGCAGACGGATACCCCTGAGCCCCTACATCCCCTGAGCTTCCCCTCCCAAAAGGTTTCTTTGCCCCCAGCTCCTGCCCTTGCAGGAAGGATGCGTCCTGCACCCCTGCCAGCCCCTCCTGCACTCCCTGGAGTGGGAACCAACACTCCCCTCTGGTGGCAGTTCGGACGGTGCCTGTGTCCCCGCAGCTGCCACCCGCGCCAGCCGTCCCCGGAGACTGTGGGGGAACGAGGAGGATGGAGGAAGATGCAGGGGACATTCTGCACTTTGCCGGCCAGCGTGGGCAGGATGCATCCCTGGGGTGAAGCCCAGCTGCTCGGGCCACTCCGGATAGCACAAGCCTCAGCCCACGCCAACTGGGCCCGGCACCCAAAGGAGCTGCCACATGGCCCCTGCTATTCTTAACAGCAGCAGAGAGAAGAAAAAAGCTGTCTCCTCCCGTCTGCAACGCGCAGGACACCATGCCGTCTCACATAGCACAGGAGATAATTTATGGACCTCACTCAAACAACTGCAGACACACTGGCTATGCACGTGTTAACTGGGCAGAGAAAAGTGTGTTGCAAGAGCCCAGCTAGGAAAGGAAGGAGGCAACGTAATGCCGGTGTCTGCACATCTCCTGCTATCTCCCCTCATTCATCCCTGTGCCCTGGTCAGGGGCTGCACGCCACAGCTCACAGCACCAGCCCTGCAGCCTGTGCACCCCTGCCTGGCCCTCTGAGGCCAGCAGCAATAAATAAAACCTCCCAGCCTCTCCGCTGACTGTCAGATTTTTCCTCCCTGGAGAGACAAAGGACTGTCTTCCTCTCCTGAGAGCCTGCAGCTCTGCACAGCATACAGGAGAAATGATTAATGGGTCCTCGCACAAGGGAGAGCTGCAAACCTTCCGTGCGGCCATTTCTCCTGCTTGCACCTATAACTTTGCTATTGATTAAATGTCATGTTGCTTGGCTTTTAATTATTTTTTAATGGATTGGTGAGAGAGGCTAATTACATAGGAGATGGACAGAAAAATACTGCCAGGAGCATTAGTGGAGATTTTCTGCAGCCACACTGAGATCTCCATCCACCACAGCCCTTGCGCTCGGACACCGAGTCCCGGCAGCTCTGCTCCTGGCACAGGCTTTGAGCAGGGCACGAAGCCTGAGCACCCCGGCCGAGCGGCGTGTGAGTGCTTAACCCAGCCCTCATCCTGGCTCACTGGTCAGCACTGGTCAGCACTGGTTTCAGGAGGGCACCCACAGCACGGCTGCACCACGGGGCGGGAGCCTTGCCGGCCGAGCCACGTCCTACCGCGGGGAGGGTGCTCCGCATAAACACAGCCTGCACCGTGATTTTTCCATAATGTAAACACTGCAGATAATAAGCCATTGGCAGTTTCATTATAACTTACGGTAGCCTTTAGCCCCATCAGCGTAAACAGTGACAAAGCTGCATTGCCTCAACAGCACCAATTCATTGCCAGAGGCTGCAGAGGTGGCCTGGGTGCACGTGTGGTGCGTCCCCAGAGCCAGAGGCAGCAGGGATGCTCCTCACCTGCCTCCGTGCTGTGCTTCGCCGCCGGCACGGGAACGTTCGAGCACTCGAAGTACTCCAGGTCATCTTCTGGCTCGCCCTTCTTCTCCAGCCCGGCCGGTTTCTGCACAGAGGTGGTGGAGGCCAGCTTCTCCTCATCAGTGGCGTGTCCATCCCGATTTGCAATATCTGGGATTTCTGAGATCAACACTCCTTCATCCTGCAGGATCAAGGCATGCAGTTAAGTAGGACGGAGCTAATCTGTGGGGATTAGGCACCCAGGTTGCTGGACAGTCTGTGGAAGGCACGGGAGGCTTAGCATCAACCAGCAAGCTGCTCCCCACCAGCTCCTCGGCAGTTTTTGGCAGAAGGAAACACATGGTGCCAGGGACAGAAGCAATCAACACACAAAATCTATTAACCCAACCGCAGAGCTCAGTGCTTTGCTCACACTGGGGACAGGGCAAAGACACCGCACACACACGGTCCCTAATGAACCATATGGAACCGAGAGCATTTACTGGGCATGAACAGGAACCCTGCCGGGACAGGCTCATCCTGCATCAAGCACAGCCTCCCTCCCTCCCTTCCCACCAGGAACCACCCATGGGGAAGATGCTCTCCCCACACTGGGAACTGCTCCTTCCAGGGAACCAGCCCTTTGGCTGGGCACGGCTGCAGGCACACAGCAGCCCGAAGCTCAGCCAGCCCAGCTCTCCCCGTGCACGCCGCCGTCGGGGCCAGCGGAGCATCCCCGCACCCAGCCAGCAGCTCCTGCGGCCAGACCCCGCGTACCTGAGCGCAAACGTCCAGGACCAGGGGCTGTGTTTCGTATTGCTTCACCTTGCAGCCGCTCCTGCAGGGGAGAGAGAAGCAGCCAGCTGAGGCGTGGGCTCACGGGGGCTGCGTGGGAAGGAAGCGGGGGCACGTGCGAGACAGCCCAAGCAAGGGGAGGCAGCCCCAGCGCTAGCATTGCACCCCGCCGCGTGCCAGCAACCCCGCTCACCAGTGAAATATCGAGGCAGAGCAAGTTCCGGAATGAACGGGAGGAACAGGCAAATAAAACACACGACTACAGAGCAATTGGGTTTGTCTTTGAGGTGTTTATTCCTGTTGAAGGTAAAGACCTGAGAAAGGACCCCGAGGTGCTGACGGCGAGACACGCAATTGCCAAGGAGCCGGCAAAGACAGATTTCCCTTGCTGCACCCTCGCCCTGCGCATCCCGCACAATGGCATCCTGAGGCCTCAGTGCACGCAGATTTTCTGCAGGAAGGAACCATTTCCAGGCTGTCTCATGCCCTGTCTCTGTGGCTGGAGGTTTGTCTGGGACATCTCCGCAGCATCCATGTGTCTCCCTCCCACGTGAATCGGACCTGCATGGCCGGGGCAGAGGGCTGCTGGTCAGAGAGCTCTGCTTTGCTTGCAGGGGAACCCCAGGGCGATCCGCTCTGCCTTGACCGCTCCCTCCGCCAGATGCAAACGCTGTCCCAAGGAGAAGGGCCTTGCAGGTGGGAGAAGGTTTAGCTCAGGTCGATCTTGCCAGTGGTCCTGTGGCTGGATGCCCTCCAGTGAGGAAGCTCTCCCTAGAACTTTGTCCCGCATTCCTCAAAACGTGCCATCCCGGAGTCGTCTGCGCTGGGCTGCAGGCACAGCCGCATCCTGACACACCAGGCATCAGCATCCTGGATCAGCTCCGGCAGCGGAGGGACAGTCCTGGTGGGAATGGCCTTTGTGGTACAGGGTCCGTGCCACTGAAGCCCACAGGGGCTGAGGGGGTCAGCGATGAGACGACACACACCCCGGCATGCGAAGGAGAGCACGAGTTCTCCTCCCGCATCTCGCCACCCTCTCCCTCCACGTCTAGCAATCTCCCAGGGCCCACTGCCATGTCCGAACCCCCCAGGAGACGGTGTTTGCTGAGCTGGAGGCAGCTCGTGTGACACTGCAGATACACCTGGGGAGGGATCTCTGCCCGGGGACACGGGCACAGGCTTGAGCAGGACTGCAGCGAGCTGTTCCTAGGTTTGAAGAATCCCCCCACGCACCTCACTCTCCAGCCTCCCCGTCCCATCGCACACGTGCGCCAGCAGAGCACGATGAGCAATGTGGCACAGCACACAGAAATCTTATTTGCACACTAACACACACACCTGGGTCGGACTGAAAAATCGCTCTTGGCTGTTTTTCTCCATCGTGCCCTAATGCGAGCAGCTAAACCGCAGCTCGTCGCGTCCTTCTCCACCTCTGCTCTGCCCCATCTCCTGGGGCTGGCGTTACCACACCAACTGGTAGCTGGTTTGCTCTCCCCGCTACAACAGCTCTGTAGTTCAAGGGAACAGGGAAAGGGGACGAAGAGAGCCAAGGCTGATGGCCCCAGCTCTGCCCCGCAGCCCCCGAGGATGCGCAGAGCCACCCATGCAGGGGCCACCAGTGTCTACAGCTGGACAACCCGAAGGCGGGCAGCACTGCCTGGGGCACACACAGAGACAGCATCCACTGCTGAACATCACGCTGTACAAAGGCAGATCAGTTCTCGGCCGAGACACAGATGTCAGTGCTTGAGCCCAGCTCTAATTCTGCTCGTACATATGGCAGGCGGCACTAAGCGGACAAGAAGGGCACTGGGACAGACGATGTAAGATCAGGAACTAAGCCCAGCACGCTCCTTCCTCCAACTCTCCTTGCATGAGAGCAGAGCTCAGACGAGCCCAAAGGGTCTGACAATCTGCAAGGGACACTGAGCATCACCGGGAGACTAAATGGGGGTAACCCCAGCCCCTCCTGCGTGCCCTCCCCGCAGGATGGAGGTGCAGCCCAGCAGCAAGCCCGGGATGGCACAGCACGGGGCACTCGATATTTCACTGGTGTCCCACCGCAGGGCTGCTCATGCCGGGGGTGCAGCACGGCCCTGCTGCAGCAGTGCAGGTTGCAGGGCAGCGAGCAAAGGCTGCTTTACTCAAGCCGTGCTTTCTAACCTGTCCAGGATCTTACAGATCAGCTCTGCCACCCCAGCTCTGGGCACAGGAGGGATGCTTCAGGGGAGAGCCACGATCAGCTCTGGCAGCCATCAAAGATCTAAAGAGAGCCCTGTTTGCAGCCGGCTGTGAGGGCAAAGCTCCCCTGGGACTATCTGGCACATCCCAGAGCCGGAGGGGATAGCCCCCCTGACTCTTGCCTCCCAGCTGATGCTTTCCACCCTACCCCTCTAGAGCAGCTGCCTCCCTGGTGGTTTTGTATGGGAGGGGGTAAAAGACACCCTCATCTTCAGGACTAAAATCTACCCATCTTTGCAGGGACCTGGATTGCACAGAAACCTGCTCCCCCTCCTTCAGCTGACGTGCTGGTTTCAAGGACTTGTGCATCATCAAAAGGTGTTGCGAGCCGGCATGCTGCGGGAGCAAGCACAGGCGCACACCTCCGGTGCAGCTCTCCTCTCCTCTGCTCCCTCGCTCCCAGGCACTCGCCGGGCTCAGCTGCCCCGGGAGGTGCGGGACACAAATCGGACAGCAGAGAGCACGAGTCAAAGGGCAAGAAGGAGCCTGCATGCCATGGAGACGAGTGGGGCCAGCACACACCCAGAGAGAGTACAAAAACCAGCAAAGGAAAAGAAGAAAGAAATACAGAAGAGAGTACTTACAACAGAAAACAGAGAAATTTCACTTGTTCAGTAGTCCTGATGCACCAAAGCACAGACAGGGAGAGAGACAGACAGATGGAGAGAAGAAGAGCATGTGAAAAGACCTGGATATTAACTCTCATCTGGAGAAGCACAGCAAGTTGCCCAGGTCCGTCTTTTTGGAAGGAACACACAGATAAAGGATGCTCTAATTCTGCATTTGCCATCCGCAGCAGCAGGGTGAGATTCACCCCCAAATCCCGCTGCCGGGGAGGTGAGCGCCCGGAGCAGCCCGTGCTGCTCCCAGGTGACAGAGAAGGAGCCTGAAAATTCCCCGCTGCTCCCCCTCACCGCCAGCTCCTGCTCGGCTGCGGTCACACACGGCAACGCCGACCCTTAACAAATCCCTGTCAACCCCCTGCAAAGTATTTCTAGGAGAAAAACACCCAACATACCCTTACTTTTGCCTGCTAGGTTTTATCTGCTCTCTCTGTAAAAACCCACTCTCTAGTCTTCCCACCAGAGAACCCATTAGCAGAGCGATGGCTTGTTTCGGTTTTACTGCCAGATCAGCCACAAACTCTGCACTCCTAAAATTTCCCTTTTTAACCTTACTTCTTGCTTTTACTTTCAAATGGCTCCAATTACCCATGTTAAGCACAATCACAAATTACAGTGGAAAGACCCAAAACTGACTGGGCAATTATCCCCTTGTGCTATTGCTTTTATTCCCTCTGTTTTGCTTCCCTTGCCCACCCCGGTCCCTGCGGAGGAGGGCAACTGGAGCCAAGCCCAGCTCAGCAGCTGCGATCTCAAACATCAGGCTGAGACTTCAGCACTGCCCAGGCACAGGTTGGAGGGTGTTTGTGATACAACAGGTGAAATACCAAGAAAAATAGCAAGGTTTAGCCATTGAACCCGTTCCCAGAGCAGGGGAGTCATGCTGTCTGCGTTCCCAGGAGGCACTGTGAAATGTCACCATCTACACGGAGGTTTTAAATAGCACGGTTCAGGAACTAAAAAAGCACCTAAATAGTTCAGCAAGGCACAACAGGCTCCCTACCCCCTGCGCCGATGTGGCAAAAGCAGTAACAACCTGCCTGCTCAACCTCTGTTCTCTTCCCCGGTTATAAAAAGAGAAATTCAGTGGCAGCTCACAGAATGTCCCAGCAGCATCTGATTAACCCGACCTGCACCCACAAGCTCCAGGAGACCTACAAACCCCGGGGGCGCTCAGCAAACCCGACGGGCTCAAGCCTCCGTTACAGCTTTGCTCTGACTCCACGACCCCACAGCAACTGCACCTCAACCCCACAAGCTGGAGCCCCGAGGGTTCCCCAGATTGGTGATCCTGCGAAGCCGGTCCCGATCCAGCCCTCCCCACCGTCTGGGACCCGGGACACCGGCGCTGCCCTGGGACACCCACCCCTCTCCTCCCATCCACTCTTGAGCGACCGGGGTGCCAGCAGGGAGAGGGGAGCTGCCCCTCCGCCGGGACGAGGGGCGGATAAAACCGGGGCGGCAGCAGAACCTGAGGTGCACGCCGGCGTTTCAGGCTCGCTCAGAAGGCACGGGGACCGGAGCGCCACCGCCATCGCCACCGCTGCTCTGCCCGCG
>JAVJGI010000041.1:614187-668453 GCA_035590275.1 Ibycter americanus
GACGCAGCCGTGCCCCGTTGCAGCCGGTGCAGTGCCCCGCAGCAGTGCCCGGTTGCAGCCGCAGCAGTGCCCGGTTGCAGCCGCTGCAGTGCCCCGCAGCAGTGCCCCGTTGCAGCCGCAGCAGTGCCCCGTTGCAGCCGCTGCAGTGCCCCGTAGCAGTGCCCGGTTGCAGCCGCAGCAGTGCCCCGTTGCAGCTGCCGCCGCCCCGCAGCCCAGCTCTGCCTTGCGGGCCACGCGAGCTGCCACCCGGGCACTGCCTTCGGCCCAGCGCTGCTTCGCTGGTGCCCTGGCTGCAGCCGCACGCTGCCTTCACCACCTGCCCTTGGCTCTCAGCACCTTCTCCCACACTGGGCCCGGCTCTGGCTGGGCACAAATCGGTGTGACCTCCGGGCTGAAACCTCCAGCGCTCGGCAGGGCTCCCCTGGGCTGCACCAGGTGCCCATGACCGAGGCATCTGACCAGCTATTCACCAGCACTCCCAGTTACGCTCCCCACTCCAGAGTGCAATGCCAAGGCTGTGGTTTCAGCAGCAAGGACGCCAGAGCCGTGTCCCACCGCAGCGACAGAGCTGCCGGGATGTAGCTCTGCTGCCAGGTTATTTAATAACAGGTCAGCGCACGGCCTGGTGTCACAGCACCAGCACCCCATGCATGTTCACATCAGCTCTGTTGGACTTTGTCTCCTTCCCTCCCTTCGTTCACCCAGTGATCTTGACACTGCACAGATTTTAACGACGCAAATTTTCTCTAGTCCTCAGACCAGAGTGCTTCACGCTGCACCCCAGAACTGCTTGCAGGGGCTGAACTTCCCCACCTCACAGGGGTCTCACCAGACCCCAGCCACCAGCACAGCCTCTCACACTGCACGTTCAATGAGAAAATGGGGTCCGAGCCCCTTATCTGGGGCACTCAACCTTGGTCAAGCAGCCCTGATAAAGCACCGATGCTGCCTCTCCCCTCAAAACAGCCTCTCCCCAAATCATCCCTTGAAGGGGAAGCCAGACAAACAGCGAGCCCCGATGTCAGGCAGCAGCCAGACCCCGTCACGGGGAAAAGATTTAACGCAGCATTTTGAAAGCACAGAGGTGACCCTGCTAAGGAAACATCCTTGTTAGATTTATTTTAATTAAAGTGCCTGAGAGAACATAGCCATTTCTGACACCATTTGGGGCTTTTTTACTTCTGAGAAACTGAAAACTCAAATATTAATCATTTTTTTTTGTCAGTCAGGCTGTTCTGGCTTGGGTTGCACTATTTTTTGGCAAGGAAAGTGTTGACACCCTTGAAAGCTTTCATCTTCCTGAAAAAAAACACCACACGTACGAAAACCAACCCAAACCAACCAAATCTTGCTTGGATGAAAAAATATCCTGACAGGCTCGACTGCCCCCTTGCCTGTGCAAGTGCCCAGTGTGCCCTCCGCCACGCACACTGCCACGGGCCCCAAGGGGGAACCCCCCGCTTGCATGGGGGGTCCCACAACAGCCACAGTCGCCACATGGCCCCCACCATCCCGAGCTCCCCAGAGCCCACGAGATGCATCTGACAGAAGGGAGCGTTACCTCTGCTGCCGGTGTGCCGGGACAGGAGCTGGAGGCTGCGGTCGGTCACTGTGGCCGAGTCAGGTGACAACCATGTGGGACATGGCGTGGGGCCCCTGCCTGCTGCGTGTGGCTGCATAATCCCTGGCAGCAGTGCAGGCAGCACCCTGTGCCCCGCCGTGCAGCCTGGGCACTCCAGAGCCCTCTGGGAGGTGCTGGCAGCTGCCAGATACCCGCCCCTGGCATGCCCGCAGCCTCCCAGCACTGCACCACAGCCCCACGGGCGAAGGAAAACCCAGCAGCACATGGCTCTGGGCATGGCCCGGGAGGAGGTCAGCTCCAAATCCTTCCCTCACAGCCTGGCAGCCTGCTCTGGCCTCTCTGCTTTCCCCTGCCGACTGCTGCGGGGGGAACCTGGCGATGCTGGGAGCGCATGGGGGCTCTCAGACTGGAGCACAGAAGCACAGAAGCCCAGAACTTGTGGCAGGTAGGTGAAGGAGGTGACGAGATGATCTTTTGCATTCCCAGGCCCAAGATGCAGAATTCAGAGGGGCCTTTTGGCTGCTCTGATGTTCTGCATGTGTTTGAAAGACCAAACACCACAGACATGATGTTCTGTGTCTTGTGTCGCTGCCCATCTTCTCCCCGTCGCAGCAGAGGGCAAGCCCTGCCTCTGTGCAGCCCTGCCTGTGGAATGGGACAGGAGTGACCTCCGTGCAAGCTGTGCGGTCCTGAGCGCTGTGGTCCCCTGCGCAGCATCCATGTGTGGGAGCAGCATGCCCAGGGGCTGGGCTTTGGCATGGCAGCCTTCCCGAGGGCTTGGCCCTTTCCTTTCTGTGCCTTTGGTTTCAGAAGAATTTCCTGCAGCCATTTTCGACTGGTGCATTTAGAAATGCTGCCCTTCGCAGCCTTGGCAAAAATCCCAGTGTGCCTGCAGATGCTGAAACGCTGTGGTTTATAGATGCACTTCAACTCAGGCCTCCCGAAGCAGACGGGGGGGCTGCCTAGCACCTGCACACACAGCAAAGCCGGGATGCTGTGCCCAGGCTTCAGCAATTTAATCTCAGAGATAGGCTTTCGTGAGGCCCCGCTGAGCCGATGACCTCTGCCAAGCTGCAGAAATTCAGTATTTCCTAAGAAGTCCATCCTATCAGATCCTCACCAGGCTGCTCCAGCACCAGACAAGGGAGCCAAGGCTCCAGCAACACACACACGTTGGCAGACAAGTGCTAAAAACACCAGGCAGGGCTGACGGGTGCTGCATTGGATGCTGAGCAAGCTGGGGGATGCGCAGCAGGTAACGTGCCAGCGCTGCTGCTGCTCCATGCTCGGCTCTCGCTGCAGCTCGGCTATTTCGGCTGCATCTGCAGCCCCAGCACTCCTTGGCAAGGGGCCCCCTCCCTGCGAGCAATAAACACATGCAGACCTCTGGGAAACTGCAGGCTTTCCGGCCAGAGGCGGCAAGAGAAAATCAGGAGGGGAAAGGCTCCGAAATTAAATGACAATTATGTAGCGCCCTAGGAGAGAAAAAACTGGTTTCCAAACACCAAGAATCTCAGGGACGCAGAGTGCCATCCCACATCTAGAGCTCCCTCAGCCTGACAGACTCTGGCAAAACGCTAATTAAGCTTTCTCAGCCGCTCAGTACAACTGCGAGGGTCAGTGTCACCATCTGCAAGCCACAACCTCAGCCCCAGAGCAGTGACAGGGCTTATTCAAGACCCCCAGGAGCCCCAGTCCTGCCCCCAGCCACAGCACACCCCACTCTGAGGGTCTGGAGGTGAGCACTGCTGTGTGAGGTGGCTTCGCTTCCCAGCTGTGCAAAGTGTCACAAGATTTTAAATAGTCACACACAGCCATGCCACGAAACTCTGTTGGGAAAGCCATTCCCCTGAGGGCAGGGGCTGGCAGTGCCCGGGGGGCTGTGGGACAGAGGCACGGCAGGCACGCTGCAGAGAGAGGCAGGCAGGCGGCAGGCAGGGCTGCAGAGCAGCCAGATGTGCCCCAGCTGTGGGGTCCTACTCCAAGGGCAGCAGCTGGGACTCCAAGGTTGTCCTGCTGCTTCACTGGCAGAGCTCGGCTCAGGTGGGGCTCCCACACCCCCTGCCCGTCCGGCACCCCGAGGAGCACTGGAGCCGACTGGCAGGGTGACTGCTGTCTGCAAGGAGGCAGATGGTAATAATTACCCTTACACTAATTCCATGGAAATTTCCATGTGCCTGGGAAAGAGGCACACCAAGCTCTTGCTGCTGCCCGGGGCAGAGGCTCACTGTTGTTTCCAGGGACTGTGACTAAGAGCTGGGTCTGTCACATGGATGGTGTTTAAATGCCTCCTTGGAGCCTCCCATCTAAATTCCACCAGCTCCAAACCTGCCCGGATCCAGCACCACTGGGCTGCAAGGTGGCCGGAGGGGAGCACCTGGAGCACCTCACGTCTGTGGTGGGCTCCCTGGCACCCCAACCCGCACCCACCCGCACCGGCAGAACAGCAGCAAACGGCCTTGGAGGGAAGATGCTGTGCTTGAGCCCTTCGCCACCTGCGGCTTGCTCGGAGCACCGACGGCATCTCCCCATCCAACTTCCCGAGAGGGTCCCGAGGGAGGGCAGCCCCTGGCCCGGCTGGGCAGGCAGAGCGGAGCTGCGTGCCAGCACACAGCATCGCATCACGCTCTGGCAGCTCCTCCTTAGCAACACAAACAGAGCCACAACACGGACCTGGGAGGCAGATAGCATCACAGCCCGGCGCGAAGGCTCTGGCAGCGAGCCCGGCGTGCCCACGAGGCCCTGGCCGGCTGGCAGGTGCCGGTGCCCTGCTCTGCCTTGGGAAAGCACCACCAGCTCGAGCTCTCTGGCAGGGCAAAGTGGGGAGAAGGTTGTGCTATTCAAAGGTGTCTTCCAAGGTCTGCCATCGCAGGGGGGCTGGTGGGAGCTGGACACCAGCTCCGTGCCCCGGGGTGGCTGGGGAGCTCTCGCTCCCTGCTCTCCTCCTCCCTCCAGCCTGATGCATGCAAGTGCTCGGCGAGCGTCCCAGCCCTCGGCTCCCTTCTCCTTCCTACCTTTGCAGCCGCAGACTTGTCCCAGGCTCAGTCCCTCTGCTACCTGTCCCGGGGCTCCTTCGAAAGCCGCCTGCGTGAGCAGCTGCCTGGAAAAGTAGCAGGGAGGAAGGAAGGGGATGGACAGCGTGGGGAGGGCCAGGCGGCGGCGGGGTGTCTCAGAGCACCCTGCAGCCTGGGGGAAAGGAAGGAGAATGTTTTGTAATATTTGGCGAGCGCTTCCACGGGCAGAGAGAGGAAACCGGCGGGGCAGACGGCGCTGGGCGAGCCGTCCACGCATGCCAGTGCCGCGCCGGTACCGGAGCCTCTCGGGTGAACGCCTGGATCTCGTGCAGTCTCCTGTCGGGGCCCCACTGGTGTCATGCTGTAAAAATGTGCTCTTGGCTGGAATTTGGCAGCCTGGCCTCTGATGGGGAGGGAACCTCTCCGCTTACAGAGGGAGTGGGAGCTGCGGCCTCGGGGCTGCAGGGAGAGGGGATGGGGAGCTGCTCCTGAGCTCCAGCAAGGCTGGGGAAGGAGGGCTGGGAGCGGTGGACGTGCCTGTGGATTGACACCCAGGGAGGCTGCTTTCCCCTGGCTGCCCGGCGAGGGCAAGGTGTGGGGACAGGGACAAACGGAGCCACTGAGCTCCCCAGAGAGGCTGAACTGGGGGCGGCATCGCCCAGCGCACAGGGTACCAGCTCTGGGGCGGTGCTGGGACAGCCAGGAGCTTTAGCTGGGTAGCAGGGGACAGGTTTTGGAGCAGAGGAGAAGTTTTCCTTTGCAGTTTCAAAAGCTTTGTTTTGGGTTCCGCCCCAGCAATGGGTTTTCACAGCTGTGGCACAGAGGTGACTGCTCTGGCAAGCATCCCTGCATCCCACAGCCCCTCCTCTCCAGCCAGCTCCTGCTCTCCCCTCTGAAGCAGCCCCCCTCACCCCATTTCCTGCAGCCCTGAGGGCATCACCCCCCTCCCAGTTTGCCCGAACTGCAGTCTGGTCCCCAAACATCACACTGGACAGGACCCAGCCCACCACAGACACACAGAAATTAGCTCAAGCATTTCAACTAAACAAAGCCCTGGCCTCACCCCAAAGGGTTTGTGTGAGAAGTGCCAGCCTGGCTTTGCTGTGAACCCGTGGGCTGGATGCGGCCCTGGTCCCCGGCCCCCGGTCAGCTCCTGCAGAGGGAGCGCAAGGAGCGGGAATGAGCAACGGGCTGTGCCGCAGCCATTTCGTCCTCGGAAAGCGTCAGGCAGGGTTGTTGCTGCCCAAAGGGAGGAGAAAACTGCTCAGGCAGGGAACTTCCCCTTGCAAACAAATTCTGCAGCCTGCATTCCCACCTCCTGCAAAAAGCAGGAGGAGGACGGTGACTGGGAAGGACACTGCAGTGCATGGAGGGACATGCCTGGGTGAGCAGGGTGGGGGGTGATGGCCCAGGAGCCCCCATCACCATCACCTTCTCTGGGAGCTCCCTGTCTGTGCACCCTCGGACACCTGAGCACGCTTCCCTGCCACCCGTCGCTCCCTCCAGCCAGACGAGCAGAGTGCGGGTGCCTTGGGAAGGACTAGAGGTTCTGCTCCATCTTGCTTGGATGGTCCTATCCGCACCGGAGCCCATGCTGGGCCAGGCTGGGCTCTGTGAGCAGTCAGCCCCGCACGCAGCCCCTGCCGGACCCCAGGCCATGCCAGCCCCGCGGACCCCGCTGTCTGCCTGGACTTTGAGGCAGGAGAGGGGTCCCGGCCGCAGGGGCTCCCCGGAGCTGGCTTCGGCAGAGGGCAGCGGCGCTTGCCCGGTTGTCTCATCCCTGGCCCGAGTCCAGCCTCAAACTCCCATCTCCCAACTTGCTCTTTCTTTTCAGCCGAAACTTCCTGTTAGTTATCATTTCAATTCTTTACCTCTTCAGCAGTGCAGAAAATTGGCACTTAATTTGCCCTGCGAGGTTGCATGGTGGCAGCTTAATTGACCCTCATTGCATCACCCTGGCCACATCTCGGTCAGTGAGCTCAGCCTTGTGCCATGTTAATTTCCCATCCACTCTTTGTTTATCTGCCCTTCTCAGGGACACTGCCCGCTTTCAGCTCCAGGCAAGAGTCCTGAAGAAAAGCCTGCTGCCATGGGGCAAGGGTGGCCCACGCTGCCCAGCGAGCTGCAGGGATCCCTCCTGGGTCTGCAGTCAGAGAAATCTGGTTCTTTGCACCTCTCCACCTTCCTTTCCGTCCCCAGGTCCATGCCTTCCTCAGCTGTTCAGCTGGTTCCTCCAAACCCAGCACATCTCAGCATCCCACCTTTGATACGGTGTGTCGCAGAACGATGTGGCAAATCTGGGAGCTTCCCCAAGCATTGAAAATCAGTCAGTCAGAAACCTGAGCCTCCGGTTGCAGCCCTGACTTTGCCAGTTGTTTTCCAATGGCTGGTCCCAAGCATCTGGCTTTGCATGAGCTGGAAGGATCATAGAGCGCATCAGTCAAAGCCAAAGCAGCAAGGACCGCGTGGCACACTGACCAGAAAGCTTATAATAAAAACAGATTTATAGCAATCACCCAAACATAGTCTCAGCTTAGCTCCAATTCCCTTATTGCATCATTTGGGGCAGAGATTGCTGCATGAGTACCTGAAATAATTGGTATTCAGAGCACAATAAAACTCCACGTGTGGTTCACGATCGAGGCAGGACTGCATTATGGCAGATGTCTAGCAGGGGAATAAGATTTTCCAGGTGAATCAAGGAAGTGCACATTAACTCTTGGTTTGGGGTATTTCTGAGCACTGCTGAAGAGGAGTGGGCTGCTCATCTGCTCCTCTGTGGTGCAGCAGCAGTGAGAGTAGGAGACCGCTGCCGCCAAGGCTGCGCCCAGCTGTCTGCTCCGGCGTGGAGCTGGCCGAGCACCCGCGGGGCAGCAGGATCCTCCTTACCCCACCGGGCTCATCAGGATCACACCAGCAGGTCCCAGAGGATCTCCCTGGCACGCAGAGGGACGTGTTCGGATGCGGGTTCCCAGGGCAGGGCTAGAAGCAGCACCTTCAGCACTGTGTATCCTGGATGCTCTATCAAGGAGGAGGGCTTTCTTCCTATTTAACATATCACCACTCAATTTGTGTTGGACCATGGAGTCCTTCCAACACTCAGAACACAATGAGTTAGTATCTGCTGCTCTGGAGTTTGTATCCAGACCGAAAACCCGGCCAGCTGGGAGCACGCTGGGACCAGGCTCAAGTACAAAGAACAATGGGAAGGCATGGTGAGGGGCGGGTGGAGAGGGAGCATCCAGCCCTTGGTGACACTGCTGCATCTGGGGCTGCTCAAAGCTCTCTGATTCTCCACCTAGAGAGGATCACAGCTTCCAGACCCTCCTTTTAACTCTGCATCTTGTCCCCTCACTCCCCTTCATTGCGTTTTCAGGCAGGGGGTTCTGCGTGCCAAATGGGATGCTGGAGAAGGCGCTGCTGCCTGGATGGGCTCCAGATGCAATGCAGCTAATCCATTTTTATAGCTGGGAGCAGGTGCCTCGTGCATCACAAGCAGCTAGTCTAAAGGCCGCTCTTCATTTGGCCACAAGTGCTGGAGAAGTCCGAGGGCACCGGCCATGACTCGATGCCCACCAGCTCCAGAAACACCCTTCGCGTGCCCTGTGGGGCCGTGGTCCAACACGTGCCCCTGCACAGCTGCATCGCCCAATTCTCACCCATGCAGCAGGGAGCAGAGCAGGGGGGGCTCTGGGTGCCGCCGCAGCATCAGCCATCACCCCCCGGCTGGGGACACAGGTCCGTAGATGTGCCTGCACCTTGCTCGTGTCCTTCCAAGCTGCTACTTTTGGTACTGCAGCAACCGATCCTGCAGGGTGTGCAGCCTCCCGTAGGCTTTAGAGCCTGACCTACACGTGCATAAAACAAAAAATAGAGCCACGGGGTTGCAAAGAAGCCCCTTGTGCCCATACTTTCCCCCAGGTCCCGTTCCCATGCTCACCTTCACAGCACAAACAGGGATATGCAGGAGCAGAGAGCACCCACGTGTCCGGGGGCCATGAGGTCTGCAACGCACTGCGGAGAGTCGGCACCTGTGGGGAGGAAAAGACAAATATCTGCTGTTGGAGCCGGAGATAGGAAAGGCCAAAGGGTTTGTTTTCCATCCCCAGACCGCAGCAATGCGGTGAGTGGAGCCCAGTCAGGAAACCCTGTCCAAACCCGCAGCTCCTGAGGTTGCTCTGGGCAAACACCTCAGAAGGGACCTCTGTCCCTGCCGGCCTCGTTTCCCGCTCCGGGAGGGAGAAGGGACCCATTGCCAGGGCTTCAGCGCTGCCTTCCCCCGCCCGGGGAGCCGTAGCTGTGCCAGGACCTACGTGCAGCCCCGGCACTTGCCACAGTGACAACCCTGTCCCCAAAGTGGCCAGAAGTGCCTGGCTCCTCAAAGGAGCGCAGCCACAGCTCCTCCATCTCTGCTGAAGGCAGCAGGTCTGGGGGGGCTCGGGGAGACCCCAGGAAAGGTCTGCGCAGCGCCCCGGCAGCAGGGAGCTTCGCCGCAGCCAGCTACCGGCGCGCCTGGATGCGATAGCCCTGCTGAGACAAAGAGCCATTGCTGGATTCAGCTGCCCTGGGTATTTTTTTCCCTCTTCGATGAATCACCTGCTAAAAATATTATAAATTGAGTCGCTGGCCAGACCTTTCACTTCTCTGGAAGCAAAAATATTTATTTTACTCAGGCAGTGCCTGTGTTTTAACAGAACTTTATGATCAATTTCTGAGGAATGTGCCATGCTGTATATTCAAATTACAACTTTTTTTGGCTCGCAGTGTAAATTTAAAATGTCTTGTTTAAGACGCAACTGTTGTGCTGCCAGAAAAATGCGGTTTCAGCTGTTTTTTGTTTGGTTTTTTTCTTTTCCCCCAAAGCACCAGTTTTGCCTGGTTGATGGTTATTGTCACTCCAGGTGTGCGCCTGTACCAGGGGTTGGTGGCACCAGCAGCTATCGAGGGGTGCAGGCTTGTCTTGCTTAGACCGGGAAGTTTCACTTCCATGGGAAAAGCACCACTTAATTAACAGCATCGCCACGAAGATGGGGTGCGGGGAGCTCCAGAGCTGCCCAGCTGGTGGGGACGACTGCAGTCCCCATCGCACAGGGCTGTATTTTTGGGAGCTGGAGCAGGACCTCTCCCTGCCCAGGCTCCAGGTGGGTGCAAGCATCATGCGAGTTGTTGGACAGCCACCAGTGCAGCGAGATCCTCAAGCTGTCTGTGCAGAATAATCACAGAAAGGCCTGGGGCCAAAGGAGCTTTGTCCCGGTAGCACCTTCCTCCTGCCGAGGCTGCAGACGAGTCACACCGGGAGCGTTGGAGCCAGTGTCTGTGCCGCCAGCCCACCTGAGATCCCCGTCGGGCTCCTGCATCGCTGGCTCCCGTGCCGGCTGCTGTTGCCCTTGCTCCTGTGCCAGGTGCACCTTCCCCATAAATCTCTCCCACTCTCATTTGAATTTAGGAAGGAAACGAGAAATTTCTTTTTCTTGCTTCGGGGCAGAGAGAATAATGGGATCTTTATTCCCCAATAATTAAGTTGATTTTTGCGTAGGCCTAATTTACGCTCCCTTCCAGCCCGCCCTGCAAAGCAACGCCTCTTGCGGGAGCGTGGTCTTTGGGTGTGTGGGCAGGGAAGCGGAGCACAGCTGGGCACCGGGCATCTGCCGGGGGGGCACAGGACCCTGGCAGGGCTGTCCCGCATGCATCAGCTGCAATGCTGCGCAAGGGCTGTACACCAGCTTCAGCAGGCAAAGCCCGGCCACTGCTTCTGCAGCGGCGGAAAGGCACATCAGGTTCACTGCAATTGGGAAAATAAAAGGCAAGAGCTCGCAGCCGGCCCCAGCAAGCACCAGGGCTGCAAGGCAAGGTCAGCCCCAGCTGCAGCTTCAGCCTCTGCACGCCAGCCCAGAGCAGCACTCCTGGCAGGTCGCAGGGAGCGGGGCTGGCATCTGCCCGGTGCCGAATGCGCTGCCTGGCCTCGCTCCATCCTTCCCGAGAGGCGCCAGGGAGACAAACATGCTGCTGCAGTTGGACACGTTATTGGCAGTTTCTGCAGGGCGGCCAGATATTTTCCTAAAGCCAGTGTTTAGGAAGGGGCAAAGACATGATGCAGCTGCAGGACTGCGGTTACCCACAGGAGCCCTCTGTGCAGGGCTGGAGATGAAGTTGGAGATTGCCTTGGCCTGCATCTCTCCTCTTCCCCAGGGAAAGGCAGTGGGCATGCATGGGGGAAGCTCTGAGGACCTGCCTAGTGAGGAAGGTGGGTTTGGCCCTGGGGGTCAGGACAGTTTAGTCACGACGGCAGAGCCAGGCTGTTGTTTTTCCCATCGCAGCCAAACAGCTGGAGATGCTTCACTAGAGAGTAAACTATGGGGACCACGTACCAGGGAAGAGGGGCTGCTGAGCTCGCTGTCCTCCCTGCCAGGGAGCCAGGCTGGGAGCCCTTCGCCAGCAGCTGGGATCCTCCTCATGCCAGTATCCCGATCCTGCAGATGGGAGCTCTCCTCACCGCTGCTCCGAGGTCTGCCAGCTGCGCCAGGCACCTGCCCCATGCTGCTGCTGCTGCGGTCTCAGCCCCGCCACCAGGGCTGGGGAACACATCCCAGCTCTTCCCCACAGCCGGCTGGGCGCTTTCCCTGGCAGAAGGTGTTTCAAAGCCACGCGGCCCCCAGCGCAGAGCTCTGGGATGAGATTCGGCTCGTCCCCTCAGCTGCCATGTGAAGAGCAGCCCGCAGCCGGCTCCCCCCGGAGCGGGACGGGGAGGTGAAGCGAAGCCCCGGAGCAGCATCTGGCCTTGCGGTGGTTTTGCCTGCACCGGATATCGCAGCCACGTCGCAGAGCAAACGCGGCACATGTGGGATGGGGCTCCAGCCTACCTGGCAAGTCCTCACTGAATTATCTGGGCTGAATCGAAGTGGCACCAGTTACACCAGGGCTCAAGGGATCGGCCGGTGATGCAACACAGCAGCTCCTACCTCCAAGGCGGGGAAGAGGATGGAGGTACAGGAGCATCCCGCAGCCCCAACACCAGCAGAGCCAGGACATCCGCGCTGTCAGCCTGCCTGCCAAAGCAAAGAGCACGTACAGATTTACACACCCACACAAAATTCCCAGCAAGCAGGGAAAGAGGGAAAACAGTGTTTTGATCATAGATTTTAACAACAGAAATACACGCAGCCAGAAGCTGATGCTGCTGGGAAGTGTGGCCCTTAGCGCATATGGGAGACACGAGGGGTCCCCTCACTGTGGGCATGATCTCCCCAGCCCTTCCCTCGCTGCAGGGCAGACGGCAGAGGAAAGCAATGCAAATGAGAAACTGCTGTGTTTGCACAGCGCTCTGGTGGGCCACAGAGGGGGAGCGACACCCGCTGCACCCAGAAACGCAGCCCTGTCATCAGGGATGCAAAACCCGCGACAGCAGCCGCTGAGTTCCCCAGGCAGGGCTGCTGCGCATCCCGGCACACAAGTGTTCATCGGATGCGGTGTGAAGAGCCCTGTCCCTGCAGAACAGGCTCAGGAAGTTTCTGTCCTCGGCTGAAACCCCTTTGGTGTGGGAGAGCCTGGAACTTATTACAAATCGCTTAAGTAACTTTGGCTCACTTGAGCTAATTAAATTGGTTACCCTGGCTATTGTAGAGGCTTGAAACCACCAGTCAGCTCCCAGGCTCGCTGTGTGAAATTAATTAGAGCAAATGATAACTTGGCAAGGACAAAAAAAGAAAGTCTCCATAGTAGGGAACAAACCCAGTGAGGGGGTGTCTGCTGAAGCACGTGTCCATGTGCGCCATAAGGTGTTTCAGATACACCCTCGCGCAGGGATGGACTTCAGCTCACGTGTAACACTATGTTCAGGCTTAAATGCTTTGCCAAATCTGGGCATAAAAATAAACTTGGAAGTTCAGTACAGAAACACAGAGTAAAGGCAGGGACCTCTCATTTCCATAGGAAGCAGAATTAATAGCTTGGCAGAAGGGGCGCGTTTCCATTTTTATACAAGAATTTCCTCCTTCTCCTGCAGAAGAAAGGGCTTGTAAGAAATACAAATTCGGACAGTTCTCCAGAACCTGGCAGCAGGCTCTGAAGCATCCCACGAGGCGCGCACGGGCCAGCGGGACTTCCAGGTTTCCGACAAAAAAAATAATAAAATTGAGTGGACCAGCCCACTGCACCTCTATTCCTCGAAAGCACCGGTGAGGGGAGCCGGCAACAGCCCTTCCGCACCGCATCCCGGGCGGGCGGGCAGGCCCTTGCCTCCTGGACCAGGGCTGCGAGCCGCAGAAGGGAAGGCTGACTTCGGGGCGCCTTCACGCCCCCGCTCCGCAGGGCTGCATGGCCGGGGAGCTCCCCTAAGCCCCCCTGCAAAGGGGCGAGAGGGCACAGTGGTGCATGTGCCTTGCATTAAGCAGCAGCCCCGGCAGCGGAGCCGTGCCGATAGGACAGAGCCTGAGCCCGACCTCCCCCCGCATCCCCAGCGCGATCCAAAACCGTAACCTTGACTGGCTGCAGTTTTCATCCATCTGCAAAAGCACATTAAGGAGGGAGAGAAAGGTTGGCAGCTGACCACAAACGTACTCCCCGGAGAGGTCCTTACCTGACTCTAACCAGATGCTGTTTATCAGCCCGAGCACATACTACATGCCCAATGTGACGGAGACAGAAAAAATACAAGAAATGCTTGTTATGCTCGGGGCTTCGGGGGGTTTTCATCCTCAGGCCGGATATACAAGTTCCAGGAGAGGAATATGCGTCCCTGGAGTCCCAGGCTGAATCTGGAATTCATATACTCTGTAAATGTACTTTATTTAATACAGGAATCAAGAAAGGTTTTGGAATTATTGCACTGGAGAGCTTGATTGCATAGTTACAGCTTGGAATTAAGGAATAACTGCAGATCTGTAACACAATGCATCAGCCCCGCCGAAAGGGCAGGATGTTGCATTTTGGCTGCACAGTTTTGTCTCTGCTCTCCAGCCGCTGCCCTGAAGCGCATTGAAGCCTGAGGGAAGGTTCCAGCAGAGTCTGGCCCAGCCCTGCCTGCATCCCACAGCAGATATCCCTTTGGATGAAGCCGACAAAACCCAGCAGACCGGGGAAGAGGCAGCACAGGGTCCCAGAGCTCAGTCCCGGCCAGCGATGTGGCAGAACCAAGGGGATGCCACCTGCAACCCAAGGTGGCACAGCCAACACTGTGGGGAGGAGGAGGAACCCCTGACGCCCCCATTAAGCTCACTGCTGGAGCCACGAATTTAGGAGCCAAGTTTTGGCCCGTGCCACTATGTGAAGATGGAGGAGCAGCTGCCTGGGCGGGGATGCAGCGTGTCTCCAGCACATCGTGGCACTGGGAAGCCGTGCTCGGGGCGCAGAGGCAGATTGCCACGTCCGAGTGCTCACAGAGCCCGAGGAAGCTGCTCAGAGCAGCGCGAGAGCCAGGGCCAGGCTGGGAGATGGGAGAGGACGTGCTGTGAAAATCAGGGCAGGAGTAATGTGGAACATGGTAGTGATCCAGCGCAAGCGAAGACAGATGTCTTTGCTGCAACAATGATAGGACTCTCTAACAGATACATATATATATATGCAAGCACATATCTGTATGCTTACATAGATACACACGTGCCTTTTATGTATTCCTACTTGGTTTTTAAAGATCTAGCTGACATGTTTTAGCTATGCCAACGTGCTTTAGCCAAAACCTGCAAAGTCTTGAAAGAACATCTTCCCCCCATGTAGCTCAGGGCTCCACTGAAAGTGGCCTCGTCCCCTTCTGTGTTGCACCGATGGCTCCGTAGAGAGCGGTGGTGGCAGCTGCCTGCCAGCGGGCAGCCGTGGCTGCAACGCCTCTGGCAAGGCTGCCGGCTCAGGAGGAACTGCAGCACCAGACCCAGGGTGCCAGGCACCTTTTGGCTTTCCAAGCCAACGTTCCCTGCTGTTGCACTGTGCAACCCAGGCTTGCTTTTCACATGGTGGCTAGTCCCAGACCACCCCGCCAGGGCCCGTGCGTGCCCAGGCAGAGGGTCATCCCGCAGCAGCCCCCACTCCCAGGAACCTGCCCATCCCAGGGAGGAAAGCGCAGCTTGTGTGGAGTGGTGCCCTGCCCTGGGAAAGGCTTTTCCACCCCAGCTCTTTCTGGGCTCATTTTCCATTCCCACTTGCTCCCTCTGCCACCCACGTCCGGCCAGAGACACCACAGCAAGAAAAACAAAGGCAACGCCAAAGGGAGCAGCTGGACCACACTGCTGGCAACCACAGGGGCTCGCTGGTACCCAGACGGCATTCAAGATGCCCCACAGCTCATGCCTGCTCCTCTTACCTGAGCAGAGCCAACATCAGAGGCAACACATAAGATACTCAGGGTTGCTCCTTTCGGGGTACATTTGCGGCTATGAGGTTTTTCATTCAGGTCTCCTCCAGCCACATCCTCAGGCTGGTCCTGCTGTACTCCCCTAGAGCTGGGCAGGGCTGGAGAGCATGCAGCAGGCGTCACAGGGCCTCTGGGCATGGCGTGGTGCTCCGACTGCAGAAAGCTTGGCTGCTTTGGAAAGCATCCCAGTTCCTTTGGCTGAAGGTATTTAGGCAGAGGCCACTGGAAAAAGTGATGAGCTCTCCATGCATACGTGCCACTGGCAGTCGTGGTCCAGGAGTGTTAATCACCATGTCAGGGTGCCAACAATTACACAAAACCAAAGCAACATCTTGCTGTAGCTCCCTGACTTGTGAGGGGAGTGACCTGCCCCTGCCAGCCCAGCTCCCAGGGGTTCCTGATATCCAGCACCGCGTACAGCACGAGCACATTCACTTTTCTTTGCTACCTGCTAGGAAATCATCTTAAGCAGCCTGCAGGTTGCCCTTTGCTGGCACAAGACACAGAGAAAGTCACGTGCTGCTGCTGTCAGCACCTTGGAAGGTGCACATGCATACACATACGTTTGCATGTGAGAAACGGCCATACCTAACACACATCCACAGGCACATGTGCCGCAGACGCAGGCATTTCAGAGCACCAGCAGCACTAACTCACAGCCGCCCACCTCCCCCATTTCACTGCAGTCACATCTCACTCCAGGACACACAGCTCCTTCTGCTCCTGAGCATCTTGTGTGAAAGGCTGAGCTGGGAGCAGACAACCTTTCCTCTGCAGCTATTAGAGCCATCACAGATCACTCACATCTCTGTTTCTCCTCCTGGGGCTGCTTCCTTCTAGCTCCACCGCTGGGAGCTGGCTGTGCTCTCCAGGAAGCAATATTCTGTCTTGCCTGCAGCCAGCATCCCTAAATACACTATGGCAACATTTCTCTGCCACTCACTTGTCTGATTGCAGCTGGGATCACATTAAGTCCTTACAGTCCCTCCATGCCTTCCCACTTCCCCAGCTGAGCAGAGAAAAAGACAAAGAAGAGAAGAAAGAAAAAAAAACCTGCACAAAGCACCACTCTCAGAGCCTTCTAGCTAGGTTTCTATGCTCACTGAGGGCTTTTATAGCCTAGAGGTAACTGATTGCTAGTTAACTCAGAGTAATTAGCACCATTGCAAAAGCTAATCTGGTCACTCCCTAAACATGTGTTCCTAACTATGAGATTGATTTTTTTTCCTGTGCTGAGGTCTAGAGAAGAACTGCCCATGTTTGTGTGCTTGGACTGACATCTGGAGCACCTCTGGAGCAGCCCCAGCCACCCAGAGCCAGGGTGCATGTCTCAGGGGCTCTTCTCCCGTCTTGCCCCATAAAACCTGGGTGTTAGAATTTTGCTGGGTACTTGTGCAGAGCTGTAGGTATCGCGGGAAGGGAGGACATCCTGGGTGCCCCTCGTTCTGTCACCTCTGCTCCCCCCTCCATCACTTCTCCAAGCAGATCCACAGGGAAGGACCACCTGCTCACTCAGCCCCAGACCCTGCTAAAGGCGCTTGAGCACCTCGGGGATGATGAGTAAAAGGCATTTCTTGGAAGGGCCGTGAAATCACCTGTGTCACGGAATTTGGTACATAGATAGTGTCATGTCCCAGCAAATGCCCTGGCCAGCTGATCCCAGCCGACAGGCAGGGCTAACTCATGGGGAAGGTGCTGAGGAAGCGGGTGAAAAATGCTTCGCTGCGTGTCGGTGTATCCTGGCTCTGCCAGCCGCTGGGTAAATTACATTGGCTTTAGAGCCTGCCGGCAAAATGTAAAGCAGTCTCCATGCTCCAGCCACCACAAGGGTATTAATCAGGCTGAAAATATAAAAACAACATGAAAACCACCATCTATGGGGTGCGCAGCATCGGACACTTGGTCCGGGAGCTGAGCCAAGTGCTCATATCTTGACTCTCTCATAAATACACCGCTAGGAAAATGCATTATCTCTAGAGTGCTTTAAGACCATTTAGATTCCAGAGCAAAACAGTCCAAGACACCTGCTGCATTTTAATGATTCTTCTCCGTCACCTGTAGGGACACTGAGACTGAAATAACTGCCCTGCAGCCACCCTGACCTTCCCATCACAGCTCTGGGAAAGCCGGTATCAGCAGTGCCAGCACCGTCCGGGTGCACCCGGCGTGTTTGCACAAATCCTCCTGTTTTGGAGCATCAGAAGATGAGCAGGGTGGCAAGGGGTCACGTACCTCGCTCTGCGTGGTGTCCTGCATCCCTGCCTGCAGGAATGCGCTGCTTCCCCTGGCACAGCCACAGCTGCCCGGGCAGGAGCTGTCAGATGTGGCAGCTGTGTCCCCCAAATATTTCCCCTTCTGTGGGCTGGGTTATTTGCACAGAGCTTCCCAAGCACCTGGGGACAGCAGGTCTTTTAATTGGGGACCATCATTACTGAGAAAGCACCCGGGCTTGTGCTGAGGGTGAATTCCCTGCTCCCCAGGCACTTCTGCTCCATCCTGCCCAAACAGCACCAGTCACTGGGCTCCTGCCGGGGAGGACAGGGGAGCATGGGCTGACCCGGGGTGAACGGATGCACCCTGGTAAAAGGTACAAAGACTTAGTCATGCTGGAGCCCGAAGAGCAGACTTGATGAAGAAAACATGCCCTTCGCTTTGCTATTCCCTCCCCATAAAGCTATAAACTCCTTTCAAATACTTCATCTCCCTAACTTTTGGATGTCATTAAACTCTTTATTAATTTACTCCAAATGTCTTCGCTCGTATTCCAACACAGCTAACCCCATCAAAAGGATAAAAGCACAGTGCTTAGACAGCACTTCTTCTCTTCAAAGACTGTTACTGAGATTAATTGCTTCTCTCAAGTCCTCTGTGAAGGAGGTACATGGGGATAATTGTTATTAGTGCTGGGTGTGAGGTAAGCAGCAGGGTCCAAGGTAAAAGTGGGGACCTGAGCTGTCACAGCACCGGCAGGAGAGGGTGGGCTTGCAGGGGCTGCAGGCACAGGAGGGCAAGGGAGCTGCAAGGAACACCCCTGGGACCACGGCTGGGTTCAACTCTGGTGGATACTCCTGCAGCTCCTCAGGCAGCATGGTGCCAGGGCAGAGCGGCAGCCCCGGGGTGCCTGGCACCCCCCACCGCTGAGCATCTTCCCTTGGACAAGCACTGAGCTTGTCCTCGGGCTCCCCGCTGCTCTTCCCTAACCGCTGCTGCCTGCCAAGAGCCTCGTGTGCAGGCAGAGTCCCTCCTCCTTCCCGATTTATCCCATGATGTCACCAATCCCAGGCCTTCCTGACATCACCGGTGATGTCAAGAGTTCTTCCCCACGTCCCTGGTGCGGCAGCAGGGCTGGGCAGGGGAGGACACGGTGGTACTGGCCAGCCATGCTCTGCCCCACTGAGCAGCTCAAGGTCCCACTGGGGGGGCGTTAAGGAGCGGTGGGCAAAGCCAGGGCACTGGCCCGCAGGCTGCACAGCCCCCCAGAACTCTCCCTGTCAGCCCCTGGGGCTGTGCAAACCACCGCTCCTGCCGGTACCCATGGGATGGAGGATCCCGCGGGAAGAGCCGCGATGCCGGCTGTGCTGTGCCGAAGGAATACCAGCCGCTAGCTCTGGCGGTGCCCGCGCATTGGGGCCAGATGTGCGCGTTACTGAGGCTGACACGGTACATCTGGTCCGGGTTTTGGTTTCCATCGCAGGGTTTACCACATCCCCCCCAGCCGGCTGGAGGCGAGGAGGCGCACATCTGGAAGCAATTGCAGCTGTCACGCTTCAAGGAGATACTGCACCGCAGAGAGGAGAACCCGATACCTCGCCCCAGCAGCCTCCTCCCGCCCTCCAGCTCCAGCAGATGAGAGCAGCACCAGCATCCCCCGCCGCGAGCCGGATCCTGCCGGGTGCTGAGCTCTTCCCAGGAAGGGCAGCGTGCGGTGCCGGCACCTCATTGGGAAGAGGGATGGGGCTGAGCCCTGCGGTGGGGAGTTAGCTCAGGCCAGAGGCACCCCCAGCTCTGTGCCGGAGCAGGAGGGATGCTGGATGGGGCAGCCCCGCGGGGACCTGGCCCTCTCCCCGCTGCGGCCGGGCACCTCCGGGAGCCCAGCACAGCCACACACCCTCACAGTGTCTGTTTTTAAACACTCTGCCAACCCAGCAAAGCCCTGAGCTGTACTGCGGTGGGCTCGTCCACACCATTCCCCCTGATGCCCGGGAACGGGATGCCTTTCCATTTAATTAACTGTCCCAGGCTTTCTATAGCTCACCAGGTCTCAGGAGCACAGTCACCACGGAGCTTTTCTGGCAGGGAAGGAGCACTTGTTTCTTTACGATATGGAATAGTTTCAGCATTAGTTATTTCTAAATCATTCTGGTTTATGAGCAACCTGACAATTTGGCAAAGGCAGCAGGCCTGGGTCTGTACCAGGCACTAATAAAACCTTGAGAAGAGCTGTAAACCCGTGCTGGCAGCAGGGTGCTGGGGGAAGGGGGATTACTAGTGGGCACCTCTGCTCCTGCCTCCTCCGGAGCAGCGGGCATCATCAGCAGGCACCATCAGCGGGCAGCCATGTGCCTCTGCGGGAGGGGATAAGCATCCCAGTCCATGCTCTTGGCAGCAGCGAGCTCTTTCTCCTCATCCATCTCTCAAAGCATCTCTGGGTACCACCCTGGTCGGCCCCAGGTCAGGGGGGCTGGCTCATCACCTGAGGGAGCTGGGAGACTGCAGAGAAGGGAGGACAAGAGCTGCTTGTTCTCTGCCCGGGGTTTTCATCTATTAAAGCTTATTGAAGGGGTGGGGTGGGGGGTGGGGGGGAATACAGTACTGAAATGGGGAAGAAAACCCCACCAGATCTGATAGGAAATAAAAACTGCCATTGCTGGGTGGTTGGCAAGGCGGTCTCAGCAGCAGGGCAGGCCAGCCAGCACGGTCCCAGGCTGTGCCGGTCCGTGCTTGAGGGCAGAGGGGCTTTGTGCGTCTCTGCACATGCACATGCCTGCGTGCACCTTTGCTTTCAGGGACAGGGACCGGGATTTGGGGAAGGTGGCCCAGCATCAGGCTGCGTTTGTCCAGGAGTCAGTTGCTCTTCGCCAGATGATTTGTCTTGCACCGTTACTTTGACCTGAGAGCTGCAACCCCCCCTGCTCAGCCAAGAGAACGTGCACTCTGGAGCCTACAGATGATGCTCCAGACTCAGCTGCTCGTGTAGGAGGAAAAGGAGGCAGCAGCCTCCCCGAATGCAGCTCAGTAGCCTCTAAACAGCAGCCAGCCACGCTGCACTGGCAGGCTCTGGGCTGCTGCAGGGTCCAGCCCCTGGTCCCAGCCCAGCTCTCGGCAGCTCTTGCAGCAGCATCAGACCCTCCTGCCGCTGTGGGCTGTCCCTTCGGCAGCGGGAGGGTTTGGAAGGGGAAGATAAACGGACCTGGTACATAGAAATAATAAGTGCTTTGTGGAAACCATGAAGAAATAACGAACAGATTAAAATAGATGATTTATTTTTGGAAGGCCTGGCACAGGATCTGACCCAGAAAGCCACTTGCAAACCTGGCCAGTGCCACTCTTCCCTGGGCTTAGGCCTCACCAGCTCTGCTCCAAGGATTGAGGGTTCACTGCCCCACTGCAAGAAAGGTGCTTGGAGGGGCTGGGAAACACCGCTCAGCACTGCCCCTGCCCCAGACAGCAGCCATGGGGGTTTCCTTGCTGCAAGACCCCAGGGGGGCTCCTGGGGAGAGTGAAGGCGGCTTGGAAAGGCTTGAGGGATATGAGGGCTGCAGGAACAGACCCTCCACTGTTTGCATGCTGGATCCAGTTACAGGCCAGGTCAATAAAAGAGCTGATTTTAGACTGTTATGGCTGAAATAATTGCCACTTGCATGCCAAGGGCTTGTTAGCAGGGGGCAGCAGGTGATGCTGCAGCTTGCACAGCCCCCCTCAGGCTGGGCATCATTTGCTGCTGGTTCATTGCCCCCAGTATTCCTGCTGCCATGGAGAGAAGGTGAGCAGGAGTCAATGGCACAAACACGGGCGAACCATGATCACCAGTCCCTTGCCTACACAGCAGCCAGCCTTCCTCCCGCTTCTCCTCCTAGCTTTTCTCCTGAAAACCCTTCTTTGTCATGGAAAGTTCTGCAGCTGGAGGACTCCAGGGCTGGGGCCAGGCACGGGGGCAGCCGGGTCCCCTTGCCGTGGGCCTTCGTGCCACGTTTGCTTTGCTCCCCAGTGCCAGCAGCTCAGCGTGGCAGGGAGCAACGTGTGCCCTGCTCTTGCAGGCAGCTGCCTGCTTTTGCTTAGCAGTTAGCGATACTATGGCTGCCTGTGCCAGACCCACCTCCTGCCCCAGTCACTGTGCATGTTTTCAGCCAGTCACATATGGAACGGGTTATGTTTTTATAATCATCTTTATGCAGTCTTTTTTTTGTTCAGTCTCAATATCATTCCATATAATTCCTCCCCTCTCCCCTGCAAAGGTCTTTCAAGCCTGTGTCTACAGGAGCTTGGGCAAAACCTTTCAAACGCTGCTCTTCCCCATCCCTTTCTAGGGGAGAAGCCCATATCTGATCCTTCCACCTCTTGCAAGGTCCCTCCTTTCTCTTGCTGACTGCTGCAAATCGCTTCCACAAAGTCTATTTCCAGCAGGAAACCAGAAGCAGAAGGAAGAGGCAGGCGGGTGGGAGCAGCTCTGCTTCAACTACAGACAGCTCCCCAATTCCTGGCGCTGCTCCTCCTCTCTGCTGCGGCTCCTGGCACAGGGATGCACCCTGAGGTCTTCTGATGGGGACCTGGAGCATGTCCAAAGCCTCCTGCTCCTTGCCATCAGCCCAGACATGCTATGCTTGTGCTGGGCATCACTGTTTCCCTTCCCACGCTCACTCTTCACCTCCTTATGCAGGGATTCCTTGGGCAGGGAGAGCTGCCCTCAGCACCTCGTGCACAGGCAACATGGCTGCAGGGAGCTGCAACTCGACTGCAGCAAATGCAGCAGTGAACAAGGAGCAGTGGTTCTGGGCTCAGCCAGCTGAACTTGTGTTCCTCTTTCCTAAGGAGAAAAAAAAAGAGGAAAAAAAAAAAAAAAAAAGAGACAAGCCTTTTCCCACGCAATCGCTGCTCTGACATCTGAACATCTGAACCCACTCATGGCCCCACTGTTAAATCTCTGTGATGAGAGAACAACTTACTACAGGATTTTACTATTTTTTTCATTCTACAGAGAATGTACCTGCAGAGCCAGCCGTAGATCCTGGACTTCAGGGAGCCTGGACCTTTTTGGATGTGTCTTCAGGATGTTTTGCTGGCAAACGCAGCCCTCTGCCTCTTTCCCTGTGAGGCTCCAGCTTAGTGCTACACTACTTTTTGCCAGGCAGAGCAAGCACGTAGCTGCCCTCAACACCATGTTGGTATCTGCAGCAGCAGGGACACGCACAGGACCTCAACCTGGTGGGAGCTGCATCGGCATGTCCGGCTCTCCGGGAAGGCATCAGCAGGGTCCGGGGAGCATGCTGATCCCAGTGACGAGAAGGGCAGGGGCAAGCAAACTTTATTAGGCTCTGGGCAAATATTTCCTACTTCAGAGAGTGCCTATACGCTTGGAAGTGAGCTAGGAAGGTGTCACGGAGACATCTGTCCTTGCAAAGGGTGGTAAGAGAGCAGTCCACGGGCCAGCAGCCTTTAATCCTGCCTGTGGCTTCTCTAGCCACGACAACCCAGCCTTTTGATGCACAGGGCAGTGAACTCATGGAGAGAAAGGGGGAGCCCCAAGCTGCTGCCCCGACACAGCAAACTGGGTAGGAGAGCAACTGGTTGCAGCAACGCCTGGGTCAAGCCAAGCTGCTGGAGCACCGGCCACCCCCCCGAGCCGTGGCAGCCCCGCGTCTCCCCTCCTGCCGGGAGCTGGAGCCGTGCCGGGCGCTCACATAGCACTGGCCATAAAAGCAGACAGGGCTTGTGATGCAGGCAGGGCAAAGGCAGAGTGCGTGTTCTCACTGTAAATAAAGTGAGATGATTAATTAAACTGCAAGCCTGCTGCCAAAAGGAAGAATGGGGCTCAGGTGGCTAATTAAACTCAGGCTGCAAATCCAGCCAGAGAGTTTCTGCCTTATGGTCGTGCACACAACATCTGCTCCTTTAAGATTTCAAGAGATAAAGGCAGAAGAGGTACAAGAATGTAGGAATTCCAGGAGAGCCCCTGCAGCAGACCCTCTGCCGCCCAGCACCCGCCAGCCAAAGGATGCAGAAGGCACAGCCTGAACTCCACAGGGACACAGACATCCCTGGAAACTCCTCCTCCCCGATGGAAACCCAGCGATACACCCTGATAACCACCACCTCGCCCAGAGGTGCCTGCAGTGCTGCTAAGGGGGGGCTCTGCTTTAGTATGGTTTAATATCATATTACAGTAAGGCCAGTGCCGGGCAGAGCCCCCTTGCCCCCCAGAGCTGACAGGAGGGTGCATGGCAGCCGGCAGCACGCCTGCACCTCTCCTACCCGGGTCTCGGCGAGTCCGGCGCTTCCCGCAGCACTGGGCGAAGCAAACACCACTGGGACTGCGAGCGGCAGAGTGGCACCAGCAAGGTCGCCTCGGGGCTGGATTTCCCCCTCTCCTCTCCCTCCCCAAACATCTGTGCAGATGTTAACAGGCATGGCAGGGCTCGGTTTTCGATACGAAAGGCAAAGGGTTAGAGTTGAGCTTTTGGGTAAGCGACACCAAGAAAGTCAAAGTTTAATTGACATTCCTGCCCGGGATGAAAGCCCGTGGCTGCCGGTGCCGGCAAAGGCTAAGAGGGGCCATTGGTCACGGGCTGTAAAGGCCACACACAAGGCGGCACTGGGACAGGTCTGTGCTGGAGGGCGCTTCATCATCAGGGCTTGGCTGCAGCGCTCCCTCCTCAGCCTCTCGCCTCCCCACATCCCTCGTGTGGAGGCAGCGGTGCCAGGAGCATCCCTGCCTGTGCGTCCCCCCGGCAGCCTTTGGTCCCCACCTACCAAAGGGTTCAGAGGAGGCTGTTGTCCGAAAGCCTCTTTGAGCAGCGCAGGGCTCATCGCACCTGTCTCACCTCAGGGGCTTTCTGGTGGGGAAGATTTATATCAAACAGCATTCAAAACCTGTCAAGTTTGCAATAAAGCCCCCTTGCAGACGGACCAGCTCGGGACCTGGCAGCAAACACTGCTCACACCCAGAGCTGAGCAGGAGGGCAGGACGGGAAACCCGGCGCTGCCAGGCAGAGCCCGGGAGCCGGCAGTGGAATGGCTCGCAAGGGCTGCCCGGGGGTCTGAGCAGCACTGCGCCGCTCCCCGTCCTTGCCTCCCCCGTGGGGCTGGATCCTGTGTCTGCTGGACACCCTGCAGCCCCTTGCTGCAGCTCTCCCAGGTTGCAGAGAAGCCAGGGGCTTCAGGCATCGCCTCCGAGCGTCCATGAGCAAAGCAAACGGCCGCGGGCACCTGCGCTGCCGGAGGGCTCTGCCACGCGGAGGGGGTCATGCACGTGAATTACAGCACGGGGCATATTTACAGACTTCCCAAGCGGCCTGAAAACAGTTATTACATTAAATGCAAGGTCTGGCAGATGCAAGTCAGTAATTTCACCTCTGATGTAACTCGTTCACAGCACCGATGTCACGGGGAGGGAACTCATTTGATGTTTCCCATTAGTGCGAGAGCCCCTGGCTTCACTGCAAGCCCTTCCCACTTTAAATGCTTCACTGGGAAAACGGAGCCACTAAATTCAGCTGCAGCCTCAATCCCTTTTAACTCCTGCATTGTAGGGGAGCTTCAGGCTCCAGGGGAACTACTGTGACTTGTTTTGGGCTCCTCAGAGAAATCAAAGCAAACAGCAAAGCATCTTATTAAATCAATACAGACTTGCAGGCTGCTGGGGGGGGGGGGCAGGGGGAGAACCGGGATCAGACCCAGGGCAGCTTTTCCTGGCTTGCCCCACTGATCCAAGGCCGCTGCAGGGACAACAGGTCATGGCATGGCTTTGCCTCGCTGGGGGACCTGTGGCAAAGGGGAGAGGAGCTGGGCTGGGGCTGCTGCCCGGGACAGGAGAGGAGACAGGGCATCACAGGCATACAGTCGATCATCCCACAGCAAGACTGGCCAGTGGAAACTCACCCACCCTGCTGTGGGGCTGTATCAATACCAGAATAAAACTGGGCAGAAGGATGCACAGCCCCAACTCACTGCCACCCCCAAAACCCTTCAGAGAGCCAGCAAAAGTGTGCAAACCGCTGCACAGCACCCACCTGCACCGCGCTCCAGCGCTGCCAGGCACCAGGGCTGGGACAGCAGCCTCCTCCCAGCAGCCCCACTGTTTTCAGTTTGTTAAGAAACAGCAAAGCACTTAGTCGTCATTACAGAGCCCTCAACTGCCAAATTCTTTCCTTCAGCTATAAATCTGTTTCAGAGCTGCAAGAGACACGAATACCCACAGGCTGCTACTTTCCCCCTCACAGCTCACCACAGCAGGCAGGGAAGGAGCGGAGGGCAAGCCCCAGCAGGGATGGAGGTAGCCAGGCAGAGCCAGCCAGGGGGGGCAAACCCAGCCCTCCCCTAGGATGGCTTTGCACTGCTGCATACAAGCCAGAGAGGGCTGGTGGCCAGGGACTGAGGGTCCCCTGTCCCACCTCAGTGAAACCCAGAGCAAACAGGGACAAACCAGCTACACACAGCCAAGCACAAAGGGCTGAGCCCTGCAGCCAGGGACCCAAGACAAACCCCCCTGCACACAAGCTTGCCAGAGGTCCCTAAGAAAACTCAGCGACTGGAGTCAATTGTGGTCAGGTGGTTGTTATTATCAGTAGTTTTCATCGTAATTCAGAACGGCTGCCACTTGCCAAGCGCTTTCTGCAGCAGCCCGTTATTAATGGCACGTTGAAACACAGCTGAGCTTTGCTTTTGCTGTCAGACATGTATGTTTGCTGTCAGCTGCTCCTCACAGCCTGACAAAACTTTGGGGTTCTCCTGTAGATGGTCAGTGTTCCCAGAGCCCCCGGGGCCGAGCTGCCCTCGTGTGCGGGACCAGCTGGGGTGGCTGCCACCAGGTTTCCCCATGGCCAGCGGTGCAAAACCCCCGGGGCCGCCCCACCAGCAGCCCCCAGCACTGAGGTTGGTGATGGCCTCTTGGAGCGGCCATAAGGAGCAAGATGGGGCATATCCGAGCCCACATCCCATCTGCCCCTATGACCAGGCCAGATGCCTTGGGGAAAAGTCAAATGATCCTGGAATAACAGAATAATCTGCCATAATAATTCATCCTGATCCCCGTTAGGCATGGCGTTCACCGAGCAGTGGGATGCTCCTCCCTAGTTATTTTCCACAGTTCCTTGTACAGCTCCTTGAGAATCCTGTTGGGAAGGGGACGCTGGATGGGGAAGGATGGGCTGTCCAGGGGGATGGGTTCTGCTCCCACGGGCAGCCCGGGATGCCCTGCAAGGAGGAGATGCTGTGGTCCACACCAGTGAACGCATTACACAACATGGGGATGCTAGCTTTACCTCTGGCACAACTATGTCAAAAATCAATAAAACCTCCTATAAAATACAAGCTTTTGGTGCAAATATAGTGGATCCCCCTGCTCTCTCTCTTTCCCTCCTGCTCTGTCTCGTGTTCCCACAGGATCACTAAAATCTCCACTGTGGTTACAGCTCCATCGCCAGCATTGCCGGGATGCAGCACCCTGCCCGCGCTCCCCCTCCCTTCCTGCCCCTCTCCTTCCCAGCCTCCATCCCTGCCTGGGACCATGGCAACGGCCATGACGTCTCCTGCACCTCAAGGGGGATTTGATTACGTGGGCTGCGCATGAGAAAGTTCCAGTTGGAGCAGAAATGGATCTAATTATTGACACTAACGGCGGCACAGGCTCAGCAGAGGAGTGAGGTGCCGGGGAGGTGGGGGTGTGCTGGGCAGGACTGTGCTCAGCAGCATCCAACAGCTCTGCTTTGAGCACAAGGTCAAGGACAGAGCTGAGGCTGCTTGACCTGGGTGCGAGAGAGGACCAGACACCAGATCTCCCCTCCTCCCTGCCCCCTGCCTGGCAGCTGATGCTCTCTGGGAGGATCCAAAGCAGTGGTCCAGAGATCCCGGTCCTCCCTTGCCCCGTCCTGTGCCCGGGCAGCATCGTGCATCGCAAGGGAGGGCAGAGCTGCCAGGATGAAAATCCAAATAGGCCCCGGCTTTCAAGCGAGCAGCTGACATTTGTGCTCTGCAATCGTTTTCGCAGGAGGCAGATCCCGGTAGGAAGTGTTCCCCGAAGCTCCTGGCGCCGGCTCGTGGCAGCGGCACGGTGCGGCTGAGCTGCACTGGGGCACAGGGCTGGGTGCCAAGCTTCCACACCACGCTGAATGTGCCACGGCCAGTGACCAGGACCCCTGCTGGCCCTTCCTACCTCTTTACAAAGTGCTTCATTTCAGGACTCACAGCTGGATGGGAGTGCACCCCAACAGCGCTCTCCCTCCTCCAGCTCAGCTTTTCCTTGGCTGGGCTGACCCGGAGATGCTGGAGCAGCACAAGTGCTCATCCTGCAAGAGCCCCGGTGCTGCCTCGCACCCCCCTGGGGAGACAAGCGTGCGTGGGTGCCGGGGGTGGGCAGACCCAAACCCCTCCGCTGCGACCCTGCCGGGGCAGGAATACGTTGGGAGATGAAGGGAAGCACTGGAGCTCTGCCTCCCAGGCCATGATCCAGAAGTGGGTATGGAAGGGAAAAATTCAGCCTGCTCAGGGCCTGGGCTGCGTCTCCTCATTCCCATGCTCCACGGTAAGGCGAGGGCACCCGTGCCCCTGTTCCGGAGCGGGGGTCGGAGCCGGCGCAGGGGGTGGCCGTGTCGCTGGGGAGGATGAGCCGCCCATGCTGCAGCTCCTCTTTCAAAGAGCCTTGGATGAGGATTTTCAGTCCCTTCTTCCTTCAATTTCAATGAAACTGCAATTTTTATGCAGAAAAAGAGCCTTGAAAAAACAATCTTTTGGCATGTTTTTGAGGCAAAAATCCCCTTTTTCTTGGAAAACAGGCCAAAACCTAGCCCATATTCACTTGGAAATGGGCCTTGTTCTATTTGAAAAACAGCCCAATTTTTCGATGGAAAATTGGAAAATAGACCCAGGTTGGCTCTGGGAGAACATGTACGTTGCAGCAAAACTTTCCATGAAAACGGCCTGGAGACTGCAATAGAGCAAAAACCCTCGAAAGTGGAATTTCACCCGCCCAGCCCAGTGCCAGTGGGACTGCGCCGGCAGGGATGCTGTGCCACCAGCAGCTGGAGAGGCTTCTCCAGCCTGCCTCGAGCTCATCGTGGCTCCTGCTGCTGCGGGCTGGAGGAAAGGCAGGTCCCCTCCACCCCCGGCAGGGTTTTTTCCAGCCTCATATGAGAAATGAACTCCCCTACAAAATTTGCCCTGCTAATGTGATTCTGGCATGGCATGTTGTCCAATAGGACTTCTATTAAAATATGATTTCATCCTGCTTATAATTTCATTATCTGAGGCATTTGTGTAGAACATCGACCACACAGGTAATATATGGGTAGGGGAGCTAGATTAGAGAGCATGTACGTTTTTTAATGGAGGGTTGCAAGAGGACGTGAAATAATCAAGGCTGGATACAACTGCCATCATTTACTGGTGCCTGACATGGTGAAATACTTCATCGAGGGGTTATTGCCATTTAACACATCTTTCACTTCTTCCATCTTTCCTGAGTAAAGTGCCCAGCCGTCCCATCCGTCTTCAGGCGGGATCTGTCAGCGCTGCTCCCTGCTCCGCCTGCCAGCAGCAGCGTGATGCTGATGTATGCCGCAATCACCCGCACCCAGCAGGAAGCCTATTTCTCTTTTATTTATCAGCACTTGAGGTGTTCCATGTAAATTCAAAGACAGGAATGTACCAGTGAGGAGAAAATGGTCTTGTTCATCTCGTGCCCCATCCATCTCCCCCCAGACCTCTCCAGACTGTCAATTCATTTTACCTCCCACCTCCCTGTCTGCAGACACCTTGCGTGGGACTGCGGCGAGGGACGGCTTTGCTGTAACTCAACCCCCTCCCAGCCGCCTTCAACTAATCTGCAACACGCTACCAAACTCAAAGGGTATGTTGCATCGCCACTTTCCTAGGCAAAGTAGCTGGGAGTAAGGAAAAAGGCATTTTTGGCCCCTTCCAGCAGCCTGCAGGCTCCAGGGGGCTGGGGGTGCCGGGGGGGCAGCGGGCGGCAACTCCTGGCTCTGGTGGTGGGTAGACGATGCTCAGCCCAGCGCTGCCACTTAGCATTCCCCCTGCGTCTGAGGAATAAACACCGCTTTGTTTTAAGCCCCCTTGCTGCACAGGCAAGAAGCACTTAGGGGCTTTCATAAGCTCATCTGCATAGTAATGCTGGAGAATTCTTATCTGGAGTGATCGGAGTGCCAAAACCCACAACCCAGCCGTAAATTATGGGGAGGAAGTGCCGCAGAGAAAATGACACTGGTGCGGTGCGGGGAGCGGGGCTGCTCTGGAGCTGCTCTCATGCCACCCGTTTTTAAGCAAACGGCTGAGCAAGAAGGGGGCAAGGCAGGGGGCAAGGCGGGGAGCAAGGAGGAAAATCTGGGTGCCCCAGGCGGAAAGGCCAGGCTGTGCTGCCAGGCGGCTGCCGGTGCCTTGTCCCCCAGATCATGAGCAAATTGTGGCTGCGGGGGGACTCACAAGGTGCCCACAGTGGGAAGCACTGGCAGCACCAGAGAGCCCCAAAGCCCCGCACTGAAAAGGGGCCGTGGTGCTGCCCAGGCACCAATGCTCACTGTAGCCGGGGAGCTCAGGACCTCCCCACCCTGCTGCTGGCCCGTGGGAATAGGGGCCACATACCAGATGGGCGATTGCTAGGGAAATTCTGATTTACGAGCAGCAAAACCTGCTAACACCGTCACTCTCCAGTTAGGGAGATGTGTTTTCTCTGGCGTGCCGTAGGAACGGGGGCTGCTTTGAGCTCGAAGCCTTCCTGAGCTCCCAGCCCTCTGGGTGTGAGAGTCTGGGAGGTGATAACTTATGCAAACACACACGCTATTACCCAGCCGGCTGAATTCAGCATAAATCAAGAACTCTGCAAGAAAAACAAAGATGGTGAAACAAGGCAGGGCAAATGGAACAAAAGCCCTTTCCTAACTTAGATGATAACACAGATAGGGAGCCAGGCGGCATTACACAGGCTGCAGCAAGCGCAGAAACCCTCTGGGAGATGGGGCTTGCCAGGAGCAGGGGCACCCAGCAGCGCTCTCCCTGCAGCTCCTGCAACCCTTCCCCGCAGCCCTTCCGCCCCACAGCCTCATGGCAGGAGGCTGGGAGGAAGAAGATGGGTTTGCTCAGCTTCCTCCTCCAACTCCTGCAACACTGGGCAGCCTCTCATGAGGAGAGTTTGGGAAGAAACGTGCTGCCAGTGCCCATGGTGTACCTGGGAGGATGCTTCCTGAGCCTGGGGAGGGGACCTGCAGCCCAGACACCTGTAAAGTCTCCCCAGAGCCACAGGGGACCGAAAGGGACTGATGTAAAAGAGAAATGAGTCTCAGCACGGTGCATAATTCATTTGTGAGCTCAGCGGGTACTGAGAGCGGTGCCCGCAGTGTGGGGTGTGATGGATGCAGGTGGTGACGAGGCAGCTGCCACGAGCGCTGAGCTCTTTTCAGCCTCAGCACATTGCTTTGCAGGGGAGACACGGCCCAGGGAGAGTGATGGTTTCAGGGTGGAGAGCAGGGGGGAAAGAACCGCTGCTGGAGCCTGGAAAGAGCAGGAAAGAGGAGGAAATCACACCTGGCTTCAGCTGCTAACCCGCTCCTTGGAGCCAAGGCAGGAACAAACCCAGAGCCCACCCCCGGCCATACCTCGCAGCAGCCTGCTGTAAAACCAGGGGTGCCCTGGCCCAGGCTGCTCACCTGCTTTTTCCTGACTCTGGCCACAAACGCAGCTGGCATCAATGATGCCAACCGTTCACACCTCCCCCTTGGGCTGGGGACCGCGGGGGCTTGGCTGCGCACACGGGCTGCTGCTGTGCTGGCGAGCTGTGGTGAGCCCGGAGCTGGACGGCAAACGGCAGCAGCGGGGCTCAGGGGTGTGATGCTGGGGGCAGTGAAGCCGGGCTGGGGGCAGCATCCGGATGGGACTGCTGGCAGGGGAGGCACGTCCTCCAGCACAGCCCCTGGTGGCATCACACCCTGGCATGGGGGAAGCCGGAGTCTGAGATCACATTCATCAGTCAAAGAGCCACTGAGAGGAGCCGGGGGTTCAGCTGGCACATCTTTAAATCATCACTCATCCTGTCTAAAAGGAGTTAAAAAAGCACTGCCTGCAAGGTCCTGCTGGAGCCCTCGGAGCATGCCGGGGTACTCCAGCCCAGGATATACAGTACCACGGGGCTGGAAAGTTGTTCGCTGCTCAGAGCTCAAAACAAAACCACGTGTGTCCCACTCCTGGCTCTTGGAAACTTCCCATTCCTCCCATAATGCAAGAAAAACATGGATGGGCATGAAAGGAAAGGGGCTGCTGACACCAGCAGATTTGTGACTGCCGTCATGAGCTAAGCAGACGCTCTGGCCATCCTAAATCGTCCCGTTCCCAGGAAGATGCTTGGGGTGTAGCACAATAAAACATGAGCTTTTTTCTGCCAAGTTACGTCAGTTATTTACAAGGCATTTCCAAGATGGAAAAAATCAGGGATTATTGTGGATGCGCATTAATTTCAGCTCCATGCATGAAAAACATTCAGTGGGAGCAGAGTGGGTCCCCTGCACTGGCCGTGCCGCAGAGCCGAGCCCCGGAGGCGGCATTCCGGGGGGATGCCTTTCCTGGAGGGTAAAAGGGAAGGTGGGAATTAGGGCGCTTGGGTCCCCCTCCTGACTCAGGGCTAATTTGCTGACCCACCCCAGGCTGGCAGCTTGCTTTGCTTTCCACACTCACTGGAGGCCGCCCCTGCCACCACCTCCCGAGAACCCTTTCTTCTTATTATTTTTGGCAAAGAGCCTTAAGAGTAAAGGAAGCAGCTCGCATGGAAAAGGACGGGTTTTGCCGAGGCGGCGCAGAGCCCCTTGCCGTGTGCTCCAGCAGCACGGAGCAGGCAGCAGCACGGCAGGAGCCACCGCCGGTGCCCGGGCAGCGCGGTGCCCGCAGAGCTGTCCCTCGGCCACCTGGGCTGCAGGAGCCTCTGCAGGGAGCGAAGCAGGAGGGGGAGACCAGGCATGCAGCTATTGATTTATTCCAGCTATTTTAACAGATTACTGGAAAGAATAAAGGAGGAAAGCCGGCACTGCTCGGCTCAGCCAGCAGTGCATTTCCTCCTAACAGCTCTGTCGCTGCCTGCACGATTGCTCCCCGCGGACCTGTTAAGTGAAGAAGTCCCTCGCTGATGGCAGCAGTTGGCCTCTCCACGCGCGCGGTCCGGGCTGGCGGCCGGGAAGGCATTTCTATTCTTAGCCGGCTTCTGCATCCTCTCACAGCATCCAGCTGGTGTTTGCCTGACTTTTTCCTCCACCGCCGGCTGTTTTTTTTTTTACAGACATTTTGTTGTGCAGGAGAAGCTTGAGGTGGGGTTTCTAGGCAGGGCAATTCCCCTGCAGCAAAATCCGAAATGTTCTGGCAGCGGGGGCATTTGCAGAGCAGGGGATGCCATGAGAAGGGGCGCCTGAGCCTGGACCAGCAGGTGCTCGTGTCCCTTCCCAGCGCCCGGGGATGTGAAAGATGCTCCTTCCCCCTGGGGAGCAGAGCAGCTCCCGCAGAGCAGGGGCTGCGTGTCGGGGGCTGCGGATGCCAGGGACGAGCCCCCACCGGGACAGACCATATGCTGGTGCGGCATTTGCAGCCCTCCCAGCAGAGCACAGACACCTTTTGTCGCCTTTCCATCCTACTACATATTTATCAGCCTGATTTGCATGGTCCTTTGCATAAGCTGCTGGGCCGGTCACTGCAAAGTGTCTCTCTTGAAGACAATCTGAAGTATTCATCTAAACAATTCTGGCGGCATTTTGACTTCCCAGGACAGAGCCTTTGTTTTATGCTATTGCCAGCAAATTCCTGGTCAGATGGGCTCAGGTTTCCAGCGCGCCATTAGCACACAGCCGTTCCCATTGAGAACTGCGGAGAATTTCCCCGTTTCCTTCCAACTCCCAACAGCAGCAGCCCGGATCATGTTGGGAAACCTGCTCCTTATTTAGGTGTCCAAACACAGTTGAGACGAAAACCTTGTTTAGAAACGCAGTGGTGGGACGAGCCTCCGAAGGCTCTGCCACCGCGGGCTGTGCAGCAGCACTTCTGTTGACATTACTCACCCAGGCAGTTTAACCAGAAAGCTCCTTTCCTACTTCTTACAGCTCCATTGAGCGAGAGGAAATAGGGTCGTTATGCTTTTGATTTCAGACCCTAATTAGGCCTCAGGAAAGGAAATAATGCTACTGAGGTAATGCGCTCGGCGCTCACCAAAGGGTCCCGGCATCGCTCTGAGCTTTGACAGGGTTCAGCCGTGCACGGGGTCCCTGCTTGGCAGTCCCGAGACGGTGCTGGGGAGGGAGGAGGAGCTGCTCCCGACCCACAATAGCCCCATTGATGGCTTCCCACGGGGATGCGGGAAAGAACCACGTCATTGCAACCTGGCATATGGGTAGAATAGACATCAGGGTGATGGTTTGTACATGAAAAACACCCAGGCAGCGCTCTCTGGCTCTACAGCCAGCCCGAGGTGACCGGGCATCACCTGGCATGAAGGAAGCTGAGGGGTCGAGGCATCACGGACACGCTGCATCCCTACCTGGGAGGTGTCAAGTGGGCTGGGCACTTCATTCAGAAAATATCACGTTTCACCACTGAATAGCTTCCTCCAAAAGAGCCATCTGTCCTCTCGTTCTGTCTTTAAAAATTGCCCTGTCATCGTGGAAAAAGCCCTTTAGCACGCTACAGAAAAGAGGTCCGATGTCATACCAGTATAACCCAAACCTCGCAGAGGAGGTAATGCCCGGTCTGCTGCTACGCCTATTCCACTGCTACAACTCACAGCCAGCAGCTTGTTTAACATTCAAGTAAAGACTTGGGTTTTTAAAATAAAAAGAACATTTAAAGATGTGTGCATTGAAATGTATATGAGAATGTGCACACACTAATATGCACGTCTGGGTATCTGTGTCCTGCAGGAGCATGAAGGGACCTTAGGCTTTCTCCAGCAGAAAAATTTGGTCTAAAAAAGTTGGAAGGGAAATACAAAAGTCCTAGATTTCCCATTTCTTGATTAGAAGCAGCCATTTCTGTGTTCTGTTCCCAAAATCAGCTGCCGCAGCATCGGCTGGGAAGAGCCCTGGGGTCGGGAGCAGGCAGCGTGGGACACCAGGTTGGGGACACCAGGCCAGGGCGATTGCTTTAACAATTCTGGAAAAGCAAAAAAAAACCCCACAGCAACAATCTAATAAACTTGTTTCTGCAAATACATCAGTGTCCATTAGGCCAGCACGTGGCTCCTCGCCTGCTCGATGGGTCGGCTGCCCGGCGTGATGGCTGAGCGCTCCAGCCTGGATCGATGCTTCCCAGCTTTATAAACCCACTAATCACCCTGATTTATAGGCAACATGTCTCGGCGGCACCCGGAGGCCTCCTGCATTTGTTCTGAGAGGAGGGTTTAAACCTTTCCTGCTTTTTAGTACTTCTGGTTTGGAGAAATCCGTGGCTGCCAGCTGCCCCCAGCCCTTTCCCTGCTGCTCCCAAGGTTTGCCGGGGTGGATTACCCGCTGGCAGGGCGGGGGGAGGCGGAGGGCTGCTGGCCCCCAGAGGGGGGGTTCTGGGGTCCCCCCGGGTTTCTGGGGTCAGGGCTATCTCCAGCCCCACGGCTGAGACAGCAGCTCTATAGTACAAGCAATATTTGTGCTGTAATTGCACCCTTAATGAGCCCATCCTCTGCTTAGCAACTGCTCCCTGTTATCTGCAGAGTATTTGCTCGGAGAGGCAGCCCTGGCTGCTCTGCCGCCTCCCGGGGCTCAGGGCAGGCGTTGAGCTGCCTCTCAGCCCAGCCAGGAGCCTGGGAATCCCTCCCTGCCTGGCCCAGGGAGCTGCCTGTGCAGCGCAGGCAGGGCCCCCCAACACCCGGCTAACAGCCCCACGCGGGGCAGAGGGAGCGGGAGCAGCAGCACCGGCACCGGAGCATCTCCACAGGGTGCTGCAGAGCATCTCCATGGGGTGCTGCATCTCTGCAGGGTGCTGCACGCAGCCTGATTAGCCCAGGCATTGCCCTACTCCACAGACTCGCAGGGCGCAGTCTGCTCAGCTAATCAAACGGAGGTGAAGTGCCGACTTGATTGCAGTGACTAAGTACCTTTGTGGGCAGCAAATGCCAGGCGCCGGAGAGCTCTTCAATCAAACCGCACAGAAGATGGCACAGCGAGAGCCAGCAGCCAGGAGCACTCAGGGTTCTCCTGGGGACCAGTACGTGCTCGTGAGAGCAAGGATAATGAGGGGAGGAGGGATGGGGACGGTCCTGTCTCCATCCCTGTGCATTGAGGCACACGGGGGGGCTGCAGGAGACTCATCAGCCAGGCTCAGGCACACCAGCCTCATGGCTGCTTCTGGTCTTCAAATCTGTGTGTCCACAGACTTTAAGTATTTTCAAGGAATTTCCTGTATTTAAAGAGAGAGAGATGCTCTTAAGTGCTTCCCTGGACAAGGGCCAGAGCACTGAGCACCTGCAGGACGGACCCAGGCTGGGGACCGCACGGCTGCACGCCTGCTTCTGGGAGGGGAATATGCTCACAGATGCATCTTCTCCTGAGGACCAGTTCCTGGCTCCTGCCTGCAAGGCTCTCGGAACTGGTGCATGAGATTCCTGACACAGAGGAGAGTTTTTGCATCTACTGCATCTCCTGGATGGCTTCCCAGGCTGGTGCCTGGGTGCTGAGTGGCACCAGAGGGGCTGCGGGGATGCGCCCAGCCTCACGCCCAGCGCCAGGGAGGAGCACTCCTGGGGCTGATGGCATCCATCGGGCAGCATGAAAATGCCTGCGCAAAACTACGAGTTTAATAGTTCACATTAACCTTTGCACTATTAGCACCCGTTAAAAGGAAGCAATTAAACACCGTCAGGCTGGTTTATAGGCAGGCGTTGTCGACACAGAGGCTTGCACGCCCGGCGCAGCGCACCACCACATGCAGCTGCCCAGCCAGCCCTGTGCGCGCTGCGGAGCGGGGCTGCGGGACCCTCGCCCATGTGCTGCTGCGGGGGGACAGACCCCGTGCGTGAGCCCGAGCACCCAGCCGGGCTGGAACTGCTGACCCACGTGTTCAAGTGCAGCCAAGCACCGTCAGAGGGGAGGGAGGCAATGTCAGCAAGGACCTGCGAGCATCTCCCTGGGGAACAAGGCCAGGGTGGGATGTGTTGTACCCGCTTTTGGCAGTGCTCGGCAAAGACCCTCTTCCCATCACTCCCGCTTTGCTGTGAAGGTCTTTGTGTTCTGCTGGCCATGGTGGCCCCATGGGACACCAGTGCTCGCACAGTGCGAGGTGGCTCCCATCCCGGCTGATGCTGGCCGCCTACAGCATTCTGGGTCTACTGGGCTGGGTTTTTTTCCCAGTTTTCTATGCTATTTCCTTTGAGCTTTCGAAGAAATAGGCTCTTGCCACCCCAGAGCTGCCTTTTCCAGCCCAGCACTGCAGCCTGCCCGGATCCCACAGCCTGAAACACAGGATCACCTCCCAGAACAGCGGTGGGAAGGGAGGTGTGAGAGGCCGCTTTAGCTGCGTTTTGTAAATAATGCATTAGTTTGCACTTACAAGAGTCTGAAAACACAGCACGCTGGTTTGTGTGGGGCTGCTGAATCAGCTGCTGCTCCCTCTGCGGCAGTTCCCCCAGCGAAGTGCAGCATCTCCCCGCTCCCCTGGGCTCCTTCCTCCCCACAGACTCTGCTTTCCACTCTTCATTTCCTCTTGCCTATTTAATGAGTTGGTAAGTAACAGGGATGATGCCTGCCTCGGAGCGCCCTGTGCATTAGCGAGAGATGATCCCATTAGGAGCAGTCCAGCGAGCCTGACTCGATGCATCGCATCCTACCCAGGGCTGTCACCCCAGACCAGCGCTGCCACCACAGAGCTGTGGGGTCCCACGGGATCCCCTGCCCCAGGCAGCCCTGCCTTCTCCCCAGGAGATGAAAGGTCTCCGGGGCAGCGTGCACAGCCCCATGCCAGCGGAGCGTGCTGGGTCCCGGTGTCAGCCCTGCCCCGGGATGGCTGCGCACATCCTTGGATCTGCAAAGCACCCGAGAAGCTCTGTCTGCAGGTGCAAACTGCTGTGCAAAACAAGGAAACTTCACCTGGAAAATGCAGAAGTTCCCAGAACAGTGGGTCATGCTCCAGGGAAAACAGAGTGTTTTCAGCTGTCTGCTGGTAAGAGAGAAAGCAGAGAAGGGAAAACAGGTTCTGCTTTTGGAAACTGCGACCTTCTCGCCCAGAGATCAGGACACAGCAGCTCATCAGCACCCATCTGTCAGAGACTCTGCGTGTTCCGGAGGTGTCAGAGCGACAGATAGCATAATTGCTAAATAATTCATCAGAGAAGACCAAACAAAAGCAAGCAGTAAGAGCAGCCCAACAGAGTAACTATGCAAGCAGATCCCGGAGAACTGGGGCTGCAGTGTGGTATCCACTTTTCAGCAAACCGTTGGCAAGAGCTGCTTGGAAAACTCTGGGTGGCTTCGTTTCCAATAACATGCCTGTTGATTTTCCCTCCATCCCTCCAGCAACTTTTGTGACATCGTTTTCCCCTTATATCCCTCTTTCACATTTCTATTTCGGACCAGGGTGAAGGAGAGCAGCAGGACCTGCACCGGCACAGCTCACACTTGCGTTGCTTCCCCATGACCCTGGAGCACCCTGGGGAGAAGCTAAACCAGTGCTGCCTGCAGCCAGGCTGCCATGGGGCCCTGGCAGAGCCAGCTGGGTCATCCCTTGGTACCTGCCTTGATCAGCATCTGGGGGAGCCAGACACCCCCAGAGCAGCAGCTGTGCCCTGGGGTGGCTGCTGCTTGTTGGTGCCAGTGCCCCGGCTGCTTGTGCCAGCACCGTGTGCCAGGCAGTGGCTCCGCTCCGCAGCCAAGTGAAGCTGCATCCAGAAATCGCAGAGGGGCAGGGCTGGCAGGTTCCTGGCACCCGTCCTGCAGGTTAAATCTGTCCCTGGCCACAAATTAGATGTGTCTGTTGAGTTCATCTTAAATTACAGTGCAGAGCAGCCCTTATAATTAGGAGCTTTGCTCTGAAAGCACATCGCCGCAAAGAACGCCCTGCGCACACTTCTTCCTCCCAGGCATAAATCAAGGCAGAGGGGCCCCATCCTGCCCACGAAACCGCATGGAGGAGGGCTCCAGCCTTGGGCACCTGCGGGAGCTCACCCCGAAGTGGAGGTGGCAGTCACCTGGAGCAGGGTGGCCGTGGCAGGACACGTGACGCTGTCCTGCACCTCATGCCAGGTTTCTGCCCAGTGCAGCACTGTTTCCAGCTCTACAAGACTGAGACGCAGGAGCAGCCAAACTGGGTTTTATCCCAAGCTCCAGCCCTAAACCCTCAGCTCCTCACAGCGGGTCTGGCTGTGCCAGGACTCCCTGGCAGAGGCACTGCGGTGTGCCATGCAAAGGCTGGCAGAGCAGGGATTGCTCTCCTCCGTGCTGTGTGGCATATCCAGCCCCACATCCCCCCAGCTGCAGTGCCACTGCCCAGGCAGCCATGCCAGCAACGCTTTGGCTGGCTGCTTCCCACCCTGGCATTGTTGGGATGTGGAGCCAAGCGGCTGCTTCCCAGGTGCCCAGGCGGCAACAGCAGCATCTGCAGTGACGGGCTTGGCACCGCTGGGGCCTTCGTCCTAAAAAGGGAAAAGGCAAAGCATCCAGATTTAAAAAAATACCCCTACTCTAGAGGAGACCAGGGGCTGCTATCTGTGCCCAAGCTGACTGGGACAGGGCTGAAGGGTGGCAGGTTGTTCCTACAGAGAAACACCTGGGAAAGTGAGGCTGAGCATCTGCTAACCCGAAAAAATGAAATGTAAGATGCTGAAAAATTATCCTGCCCATCAATCAGCTCTTCCGCAGCCTGCAGCCTCCACACGGGGCCTCACCTCGTGACTGCAGGCAGCAGCCTCCGCTCCGTGCCCCGCTCCGCCGAGAGCCTCCCGGCAGCGGCAGCCTTGTGTGCGCAGCCTTTGATAAATCTTGCTAACGGATGGGCTGCGAAAGCCATTTCCAGGCTGCGGCGCACGGTTTGCAGCAGTGAAATGCCATCCTGGACGGCCCCACGACCCATGCCACTTGCTTTGGGGGGCTGCAGACCCCCCCCGAGCACCGCATGGGGCCGGGGGCTGCGTGAGCCACCGAAACCATTGGTGGCCACTTCAGAGCCCTGTGCCTCCCCGTGCAGGTGTTTGTGCAAAGCCACAATAGCCAAAAGGTAATTGCTGTGCCGTGCCGGGCGAAGTGGCAACGTGGGTGCAGGGGCTCAGCCCAGTTGGGCCAGGGGGCAAAGGGGGGTCATGGGGAACACGAGCCAAGTTGAGGACCCGGAGCAGCAGGGTCCAGGGCTGATCCAGTCAGTCAGCCATGCACCGGTGGCTCAGCACAGCAGGATGAGGAGCCCGCTGCAGGTACGGCAGCAGCAAGAGGGCACCGAGATGTTTTCACACAGAGATGGCCTTTTTGTCAAAACAAAGCAGAACAGAAAATCTGCAGAGTTTTTTACCGAAACCTCACATTCTCACTTGCAAGTAAAATTTCACTTTCTGGTTTGTTGTTTTTTAACCAGAATAACCTAAAATATTTCAGAAATGTCCTCCTAGACCAACCCCAGATGCCTACCAGCATCTTCACCCCAGCAGCCCCAGCCTCAGCGCGCCCCTCCCCACCGCTTCCCGCCATGCCGGCGCGAGGGTGCAGCGGGGCACCGCGGTGCTGGGGCTCACCCTGCGCTCCAGATGCGACCGCAGTCTGCTGCGGCCGGAGGGAGCAGGGCACGTCCCCCGGGCAGTCCCCTCCTGCCCACCTCATACTTCTGTGGTCTTGCAATTGAGAGCAAAACCGCTCCCCGCTTCCCGCCGCTGCTGGTTTTGGCATTGCTGCCAGATCCACCACCGGCTTCGGTGCAAGGCATGCGGCAGCCAGGCTGGGAGGAGCCGGGTGCCTGCACCAGGCAGGACATCGCTGCGGAGCCTGAGCGCACTCCATTGCCTGCACAGCACTGGGCACAGGGCGTCCTGCCTGCAGCACGGGGCGGGTATTCGGGGTCCTTGCCACCCCCTCGGTGGCAGTGCTACTCCTGGTCTAATTCCTAGCCCCCAGCCAGCAAAGCACGCATGCTGCAGCTCGGTAATTGCGTTACTTCCCCTGAACACCCCCGGTAATGCATTGCAGCAGGAGCCTTCACCAAGCCCTGGAAGCTGGGACGGCTGCATGGTGCCTGCCTGGCCTGGCAGGAGGGGTGGGCAGGGGCACGGGGGCTGTCCCACACTGGGCATGCTGATGGTCCCTCCAGCCACCAGCATCGCTGGTCTCCACTCCCCCCCGGCCTGGGAGGACACCCCCATCCTCTGCTTCCTTGAACCCCACCGGGCAGCAGCCAGGTGCTTCCAGGCTTGTCACACCAGATGTAAACTTGAGCCATTGTCCCTTTAGGACGTTTGTCACCTAAAAATACCACCTGTGTTTTCCTGCACACCGTTGTAGTTCATAATTGGTGCATATAAATACATACATAGATATATATATATACCCACAGAAACACAGCTGAGCAGGGCTGCTATTTAAAGCCTGGACAAGGAGGAGGACCCACGCCAAGCCTGGTTTTTAGGAACAGGGCATAGGTGCAAGCCGAGGACACAGAGCCAGCCCAGTGACTGCGCACCAGGGTCATGGACCCATCGCCTGGCAAAAACAGGAGCATACCCAGGGGCTGGAAGAGGTTTAAATAAACGCTGCAGGCGGTGCGGGGCAGAGCAGCCAAGTCCAGCCATGCGGTAGAGCTGGGGGTGACCCCCTGCCTCAGCTCCCCTCCTCGTTGCATCCCATGGGGTTTCCCCCGAGGGGCATGGCTGTCCTGGTGCTGCAGCACCCCAACGCCACGGGCAAATAGGGCTTGCACAGCACCGGCCCTGGGAACGTTTAACGTTAGCAAATGCTGAATGCCAGGACGGGGGGTGCCCCGGCAGCACCTGCTCTGCCCTTACACCTGGGCACAAAGGCAGCCACTGTGCCGGGAACGCGACACCCCCGCCAGCTGAGCCCCGTCTTCCTCTGGGATTTGCGCAACAGAAACCCCAGCCCTGCCAAAGCCAACACAAGCTGCTGCCTCTGTGGGAAGAGGCAGAGCGGAGTTCAGAGCCTCTGCTCAAGCACAAGCACAAACCACCTCCTGCCAGCTCGGATGCCGTGGCTTTGGGGGTTTTTGCTTCCTCACCACCATCGTTTGAGTCAGCCCTTTCTGCAGCGCACTGGGAGCAAAAGTCTCCGCAAGCACCTCCGCGCGAAGCCACCCCGTTTCCCTTCGGTCCCACCCTGGACCCCACGACAACCTGAATGACCCTCAACGCTGCATCAGCCATCCCTGCTCCGGGGATGGTCAGTGGGACCCTATCCCAAATGGGCTCCCCTGGCCAGTGGAAGCAGTCACGGGGGTGGGGGGTCGCTGGCCCCTGGCCAGCAGAGCACCTGGGCAAGTGAGGAGTGCTGCTAGTGAGTGCCGCAGCCCAGGTCCTGCGCATGGGGGCTGTAGGAGAGCGCAGGGTGGGACGAGGGCTGCGCTTTAGCTGTGGCGCATCATGTGCCGCACAGCGCCAGGCTGCCGGGGCCGGACTCCTTGGGGCTGCAAAGCGAGGAGCATCGTGTTCGCCTCCTGCTCTGAACTCCACGCTACCGCTGAGCTGCATAGGTGGGGGGATGGGTGGCTTCACCTTTGCAGCCAAAGAATCAAACCCCCAGCCCTGCACCCTGGGCCACCCCCAGAGCCCCAGCTGGGAAGCCCACTGCCAGCACCATGTGGGATGGGACTGCAACAGCACAGCACAGGCAGGCAAGACCTTGGGTTGTCCGTGTGGCAGCACCTCCGGACACCCCCTCTCCCCGAGCTTGCTGGGCTGCAGTGGAAAATCCCCAACCAGTGCTCCCAGTGCCTGGCCACAGCGTGGATGTACCTGCCGTGGGCTCAGCCTGTCTCCATCCCCAAACAGCCACCACCCCCTGCTCAGGGCCAGCTGGCAGGTGACGATGCTGGGGCTTTGTCTCTGGCCTATGATGTTGCTTGTGATTTATAGGTCATTTTACAGCAGCTGTAAAGAGGCTGTAAATTATAGGAGGGGCATAAATTAGCCATGGACCCCTTTACTGGCCATAAAGATCTAAGGCCCACCACAGCTGCCTTTGGAGCTGGCACCCCGGGAGCATTCCCGAGGACAGCCAGGGGTGTCTTCAGCCAGGCCAGCGGGGCCGCGCCAAGTTATTTAGCACGCCTCAAATAAATGGGCCCTTTTATTCCAGCGGGGCCATGGAGTCGGCGGGTGACAGGTGGGGAGGGGCCGGTGCGATGGGGGAAGCCCCGGGGGGCGCAGGGGGCTCCCTGCCAAGTCTGGACCTTTCCCCTCTTGTTTTGTCGAGGTGGGCAGAGGGCACTCTGTCCCCCGCAAGGGGACTTTGGTGCCGGGACCCCCAGCCCAGCCCCAGGAGGGTTTGGTGGTCCAGCCCAGCAGCCGTCCGCTGAGATGCAGCGGCAGGACAGTGTGCCAAGGGGCTCGGGGGCAACGCCTTTGGTGGGTCTTGCTCCCAGCCAGCAGCACCAGGGTCCCTCTGCCCAGGGTGGGGGGAGCGACTTCTGCGCCACAGGATGCCAGGGACCCTCTGGTCCCCAGCTACCCATACCTATCAGGGGACCCAGGCTGCTGGCACAGGCCTGAGCACACGCTGATGCACACAGTGCCGCCGCAGCCCTGGTCTCCCAGAGAGCACAGGAACGCGGCAGGATGGGTGCAGGCAGGGCTTCACGTGGCTCCTGCCCCAGCTCACAGCACACAGGGTTTCTGTGGGGCAGCCCCACATCCTCCTCTTAATGAGCACGGGGTCAGCTCCTGCAGCCCTGGGCAGGCACCACTGTGGCCACTGCCCCCCGTGCCATATGCCCCGTGCGTGGTGGCCCCATGTGCGCCAAGTCCCCCAAATTGCTCTGCCGGCCCCAGCGGCAGTTGGTGCCCTGTTGCTCTCCGACGTGACCCTGGAGCACAAACAGCTTTGCAGCTCCTGACCGTCCCGTTAATTACATTATGTCTAACGAGAAGGATCAGGCGGAAGGGATTAAACTTTGAATCTGCTTCTGTGGTCCCGGTCCTGGTGCACAGGAGAGAAAAGCAGCTTTATCTATTCAAAACGGGAGTAATTTTTCACACCAGCTCCAATCCTGGCACTAATCTCCTTAGTTTACCCAGCCCGCTGTCGGCTCCACACACAGGCAGGACAGGCAGGATGCTCCCAGCCTCGGGGTCTCTCCATCCTTACCCAGCTTTGTAGCCTGCAGACAGTGGTGGAGGTGACGGAGTTATGACGGGGCAGGCAGGGGACTTTGCAAGCCCTGCCCCAGCGCTCAGCCTGCTCAAGGGACCCTTTCAGTGGCTTCTCCCCTGCCTCTGCTTGCTCCGCGCTGCGCCAGTCGCCACAGGACAAAACAGCACGTCTGGGGAATTTCTGAGAGCTGCCAGCAGCTCAGCATTTCCTCCTGCCAGAGGCTGCAGCTGCTCGCCGCATGGCCGGAGCGCGGGAAGTACCGGTTTGGGATGAAGCCTGTTCCCAGGCACTTCAGGGAAGAGTTTGCAAGCATTGGGGTCCACGCACACACAGTGCCAGCAGAGCTCCCGGTCCCCAGGGCCACCCGGAGCCCCACGGCCGAGGAGGGATGGAGCTGGGCAGGGAGGGCTGCAGAGCTCGCACGGGTCCAGCAGGACCCAACACACCGCAGGCGATGCTGCAGCCCCGGGCAGCTGCACCTCTGGCTGCCAGGGGAGCACGGGGGGCACAGGGGAGGGTTTGGCTGTCACCACCACTCCCAGCAGCTGCTCCACATTTTGGCCCCTCTGTAGCTGCGCCAGCGCAGGTCAGAGCACCAGCAGCTGGGTGGACAAGGGGTGCAGTGGGTGATGCTGGAGAAGCAAAGCCCCTGGGCAGGACTGGCAGCCACGGGAACCAGGCTTCCAGCAGCTGTCCCCACGTGCCCTGTCACCCAAGGTGGCCCAGTGCCTTGCAGAGCTGTGGCCAGGCAGCCCAGGGTTGCATCCACAGGAAGGTTTGGACTGCTTGGCATCAGCAGGTTGTTATAACACAAATAGGGAGATGGTTGTCTGGGCTGGGAATTGCCCAGCTAGAGGGTAGGGATTGTTTTGCCCAGTGACACTGTCAACCAGAGCGAGCCCCTCACGTGAGCACCCCTCCAGGCTCCTGGGCTAGTGATTTGCATGATTATTCAGCATGAATTTGCCTTTGTTATTGAACAGGGCATAGCCAGGGGTCACCGTTTCTGAAGAGCTGTGGTGCCGCAGCCCGTCACGCAGAGCTGCCAGAGACAAGGGCACAGCGGGTCAGCAGCCGGGCTGACACCCTGCAGCAACAGGGTCACCCCTCACGTCACTCAGGCTGCCATGACGAGGGCAGTTTGCATTTTGAGATGCTGGAGCATCACCTGCCTCCCCCACGTGCAGCCCAGCACAGAGCTGCGGTTTGTCCTCTGCCCAAACTACGCAGGAAAGCACTGGCTGGCCAGGCAGGATGGTGCAGGGCTCCCTCCCTGGCCAGGCTTGCCCCGCTCTTGCCTCCACCGCTTGGTGCATGATGCTACGCAAGCCGATGGCTTGGCCATGGGCTCCCAGAGCCGCCGAGCTCCCCGGGGAATTCCACGGACGAAGGGTGGGTTTGCTGTGGTAAGGGCTGCTCGGGGTCTTGCAAGCCTCAGTTTAATGCTCCAGCTGGGATTTCCCTGCACTGTGCTAGGCACAGAGCCCTGCAACAACTCCCTGGTGAATAAGGGCAAGCACAGCCGAGGACTCGGTGATGTTTGCAGCCTGCCTGGCAGACCCAGGTCCTCTGACGGGAGCAGACAAGACACCCCCGGGCAAAGGGCTCCCCTCAACATGCCGAATGTGACCCTGCAGCCGCCAGGCACGCTCTCCCTGCCTGACCTTGAGGTGTCTCGGGAAAAAACAGGGAAAACCTCTGCCCCCTCAGCAGAGGCATGGGGCTCAGCTCTGCACAGAGAGACCCTTGTGCTCCATGGCGATGCCTGCGCTCGGTGGCTGCAGTAGTCACATTCCAGCATGGGGACACAACTGAGGGGGACACGACTGGGGGGCAGGCATGGGGGGCTGCCCCGGCAGTGCAATCAGCTGGAGCTCGGCTTGCAAAGCCCCCCCCAGTAGCTGCAGCACTGGGAGTGGTGGGCGCAGGCACCAACCCCCCGGCCTGGAGCACAGCTGCCGTCCAGTGCTCACTGTGAGACAGCGGCAGTAAATCTGGGCTCGTTGCTGGAGACCCCAAGGAGAGCATCTGCAGCTTGTTTTCAGCATGAACTCCTGTAAAAAGGGCACTGTGCCTATAAATCCATCACGGGGAAGCTTCCTGGAAACCCAGTTCGGCTTCTGTTCCTCTAACTCCTCGTGCACAGAGCCCTGGCCGCTGCCAGCGTGGAGGCTGGGCAAACCCGAGGGGCTTTACACATCACATCTCTGCAAGCCTGCCTGGCCAGGTCCCCCCAGTGTCACCTTCTCAGGGCCCAGCAGTGGGGACAGGAGCTCCCACCCTTTGGGCACCAAACCCTGCTGCAACAGCTCCCTCTGAGCCATCCGGAAACCTCTGCCAGGGCCACCTTCTGAGCCAGGCTGTGCTCTGCCTCCTTTAGCATCAAACAGTTAAAACAGGCTTTAAAGCCTTCTTGGAAATCACAGCCCATCAGCGAAGAGAGGGGTAACTATTTTAAGGTCAAATATTGGCTGGTGAGCATACCAGAGGATGCTTCCTACCCCTGCAGATTAAACCCAAAGGAATTAATCAATAACAGTCTAATTTAAGAAGCTTTTATACGACTGTGCAGCTCTTGCTCTCTGTACCACTCACCTGCTCCAGCACTGCAGGTGCTCTTGTAAGCTGCTGATCAGGATAAGGCCCTGGGGAGAGCTGGGGACCACTTCATCTCTAGCTGGAGGTACCACGCCAAGCCAGTCCCCTCCCTGCGGTGAGTCCCTTCCCCTGCCTGCCCGGAGGACAGGGACCTGCGGGGCTGGACCTGTGTCTCAGGGATGCAGGAGCAGATGAGCATCTTCTGCTGCTGCCCCTCCCAAGGGGTTAACCCTGCTCTCCAGTTTACATTCCTGTGTGATAGGAAATGTGATCCAGCTGCCCCAGCCCGCAGGGGATCCAGAGAGAGCCATGGCTGCAGCCACCGCTGGAGCTGTGGGATCCAGGGCTCGGCCCTCCTGGGCTGGGGGACGACTGGTCCCTGCTGCAGGAGAGGCGGTGTGGCTGGAGGTGTTGCTTAAACTCCCCAATTACCAAACTCTGATGTAATTAAGCAAGAATGAAGAATGTGCATGGGGTTTGGGTCTGGCTGGCCCACCATCTCAAGTCGCCAAAACTGGTGACTGAAAGGACCTCTAACCAAGGGAGTCAATCTCAGGAAAAAACAGGTAATGATAAGAACACCGTTATGTAAATTATGCAGAAAACAGTCTCCAAGTGAAAAAGTTCTGGCTGCAAGAGGAGATGAGCTGATAAGGAGTTGCAATCACTAATTTGCGGTAGAAGCGAGAAACCGGTAACCAATCCTGTGTGTGAATGAAACGAATATGTAATGTACGATGCAAGTACTCTGCTGTATGTAATGTGTACCCTTGAGTACGTCGGTGTGCATGTGAGGAGGAAAGATCCCCCATGCACCCAGCGCTGCAATAAACCAATGTCGGCTTTCTAAACTAGCATTTGGTTTGGAGGGTTTTCCTGGTTATGATTTTCAGTAGCAGAGGGACCACCCTCCTGGGGACCTCCCTTCCCCTCGGCTGCACAAGTGCTGCAGCCCTGCCCGGCGGCTCTTGGGCTGCCGGGTCCAGGCAGGTCTCCGAGGGCTTGAAGAAGGTGATGGGGAAGATGGGCAGTTGCAGAGGATGGGGTTGCTCAGGGCAGGTGGGCAACACAGGAGGGGTTTTGAAAGCAGGTGGTGAAAGAAATGAGCTGGAAAAAAACTAATATAATCATGAGGGGCTCCTTTAGCTCTTCAGTGAGCAGGGACAGGGTGGAGAGACCCCTAGAAGAGTGCCTTTGGCCCCAGCCATTACTCTCAGGTGTCTGCAGATGTTTCTAGCACCTGGGACCCCAAAGGAGCGTTTCCACCTGGCAGTGTCCTGCACGGGGCCAGGCTGCAGCCGAGGAAGCCACAGAGCTGCTGCAGGAGCGGCGGGAGCGTGTGACCCCGGAGGTGTGTGGTGCAGGGGGCTTGGTCTCGGCGCAGGGTGGCCGTGCTGGGGGAGGACAGGAGTGCTCTGACAGCCACTGGGCAAGGCGCTCCGGGCAGAGCGTGTGTTGGTCCGGTGGGAACGCTGGCTGCGCTTTGGGAGCAATGCTGCTCCAGGGAGGGATGGAGAAATTTGGCTGTTTGAGAAGCAGGGAAAGGGCAAGAGGTGCCCAGCGGTTCCAGACGGGAAGGCAAGAGGAGCCATTTGCAATCTGGAGGGGGTTAGAGAGTTTAGGGTCTGTTTGTGGTTTGCTTTCCCTTCCTCCTCCTCCTCCTGTTTCCAGCGTGTGGGAGGCATCTTCGTCCGGCCTCACCAGCAGCATCAGGCTCATGTGGGTTTGGCAAAGCGAGCGGGCACCGCTCTCTGCCCTGGTCTATAAATACAGCGGCTTCTCCGGGGCTGTCTAGACAGGAAGCAGTCTGCAAACTGGGAGAAAACTCCCCGTGTTAAAGGGGGCCGGCAGCCTGTGCTGGAAGCCCAGGCAACACGGACTGCTGAAATGCTCAGATGTGCCTAGGAAGCTCCTCTGAAAGGGGCTGCTGCCAGGCTGGGTGCCAGGCTGCCTGGATGTGGCAAGGTCCTGGCCCTAGATCAGCTGGGCAGGAGCTGCTGCCTGCACCCCACGCCCTGCTGCTGCTGCAGGCATTGCAGAGCTCCTCCTGCCCTCTGCATCCGTGTCTCGTCCTTCAGGGTGCAAAGACTCCCAAAAAAACTTTCCTATTCCCATGTCTGGTAATGGGGAGTGCCCTGCACCAAGCACCTTTCTTCCAGATCCAGGGGATCCAAGGTCCTGGATGAGGTGGAGGAGGATGAGGAGGCAGCCGTGGAGCACTTCAACCGGTGTAGCTGCAACCGCCCCCTCATCCCGCTCTGGCCTGCCTTCCTCCCAGCCCAGCTGGCTCCTCTGCCTCCCGTCCTTATGCTGCGCTTTGCAAAGCAGCGTGCATGAGGACAGCTCTAGGGAGTGGATCCACTGGATCCCTCACTCATCAGAGCCTGGGAAAGGACTCGAGGACCCAACTGCTTGGGTCCTTCCATCCTTCCAGGCTCTGAACCTGTTAGAGTTTACTTTGCGTTGCTTTCGTTTTATACCCTCGCAGGGGAAAGTCCTCATCCTGGTTGTTTTGTTCCTAGATGTGGCTTTTTTCACTATAAATATCCAAGCATTGCTTGAAAGAAAAAAACAGCTCCTGGTAGTGGGGGAAAAATCATAGCCCATGGGTAATGACACATAATTACAGCCTTTCTCCTGATGAAAGGAGCTGCCATTGGGCTCCTAAATGACAGTGTGCAGAAAATGCTATTATCAGATTATCCGAGTGGCAAAATCTTTGCAGCAACAAGAAGGCAAAATGTATCGGGCCCTTGGGAGGAAGAGCAGCCAGCACCATCCTCAGCCCTAGCCTGCATGGGAGTGCGGGAGCTGGGGAGGCAAACCCTGCAGCCAAACGCAGCCCTGCAGCAGCCCAGGCTGTTTGCTCCCCCTGGAAACTTGCACTGACCCTGCCAGCTCGAGGGACCTGTCCCCGTGTCCCCTGTTCCCAGCAAGGAGAGGGGCTGCAGCAGCCCCCATGGGCCAGCACCGGGGCTGGGCTCTGTGGGTGCCGCTGGAGGGGCGCGATAAGAGAGCATGTCCTCGAGGGCCGGAGGAGATCTGCCCAAGTGATTTGTCTTTTGCTCTTTGCCTCTATCACTACAGATGCTGTAAATTACAGGCATTTGTTATCTGGAGCTTCTTCCTTCTGCTAAGGCAAGATAACAGCCAGAGGAGGTTGCTGTTATTGCTCTGATCAACTTCAGCACCTTCATCTACCCCTGGAGATCTTTTGGGCCTGATCCAAAGATAGCAGGAGATTTTCTCTGGGTGGAGAGCCAAGGGGACAGGCAGTGCCCTGTCCCTGCCCTGGCTCTTGAGGCAGTGGCTGTCCTGGGCAGCCCTCAGGATACCTGGATGTCATGTCACCAGGACAGCTTAGCAGCCGGCTCCCTTTTCCGCCTCACAGGGAGAGAACCCGGGGTTGAGCCACTCCATCTCCGAGCCTCGGAGCCTGCCTGGGTGTGCGAGCACTTCCCTGGAGCCTGAGCAGCCTCGGGATGAGTAAAGCACCAGTGCAGATAATGGGAAGTGGTGGATGTCCCCTGGGGCAGCTTATTAAACATCAGAGCCCTGCGAGAGAGCCCAGCTGGAACAGTGTGACATTCATACACCGGCTCAGCTTCAGTGCAAGAAGGGCAATGTCAAGCAAACATAATTAATTTCCCTCTGCAAATCAATTGGGGGCCAGAAGTCAAGCCCGCCTGGTACAGGAGATACACTGCAGTGAATAATCGTCCTCGCAGATGGGTGATCCATGTCGTGCTTCCAAGGGCGTGCTGCTCGCCTCCAAGCAAACTGAAGAGCCTCCCCCTTGGGCTGAAGGCAGACAAGGCTGCAGGTCCTCTGCAACGGACTGTGCCGCAGTGAGTTACTGCCAGAGCCGCCCAGGGTGCTTCCCCGGTGATGAGCCCAGGCCGCACGCACCAAACCCGGCAGGTCGCTCTCGGGCAATGGGTTCCTTGGATGGATGGTTTGGTCCTTCACCTGGTGGCTCTGGCAGAAGAGCAGCATGGGGAAGGCTGCAGCTTTGTGCCAGGAGCGCCCAAGGGGATGCAGGACCTTGAGCATCCCTCATCCACACCTCCCCTCTCCCCCTGCTCCAGGCAGCCCTGGAGGAGTCCGGGGTGGCAGTGGGAGCCTGTCCTGGAGGGCCACCAGTCTGGGGACGTGCCTAACTGCTGGCCCAGCTGCAAACACTGCCGTGCAACTGTCTGCCCCAATTGTTGTCTGCGGACAATAAAATATCATGTGATGTCTTAATGAGCTTCTTGGTATTTGACAATTGCAGGGTAGCAGAGCTCGCTGCCCGGGCCGGAGGGGCTGGACCCTGCCCAGCTCCCAGCACCAGCTTCTGGGTGCGCAGTGGCTGTGGAGCAGCTCGATGCAGGGGACAGGAGGAGCTGCCCTGCCCTGAGCGGACGGGAGGCTCCATGATGGACCCGGTTGGCCAGGACCCTCAGCCCTGTCTGTCCCGGCTCTGCTCTGTGAGAGCATGTGGTGGGCAGGGGCAGAAAGCTCTTATCAGCTGTGCTTTAAAATGAGATACCGCACTAATGTCAGGGAAGTGGCAAAAACCCCTGGGCTCGTGCCCTTTGAAGGCAAGGCAGGATGGCTTCAGCGTTTTGCTCTCCCTGGCTAAGCCTGCGAGATCTCCTACATGCCACGTCTGTGGGCAGAGCCCGGTGTGACTGTGGGTGGCCTGAGCACCTCTGGCCCTGGAGCTGGTCACCTCCTCCCCGAGGGAGATGGTGCTTGGGCAGTTTGGTGGGCAGGGGCTTCTGAAGGATGCATTTCCCTTCACCACCATCAGAAGGGCAGCCCAGTAGCAGAGGACAGGGGATATTAGTGCTGTTGAGATGCAACCAAGGAAGGAAAAAGCAGGTCTGGGTCAATGCTGATAGCCCAGAAACCTCCGAGCAAGGGGAGCGCTGGGGAGCCAGCCTGCAGCCCCGCAGCCAGCGCTTTGCCTGTGCCAAGGCTTTACCCCGGCACAGCGGCATCGCAGAGCTGCGGCTCCCGGGCAGGCGTGGTGTGGGCCGGGCTGGGGCTGCGTGCAGCTGAGCGATGCTGCCACAGGCGCCAACCCAGCCTCGCTGGGCAGCTGAAGTCCAGCTGAGCGCCAGCAGCGCCTGTAGCTGCAGCCAGAGCCACTAATGATGTTTTATTGAGCTGGAGCAGAGAGGCGGGAGAGGGGCTTCCTGTAAAAGGCAGCGCTTTGCTTCCAAATCATGCCCGGGAGCTGATGCTTCATCCCTGGTGTTGCTGATTTTCACATGACACGTTTCCCTGGGAAAGCTGGTGTTCTGAGAGCTCCCTGCAGGGTCCTGCCGGTCGGCGGCAGGGTGGCCTGGCTGGCCGCTGGCTCTCGAGAGGGGCTCGACTTCTCTCTGAGGTGGTGTGGGCAAACTGCATCCGTGCATCCCGGCTGGTGAGCTGCTGGCCTTGGGGCAGCGTGCTGAGTCGCTCTCCGTGACTCAGATGTTCCAGCTGACGGGAAGCAGTTTGCCAAGGCCAGACAACGCACCTGGAAGTCTCTGCAGAGCGCTGAGCGAACCGTGCTGCCCGGCCGGGAGGGGAGAGCCGGGCAAAGGCATCGGCTGTGCCTTGGGGATGAGGAAGGAGGGTGGCACAGGCACAGCCTGCCCTTGGTGCTGGGGGCACAGACATGGGTGCCCCGCCTGAGCCCCAGGGCCAGGCTGCATCCATGGCACAGCCCTGAACGTGCGCGCACACTTGTGCACGGCCGGCACTCGCCACGGCTGGTGTGCGTCCCGCAGGGAGCAGCGCCCGCGCACATGTGTGCTCTGCCTTTCTCACACAGGCTCGAAGCCACAAGCCAGCCAGCTGCCTGCACGGAGCCCCGCACCCTGATGTGCTCCGGCCTTTTCAGGGAGAGATGGAGCTGACAAAGTCTTTGTCAGTCAGATCTGTCAGGGAAAGCTCTTTGTTCTTCAGCATTTGCTCTTGCCTCCCCCTCTCCAAACCTAAACTAGATGCATCTGCTTTTGTTTTCTAAATGCAGAATTAGGGACTGAAAAGAGCCCCTTTGTAGTGGGGAGGAGGGGAGAGCTGCAGATCTTTAACTGGGAATGCAAGGTCAGGGGGGAGCCGCTCTATTGTGCTGGGACTCTCCTCCTCCAGCTCAGCCCTTTCTGTGCCCCCTCTTCACACTCTGGTTCCCACTAGAACCGCTCTGGAGATGCAGGGAAACCTGCCTGGGCAGGCGAGGGAGGATGGGCTGCTCTCCAGCCCTGCTCCAGCGGCTGTGCCGGTGCCCATCGGCATCACCGCCACTGTTCCCCTGCCCAGCTGCGGGGATGGTGCGGATTTGCCCCGTGGTGGGTTTTGCCGCTTCTCAGCGTGGCAGCCAGGAGCTGGTGTGCAGAGGGGGGTGGCAGAGCAAGGCCACCCCACGGCCTTGGGTCGATGAGTGGAGGTGGGCAGCCTGGCAGTGCTGAGCCAGCAGGGTCTATATATGTACACGTGTAGGGGATGTGCCTGCCTCTCTCTTTCTCTGGCTCTTTTCTGCGTCAGGGCAGCTCCGCAGCATGGCTCCCCCTTCCCAGCCACCTTCCCGACACTCTCCCAGGGAGGTGGATGACCCAATGCCAATGCCAGCCTGGGGCAGGACCGCACGTGGAGGCAGGGTCTGGACCACGGCTGCACACCGACCACCCCAAGACACAGAGGAGACATCACCCCGTGGTGCCTGTGCCAGCCTGCCGTCAGCCTTACTGCCCACTCTCTTTCAGCAGCAGCTGGTTCACTTTCCCAGGCAGAAAGGATTACTTTTTAATTAAGAACCTGCAGCTCCCACAACAGGAGCAATCCCCATCAGCAGTGCTGGAAGGGAGCTCAGCCCGGGGAACTGCAGGGCTCTTTGGAGGAGGCAGTGGTGTGACCAGAGAGCAGCGGTGGGACACCCCTGTGCCAGGCTCGGGCAGGCACCCAGGTATCCTTTCTCTTGCCAGCCCGATGGCATGGCTTCCTCCAGCTTCCTCGCCCTGGCCCAGACACAGCATTCCCATGGGAGCGAGCTGCTTCAGCCCTGCTGCCCACAGGGTTTGAGGTGGGATTTGTTAAGCCAGCACAAAGCTCAGGGTGCTCCAGTTTCCACAGCGGTACCCAGCGGCACCGTAAACCTCCCCGGCTGAGCCGAACCTGAGCGTTTGATGCTGCTCCCCACCGGCTGGTGCTCACGGGCTGCCGCAGGGATTTGCCTGACGCACCGTATGTTCTTCAGCTGTTGTGGTAACTGAGACCTACTTTAAGTTTATCTTAATCCTGTTCTTGATTAACTGCAGTTAAACTGAAACAAGCCCAGGTTAATGTGAAATCAGCATCTGCGTTGCCTCAATATTGCATCTCCGATGAAAACGCGTGTGTGGAAGAGCCCAGCACATCACCCCCATGGGTCCAGTAGAAGGGCCACGGGCTGGCCGGGGCTGGCGCTGTCTGATGCTGCCGCGGCTCAGTCCCCCAGCCCCCTGCCCATCCCTGCAAGCACAACCAGGCAGTGAGCTCCAGCTCGGTCTTTGGGGCCCTGTTGCTCCTCAGTCTCAGCCACAGCCCTTGGCAGTCCCCCACCTGCTCCAGTGGGTCTTGGCATGGCAAGCTGAACAGTTGCCTGAACCAGCAAGAGGCTGCTCCTGGAGATGGATGCCCAGCATTTGGTTCAAATATAGCTCTGGTGATTGACAGGGCTAATTCAGCCTGTCCTCTTCCCTGTTATAACTTAATCACTTACACATTGCCTCGCGCAGGTCTTTCACTGCCAGCCGGAGATGTCTTCATCCTGGGATGCCCCGACTTGGAGCCTGACTTGGGGCTGCTCCCGTGCTTGCGCTTCCTGCATGGAGGCTGAACCGCCCTGCGCCATCCCCGTTACCCTGAGGCAGCCCGGTTTGGGGGGAGCTCGTCTGAGCTGCGCGAACTGGGGCTCTGTGGGGTGGGCTGCCATGCCGGAGGGTGCAGAAAACAGGCTGGGTTCACTGGTGTGGCAATATCCCACCTCGCCCTCCGGCTTGGGGCCCAGCACGGTCCCAGCTGAGACCGAGCGGAAGGTGCCCGTGCACATGCAGAGTTTTTGGGGTGCCCGTGTTAGAGCTGCCGTGCTCCTGCTCCAGACCTCGCTGGAAGGTTGCCCGATGTGCGCAGCTGGGCAGGGCAGGGACCGCAGCCGCGGCGGGTCCCCGCCGGCTCCCGGGAAGGATTTGGGTCCGGCAGCCCCCTAACAGCCTGCTCACAGCGGGCGGGGGGCGAGGGGCTGC
>JAVJGI010000041.1:669375-687236 GCA_035590275.1 Ibycter americanus
GGGCTGGGGCTGGGAGGCTCCCGGGGCGGTCGGGGGACCCCGGGCCGGGGCTGGCGGCTCTTTGCCGAGTTGCTGCCTGGTCCCTTATTCCCGAAAAGTTCCGAAGCGGAGCCTCGCGCCTTCCAGAACAAGATGGAGAGGAGCTGGGTTTGGTTTTGTTTAAGGTCGGGGGTCCCGGGGCGGTGCGGCGGTCCCCGAGCACGGAGGCGCTCGGAGGAACGCGGTCCTCGGGTTTCTGTTTCCCTTTGTGTTTGCCAGCCCCAGCGGGGAGTGGGGGGCTCCCCGGGCCGCCTTTGCCCAAACTCTTCGGGGGTCTCTGGGAATCGCCCTCGCCTGTGCGTGGCGAGCGCGGCGATGCTCGGGTACCCGCCGGGGCGCGATGCTCAGTACCCGCCGGGGCACACAGCCCTGGGCACCGGGTGGCTTTGGGCCGGTGCTGCTGGTTGCCCTGTTGGTGGTTTTTCGGTTGGGCTGTTGGGGCCGTGAGCCACCCTCGCAGCCAGCTGGCCTTGTGCGAGGCAGCAGCGGAGCGTGTTCGGGCTGCACCGCGGAGCGACGAAGCCGCCTGGCGATTCCCTTCTCGGCCCGGATTGTGGAGTTACTGCCCCGCGCCTGGAGTGTCACGGCTGGCCAGCGCAGCTTCCTCCCTGTCAATGTTTAAACCTCAGCGGTGCCGTTCGCCCAACTGCTTGCGTTAATAAAACAGATGGGCTTGGAGGCGGCTGCTCTGCCAGGGTCCCGGCCAGAGCGAAACGGGGATTTGTGTTCAGGCGGAGGCGGTGATGTGTTCTGGCTGGACATCTCCGGGTGCTGAGCAGCTGGGTGCCGGTGGGGGTGTGGGGGGGCAACCGCCCTGCCCAGCCCCGGGGATGCTGTGGGAGCGTGGACCCCGCGGACCCCTGCTCTGGCTAGCAGCCATTTTCCCCACACAGGAGCACTTCCTCCCTTAATCTCTGTGGTGGCTGGCATGCACTGTTGCCTTTTCGTTGTGTTGCTCAGAGAGGATTAAAATAAATAGTCCCAGCCCTGGCGGGGTGAAGGCAGGAGCGACGCCGTTGCAAAAGCAGCCTGCGTGCGCATCCATCGGCTCGGGGCCTGGCTGCGCGCGAGGTGCCTGCCCCGGCCACGCTGGGAAGGGGCCCACGTTGCTTTCGGGTGTGAACTGAAGCTCCCCGTTTGTTTATCTGCCTAAAATCGTGAACTGAACTAGGAGCTGTATTGCTCCCAGCCCCAGCTGGTTTCCCCCTGATACCCTGGCCCCCCAAGCCCTGGCTGCTGGGAGGGGCTGCTTGACTGGCCCACATCCCAGTACGAACTGGATCTCCTGGCCTCTTCCCAGTACAGACTGGATCCCCTTGGCCCCCTCCCAGTACAAACTGGCAGCTGTAGCCCAAAGCCCTCGAGCCTGAGGTCGGCAGGGAGCGTGCTGGTGTTTGGTTAGTGCTAGGCAGTCCTGCGAGGAGCAGGGAGTCGGACTCAATGATCCTTATGGGTCCCTTCCAACTCAAGATCTTCTGTGATGCTGTGACTGGGGCTGGGTCGCAGATGCTTGTCCCATCCCAGTAACTCGGCTTTCTCCCCGGTTTGGGAGCTTCTGCTTATGGGCACAAAGGCAAATGCGAACAAATCTGTGCCAGAATGTTTGCTGGGGAAGTGTGTGTCCTTCCCCTCCCAGCAGCTTTCCTTGGAGGAGCTGAACGTAGTGAAAACCCCATGCAGCATCCTCCCAGGCTGGATAACAGGTCTCTGCCTCTTCCAAGGGATGGCAAACTGTGGTTGTGTCCCAGTCTCCCTGTCCTGCACCAGTCCCCTCCTAGAGCAGGCAGTGGTACCAGCCCAGTGGAAATTTTTGGGTACCGACAGATGCTCTGTAGATCTGAAAATCAAGCCCTTTGGTAGGGATCCCTGAATTTGAGGATGCTTCTGAAACAGAACTGGTTTTACAGAGCTCTGTGGGTGAGGCTGGGCCTTTCCGCATCCTTTCTGCCCCATGTGCCAGGCTTCCCCGCTGCTGGATGCCCGCAGTGTGCAGCAAACTCAGTGCTGGAGATACCCCTGGTAGCTGTAGGGCCTTGGGGCAGGCTGTAGCGCGTACTGCCGGGAAGGGTTAATGCAGTATGTATGCTGCACAGTTGGATATTTATTTTTCCAAGCATGCATCTGCTTTAAGCATTATAGTTTTGCCCTATAGTTACATTTGCAGTTGTGTTTGCTTTTTATTTCAGCAAATACTTGGTTCCTGACCTGAGCCGGAGGCTGGGGCAAGGAGCTGGCCAAGGGAAAGGCTTTTCTCCCCATCGCCCATGAATTTTGCCTTTGGCATGCCCTTCTTCCCCAAGGGCACCTGGAGGGCTGCTTGTGTTGAGCCTCAGAGAAAAATTGAGTCTCCTTCTTGTATTTTAGAGGGCATCTGCGCCAGGCAAGGTCTCCCGCTGGCAGTCACCACCTCCCCACCCTGAGGGACATGTGGCCCCAGGCTGGGCACAGCCCCCCACTGCTCGCTCCTGAAGCCTTCCAGACCTGGCAGCCCAGCTCAGACTCTTCTCCCTGTTGAATTTGGCCTTGCCCCATTGTTTTTCTGCCTGCTGCATTAACGTGCTTGTTGCTGGCGCTGAGGCACCCTGGCGCTCGCCTGCCTCTGAGATGCTCTGACGTGGTGGATGCCACACGGGCCAGCTCTGCTCCAGCAGGGAGGCAGAGGCCAAGCTGCCCCAGTTCAGAGCCCCCCAGCCCGCCCCGAGCCGGCCGGTGGCAGCTACCGTCCATCACCAGTGGCAGCCCCAGCACATGGACCCTGCTCCCGGGGGATCAGAGCAGGGGCTCTCCGGTATCGTGGGAAGCCGCAGGCTGAGCATGGGCTCCAACACTTGCTGCCTCAGCCGGGCAGCCTGCTCCGGCACCGGCTCCTGCTTTTGGCACCGTGGATGCATTCCTGGGGATGAGCCACGGGACGGGAAGGGGCTTCCCCACTACACTCAGCCCAGGAACGTTCTGCCTGAGTGTGGAAGGTCTTGTGCCGAGTCCCTGGGACAGCTCAGCCCTGTGACTCATGGGTGCAGGAGCGGCGAAAGTGCAGCCCTTGGGGTCCCCGAGCACAACGGGGGAGACAGGTTGCACAAGGCTGTTTCTCACAAATGTGCCGGCATGCAAAGGCGGCGTGGGAACATCATCCCCGATGCGCGGGCTTGCAGGGAGCCTGTGCCCCTGGGAGGGTGTGCAGGTGGGTGCAGGGGTGTCCGTCACCGCTCCGAAATAGCTCCGTGGGTGTAATGGCCAGTTGTAATTGCAGTCTCGGAGACAGGTCTCTGAGGGGCAGTTAGCCCTGGCTCCTCTCTTACTGCTTCCATTTTTAGTTGTGTGAATCCACCCCTGAGCAGTAAATTGCAGTGTGCCGGGGAGCAGGGACGGTGCCCGGCAGCAGCCAGAGACCCACCCTGCTCGGGCTGCCGTCCTCCCGAGCACACGGTTTCCTGTTGGGATTTATATAAAAGCTGTATAAACACAGAGAAGAGCCATGCTGTTGTTTGCACAGGTAGGAGCGCTCTCGCCGCTTCCTCACCCCTTTGCCGAGCGGTTACAGAGGAGCCCTGAGGGGGGCAGGGGCCGTGGGGCTCCCCCTTCCTCTGGGAAGGAGGGAAGGGCCTGCGCTGCCCCTTCCCTTCAGCATCCTCTCCTCTCTGGATACCGGGATTTCCTAGGGTGCTGCTGAGCCTGGCTGGGGGAGCAGGCAGGATGGTGGGTTTGACCCCCGCGTGCAGGATGCGTCCCCATCCTGCACCTGTCTGCCATCTACAAAGCCGTGGCTGCTGCCGCCTCCCTTTCTGCCCCAGGAAGCCGAGCATCAGTTGTGCACTGCCTCTGGATGTTGGCACCCATCCCTCCCTCTCCCTCCCAGGGACTCTCCCAGATGTGGGACAGCTCTTTGCTGCTGAGTGATCCATACGCCATGGAAATATGCTGCTGTCGAGCCCCTGAATCAGCTGGAAGGCGCCCGCTCCGAGGTGTATCTGGAGAAGGGCTTTGCTGTGTGCCGAGCCAGCACTGACTCATTTTTCAGGAACTGCTGCTTCTGGAGGCACTGCGCTCCCCTCCCTCCATCCCTCCCTCCATCCCTCCCTCCCCTTGGCGCGGGGCGGCTCGGGAGGCCCACGCAGACGCTCCGCATTAGGGCATGTTCCGGGGAGCATGTGCTGTCGATAAACAAAACCACTTAGAGACAGAAAATAATTTCCAGAAATACCACGGACTTTTTTTTTTTTTTCCCCCCCCCCCCACAAAGAATTCCACCTCCCCCTTCCAAACCCTGATAAATTGTTAACATTCAATAACTATTTAAAAGCGTGCTGCCTGGCGCCTGGGAGCGCTGGCGCTTGGAGATAACACCGGTGTTTGCTGGGTGCCGCCTTTCCCTGCCCAACTGCTTGTGTCAATATTTTGGGTCCCAAATGCTCCAGCACCGGCCAGAGCCGCAGCAGTTGGGGCAGGGAGGAGGCAGCTGGAGCCCCCAGACCTGCACCTCGGCTGGGTTTCCTTGGGCTACGGAGGCTGATCAGGGGGTCTGAGCTCCCCAGACAGCGCCCGGTGTTAAACTGGGGCCCTTTGGGGCTGGCACTGGTGGCTGCTCAACCCACCCCCAGGGGAAAAACAGCACTTCGGGCAAGGGGAGCGAAGGGGCTCACTGGAACCGGAGAGGCGGTGGCCAGAGCTCCGGTGGACTGAGTGCGTGGGGAGGATGAGTAGCAGCTTATTACTCACTACAATTATTACTCACTGTTTTTAAGAGTACATGCTTTAGGCAGATGCCTTATGGCAAAAGGAAGCTCTTGTTCACACAGCAGGTTGGGAATGGCTTAGCATGCGGCTTCGGGGAGCACCAGTCGGGTGGGAGAGGGACTGGGTGAGCTCAGGGTACTCAGCAAGGGCTACAGGGCACGGGGGTCCGGCTGCAGCCTGGGGAGGTGCTCCAGCCTCTGGCTCCCAGAGCCTGGAGGAGGGTTTGAGGGATGGTATCCTGCCCACACCCTGGTCCTTGCAATTCTTCCAGAGCATCCGCTGCCAGCAGCACCCTGGCCGGACCAGCATGGCCGTGCTTATGTTGTGCAATTAACTGGGCAGGGATCTCGCCGGCGAGCTCTTTGGCAAAGCCCAGTGGGACAATTAACGACAGCCAGTGTCAGGACCTCCATCCCAGGCTTCTGCCGAGTCGCAGATGTGTCGCGGGGGTGGAGCGCAGGGCTTTGCTCGCATCCACGCTGCTGGGAGCAGTTGGCCAGGGATGGCTGGGTTTGGGCTTTGGCTCCAGTGTCCCCCTTGAAACGTGTTTTGGCAGAGCTCCACGCTCCTAGCGTGGCGGGAAGGAGGGACAGTCAGAGGGAAGGAGGGATGAGGGCACATCCCTGGGGCACCCTGAGCTGGGACTGGGCTCTGCTGGGTCTCCCTGTGCCAGAACCTGGCTCTGCTGCCTCCCCGCAGGGAGCGGTCCCCTGGCAGGGGAAGGGGCCGGGGACCCGAGGGGATGGGTGGGCTGGAGAGCCCAGCGTGAGAGCTGGCAGGGAGGAGAGCGAATTGCAGTGTTGGCCGTGGAAGCTGGGGGATTTCTCCCCAAACAGCCACTCCAAAACCAGCTGTCAGTGGAAAGAGATCTGCTGCTCTGGGGCGAGGCGCTGGCTAACCCCTTCAGCTCCAGGAAGGCGTTTCCATAGGGTGGCTGCGTGCATGCCCTATAGATTCCATAGGGAGAGGAGGGGGAGGGGTTGCAGCAGGATCTACTATGCCAGGGTTGCGTGGTGACACAGACAACATCAGATTTTTGGTCTGGATACGTGGGATTTGCCACAGTGAAGCCTTGGGTCAGCCACAGTGGAGCAAGGTGCTGGTGGTCCTGGAGCACCCAGGGGTCCTGGGCTGGGTCCCGGCACTGCCTGGGGCGTTTGGGGCAGAAGATGTGGAAACAAGGGAGAGAGGCAGGAGGGCGTTTGGTGGCAGGTACGCTCGCACAGGGGAGAGGTGGCCTTTTGGAGCCCAACAGAAACATTTCTCCTATCCCACAGAAATTGTCAAGATTTGGAGATTGGTTTTCATCTGAACAAAGTTAAAGAAAGCTAAGAAACTTCTGGGAGCTGCCACACCATGATGACCTGGCTTGGGCCAAGGGGGTTTTTATTTCAAAAATTTTGCGGCATTTTGGTCAGTGTGGGAGTTCCTCTTTTCAGCACAAACTAGGTGCACAAAGAGGAGAGCAGAAATGTCCCTTTCTTCAACCGGTGATTGAAAATTTCTCCCACCGTTCTGGGAAATTTTGCTGCATTTGATTCTGCTTCGCCAGCAGTTTTACTCTCGACACATCAGCGCTTTTATGCAGGCAAACATAACCCTGCCAGTCAGCGCTGGGTCGCTTCAGGCTGCAGAGGGGTCCGCGGGGACCTGCCACCGCGGGTCCAGGGACATCTCGCTGTCCGGGCTGGATGCTCGAGGAGCGTCACCTGCCATGGCGAGCACATCCCACGCACGGAGCTGGAGGGGGCTGGATGGCGGGGGTGCATCTCGCCCTGCTCTGACTCTTCTTTCCTCCTTGGCAGCTCAGAGGGGCTGACGGCCCGGCGGAGACCCCCCCTGCGCCCGCCCGGGGCCAGCCCGGGGTCCCCATGGAGTGGGAGTTGCGGAGCCCAGTCGCCGAGCAGTAGCCGCAGCAGTGGGATGTTTACCTGGCGGTGCCTCATCCTTTGGGCTGTGCTGGTCACAGCCGCGCTCTCCGCTGCCAGGCCGGCCCCCACCCTGCCCGACCAAGGTAAGACGAGCAAACCACCACCACCACCGCGGCCGGGGAGTGCCGGGCTCCCTCGTCCCCTCGCGTTTATCTAATGGCGATGTAAGACAGCTGGGCTCCCTTGCGGCGGGGGCTGCGGCGGGGGCACAGGCATGTCCCCCCCAGGCACGGTGCCCGGCGTCCTGGGAGCTGCCGGCAGGGACGTGGCGCGTGTTGTCTGCTGAAGGCGATCCGTGTGGGCACAGAAAGTGTGTGCACGGCTCCGGCGTTGCCTGTGCAAGTTGTAAACCTCGAGGGAAATCGCGGCAAAACCCGACGCTGTTGGTTTGGAGAAGCCTGGGGGCTGTGTCCCGGGCGGGGGGTCGTTGTGTGTCACGGCACTTGCTTCCCTGTGACCACCTGCAGCCCAGGACATGTGCGAAGCCGCCTCCCACCCCTGCTTGACACCGGAGTGATGCTGGGCTCAGCAGGTGGGGACGGGGATTTGGGTGCAGGGTACCAGTGCAGGTTTTGCCAGCTGGCAGCATGGGATGAGCGTACCCCGCGGGGACCCCCGGGGTGCTCCAGCATTGCTCCTGGCTGGGGAATGCCCACGGCGCTGGGTTCGAAGCCGGGGCTGGCTCAGGCGGTTCCTGCAGCCCTGATCTCTGCACCATTGGGGCTGGAGAGCACGGACCAGGGCATCCCCCTTGCTTTTCATCCCTGCTTTTCCCTAAAAACCTTGCAAGGGCTTGTGGCCTGCAGCGGGCAGGCTGGGGGTGTGCTGCTGCACCTCTGCAAAGCTCTGGAGCGCGGTGGCACCCTGAGATGCAGTGGATGGGCTGAGTGGGTCACCTGGCCCTGGGGACAGCTGGCCCCGACAGAAAGCACCGCTCTAGCATTTCAAAGCCTTGGCCTTCCCCTCGGTGAGGCAGAGAATAAACAGACCAGGCAGCACCGCACAGGACTCCTGACTTACTGCCTTTTGGTTTTAATTACCTAAGAATGTCTGGTCTGTGGGGGTACTGCTTTTCTTTTTAAGGCTCGCTGCTCCCCCTTCTCTCCTCCTCCCACCAAAACCCTGAGAGGCCGATTGCTGGTGCTGCCGGCATGGGCACGGCGCGGTGCCCCGGTGACCAGCCGCACTCCCCGTGCCCGCGATCCCGTCGCGGCTCAGGCTTTGGGGTGGGAGCTGGCACCGGCGAGCAAACCGCGCTGCGGCTGGGGTCCCCACGCCGGCCTCCGTGGGCGACGACTGCGTGATCCCGGCTGGAAGCATGCTACGGTGCTGTGGCCGGTGGGCTGGGGTCGCTGCCTCTGGTCTGAGCGGCGGATACCCTGGTCACAGGGAGATCCCGTGAGATATCTGGAGCTGCATGTGGTCCCTGGGGAGCACAGGCTCCGGAGAGGAGCCCGGGCAGAGCATCGCTCACAGGGACCATCTCCGAGATTTTTCCATTGGCATGCTTACTCCCCACTTCTGTAAATAACGCAGTTGGCAGCAGTAAACATGTTTTTCTCAGGAGATTGCTCTTCCTGGAAGAGGTTTCCTGGCAGCGTTTGGGATAAGGATGGCTCTGGCGCTGCCAGGAGAGTGGCACTGGCAGCCGTGGCGTTGGGAAAGCTGGCGGGGGGCTCAGGCTGAGGGCTGGTCGGGGAAGAGGTGGGTTTTGGGGTGCTTAAGGAGCCCTGCAGCCCCTGGAGGGTTTGGGGAGCAGCGCCAGGCGGCGGTGGTGGAGGAGGAGAGGGTGGAGAGGAGGGAGCTGGTTCCTCGCCAGCCTCATGCCAGGGCTAACAATAACCTCTGGAAGCGTTTCCCGACACGGTTCTCACCAGGGCGGCCCAATTAGTGCCACAGCAGGAGCCTGGCTGGGGCAGAGTCCGTCCCTTGGCTCCGGGGCCGGCTGGTGGGAACAAAATGTTCCCAGCAGGACGTGCGGGATGGGAAGAGCCGGTGCTCGGCCAGCACCCGCGGCCATGCCGCCAGCACCTTGGAGGTCACCTGCCGGGGTGGACTCCGGATCCAGCCCCGGGGGAGTTCGGGGTCCGGCGAGGTGTGTGTGGGGGCTCAGCTGTGGGGCATCGTCCCCCCGGGGCCGGGCTCGCTGTGGTTCCCCCTCATCACTGCCAGCATCACCGTCACCATCACCGTGCCGGCTGGGGCCGCGGCGGCTGCTCTGGGGTCCCCTCTGTGGCAGAGGCAGCAGCTTTCCCGGACTTTGTTCTGGATGTTTATGGGGTTTCAGTTTACTCCCGGTTCTGAGGCAGCTAAGCTCCCTTCTCAGGGAGCGAGTAATCCCCCGCGCCCGGCCAGCGGCCCCTGCCTCGCTGCCGAGGAGGATTTTGAGCCGCTGGCCCGCCTCTCCTCGTGGCGTGGGGAGGGGGTTTGGGAGCTCTGCCTTTGTCAGGGGCTCGCTCCTCTTACTGAAAAATCTGCAGCAAATAAAATATTAATGGGCACTTACTGCATTTTATAGTTACCTAAATTTGGAGGTGGTAAAAAAGCCCCTAGTTAAGGGGAAAAGCCAAGAAATTTCCATGAGCAACCTCCATCGCCCTCCCTCACAAAGCCGGTCTTTGTCTTCAGGTTAAATAGAAACCTGCAGAAAATTGCCGAGGGGATTTTTTTTCCTCTCTCCTTGTCTGCTATTGTCCTCGCTGCTCTTCAGGCATTTCCACCGCTCAGGGTCTGCCTCATCCCGGCTGAGCAGGTTTTCCTGGGGACTGGGCGCTGCCGTCTCCCAGGGAGGGGGGTCCTGCCTTGGGCAGCTCGTTTTGGGGCGCACTGAGCCCCCACAGCTGCCCCAGTGCAGCAGATACTTTCCCAGGGGATGCATCTGCCCTCTGGAGCAGGGGGCTTCGGCAGAGGAGCCCAGGGCTGCAGCCCCCTCCCCGTGCGGCCCATTGGGGCGGGGGGCTGCCCCATTTCCCAGTGCCGCCGGCCGCCCAGCTGGCCACAGGCTTAACCCCCCCGGCCCATCTGCGGGGCCAGCGGGGGCCCTGGCTCCCAGGGCTTTGTCGTGCCTGGCTCAGCCAGGGGGTCTTGCTCCGGACCCTACAGGAGCCAGAACTCCAGGGCTGGGAGCGTGCTCAGCCCGGGCAGCTCCGGGGATCTCTGTGAGCATGGGGCTGTGCTGCCGCCACCGCCGCTCCCCAAAACCCGCTCAGCGCTGGCGGGAACGCTGCACATGAACGGGGGGCCGTAACGTGTGCCCCCTGCCCCCAGCAGCAAGGATGTTTTTGGGAGCTGTTTGGCACAGCTGTAGCCACTGTCACCAGCCACAGCATCCCCGGAGGTGGCACAGCGAGGGTCCTTGGCTTGTCCCCGCTGCTCCCCAGGTGGGCTGTTGGCCCTTGGCTTTGTGTCCCCCTCCCCATTTCCCTGCTGTCCAGCCCCCCCACCTTGTTTTTGCAGCTCTTGGTGTCTCCCCACCCCTTGCGCCAGGGAGCCCCAGGGTATCAGTTTTGGAGTAGCCCCCTCCTTGCTGGAGCCCTACAAGCAGCTTGGAGATCCTCTGCCAAGCCATGAAGCCGCCTGCACTTTTGCTGTTGGTGGCAGCAGCCCAGGATCGTTACTGGAGCTCCGGGGGGGCAGGCAGCAGCCCCCACCCACACCTCCGAGCCCTCCTCTTCCCCAGACACCAGTTGCTGCAGCCTCTGGTTCCCCGGGGCATCGCCGTGTCCTCTGGGGCATCACGCCGCTGCCTTCCCCTCCCAGGCTGTCGAGCCGGCATTGTTCCCTGCCTCCCGCCTTTCCACTCGGATGCTGTCACTCCAGCCCTTAATTGAGGAGGAAAAAGAGAAATATGAGTCTTTGGGAAAAGCAGGAGCGCTCTGCCGGAGCCTGGGCTGCAGAGCTGCCGCACGGTGAGCAGAGCCACACTAGGCGGGTGCAGGGGGGTCCCCACATGTCTGGGGGCTGGCTGGCTGGCTCCCCCCTCCACGTGCAATAGCCCCAGGCTGCCCAGGAGAGATGTGGGGAGAGGAATGCAAACTCTGCCTGCATCAGCGGTGAGCCAGGGCCCAGGCACAGCCAGCGGTTATTGCAAAAAGCCATAGGCACGTGTGCGGGTTGGGGTGCTCACTGTGCCCCCCGGGGTGGGCAGGACCCCCCGCTGTCCCACACCTAGGGGAAGCCGATGGGCCAGTGTCTGTGCCCCAGGCTGCTGCCCCCGAGCTCTGAGTGTGGCTGGGGGTGTCCCGCAGGGGGAAGGGGTGGATTTATTCTGACAGTTTTGCAAACTACCAGCGTGCCTGTTAATTAAGTGCTGCTTCGTTCGACGTGCAGGCTAGGAAGAGCAGGAGCGCCTGGAGCAGTACATAAATCCCTCTCTCCCTGCTGGAGGAAGCATTCAGGGACCGGAGGGCAGCGAGGAGTCCGCTGCCTCCCAGGCTGGCTTGGTCAGGAAGAGCCACGGGTGCCCTGAGCCGCCCCTGGAAGAGCCATGGGTGCCCTGAGTCCCCCTGGAAGAGCCACGGGTGCCCTGAGCCCCCCTCTGGAAGAGCCACGGGTGCCCTGAGCCCCTGATGCTTGCCTACTGGCATCTCCCTCTGCAGCCTTTCCCTGGGGAAGGGGAGCAGGGATGTGCATCGCCCTGTGAGCAGCTGGGATGCAGGGGTGCTGCTGGGGGCACCCCCCTCGGGGCATCACCCCGAGCTGGGGCGGGGGGCAGCAGGGCGCGGAGCTTTTTAAATAAGAAAGAAGCCAATGGCACATCCCGGTAAGCGCTTCCTGTTGGGATTAGCGGGCTGCCGGGCATGTGTGTGCTTTTTCTTCAGGAAATACCTTCGGAAAGCCCCGCTGGGGTCTCCAGGGCAACCGGCGGCCCCGGCCCCGCGCCCCCCGCCCGCATTGTCCCCGCGCCGCTTTGTTGGCCGCTTTATTGCCATCGCCGCGGCCGGCGCAGCCCAGGGCTCCCCTGCTCCGGGGGGCTGCGCCGCTGTGTGGAGCCACGGCCAGGGGGGCACGGGCAGAACTGGGGGTGAAGGTTCATCTGTGCCGCTCCCCTCCCCGGGGCTGCTGCCCCGCGTCCCTGTGCCCTGCTGTCCCCATCGGGGGCCAGCCCCAGGGGGGCCGGTGACAGTTATATGCACTTGGTGACACTCTCCATCTGGCCAGCGCTCGCCAGGCTCAGCTCTGCTTTCAGTTCCATTTCAAAGCTGGAATAAAGTAATAAAGCCACGGCGGGCTGCTCGGGCGTTGCAGCGTGCATCTACTTTTTGGGCTTGTTTGAAGGCGGAGGCGTGATCTGGCAGGGCTGGAGCTGCCCTCGCCTCGCCCGTCCTCAAGAGTTTAAGTTAAAAAGGGAACAGCAGATAGTTTAGATGTGCCAGACCGAACGTGTGTTTTGCTGCTTTCTTCCAGGCGGGCGAGCGGCAGGCGCTGCTGGTGTTTTGTTTGCTCTCCTCACTCTTGCCCTGTTTTGCTCCAAGGGGGCTGTAAGCATCCCTGCAGCCTGCCTGGGGAGGGGAATCCCACCCACCCCAGAGACTGCCCGGTGCCCGCCGACCGTTGTGCGATGCTGGGAGCATCCAGAGCCTCGCCGTGTGGCGCGAGGGCCGGGGAGGAGAGCCAAGCGTTTGTCTGGCTGATTAAGCTTTTGCTCAGGTGGCCTGCTCGGGGCTTGCTCGTGCCCCGATGGAGCAGCCGGCCGGGCTGGCGGCTCTGCGGAGGGGCTGCACCTGGTGCCTTGGTTTAGGTTACAGAAGAGCAGAACATGAGAAAGAGATGTTTCAGGCTGATGGAGTCCAGTGATCAAACGGGTTCACCCTAATTAACATACGTGGAAGGCACGCCGGTAACACGGCTCATCGCCGGCTGCTGCCAGGCGATGGGCAGCCTGGGACCGCGCTGCTCCTGGTGCGCCCGCTGCCCTCCCTGGGTTTGCAGAGAGGCTGCATTTCCAATGGGATGTCTGTGCATCAGCTGCCACGCGAGCCGGGCTTCCCCGGTGCCAGCAGGGCTGTCCCGGCAGCCACCGTGCTGTCCGCCTGCCAGGGCCGCCCCGCCGCCGGCGTCCAAGCCCCCGCGCCGGCCCGGCCCCGCTCCCGCCCGCAGGGTGAGCTAACCTGGATATGCTCATTAGCCTGTGAATTCGTTTTCAGGCCGTTCCCACCATGCTGTGTTTTCCGCCTTATCCCTGAGTGCCAGAGATGTGCTTTGGGTTACCAAAGGGCAGGATCCTGCCTTGGCCTCTGCCTTCCCTCTCCCGTCCATCACACTCGACGCCTCCGTGCCTCCCTGGTCATGCTGTTAATGCAAAACAGCCTCTGACTCAAGGGGCTGGCGGAGGGGGCTGCTGCCTTTGAAAGGGGATCTGGCCACACGCCGGTGGACCCCTGGCGCCCGCCTGGCCAGGCTCCTTGGCACGGCAGAGCCCGTGGCTCGATGGCCTGAAGGAGCGGTGGCACTTACCCGGGGTGCCCGAGGACCCGCGCGATGCCGTGCCCATGGGACACCGGGATGCTGCCTTCCCGGTGCCGGACTGGGGTGGCTCGAAGTTTTCCCTCCCTCCAAAGACCTTTTCTACCCCCAGGCCACCTCTTCTCCAGCCGAGAGGGGCTGGCAGGAGCTTCGCTCCGTGCACCAGCACAGGCAGGTTTTCCTGCAGACCCTCCTGGGCGAGCCGATGGGCAGGAGCCCATGGCAGTCCCTGGGGCAGGCTCGGGGAGGAGGTGACCGGCACGAGCTCCTGGACCATGGCGGTGTTGTGCTGGCCAGAACTGATCCTGGCCCAGCATCAGTTCAGTTGTGGTGTGGTAGGATCCCGCAGGTCCAGCAGCACCCACTGTGCGCTGTGGGACCCTGGACCTGCATGGGGCTCCTCGTGTGCCAACGTGCGGGCAGCTGGGGACAGGTGGCAGGGACATCAGGGGACATTTGCCAGGGGAGGACAACCTCGGCAGCTCCGGTCACCTTCTGCAGGTTATTCTATTTGATAACAAATAAGTTTGTTGGTGCGCAGGGAAGGGCAGAGCCGAGCACAGCAGGGTAGAGGGACCGAGATAAGAGCAGATACGGCTGTGGCTGCAGCTCTGTGTTTCTGCTGGTTTGGGTTCTCATGGCTGTTTATCACTCGCTGACCTTGCTCTGTTTGAGAAGGGGGTCGGGGTGCACAGGAGGGCGTTGTGTTACTGAGTCCTGCGGTGTTGAGACAGACAGTGACGGGACATCACTGCTGCATTGTGTGCATTGGAAGATGCCTGTGACTAATCACTTGAAACACAAATCAGAGCTACTCGAAGTGCCCGTCCTGCAAGGCCATGAGAGAAAACCGGGGGGAAAACAGGATTGCAAAAGCGAGACCCTTCCCCCACCACCCAAGGGAGTCCCACCAGGCTTCACCTTCCACATTAAAAGGCTTGGTAGCCCCATACTGGTGGAACTGGAGCCCTGGCCTTTGGTCTTCTAGCAGCTGAAGAAAGTGATTTTTTCCCCAGCACACTGTTTTCCTTCAAGTGCTAAGCAAAAGAAAAAGCAGAAACTCTGGAGCTGCTCGAAGATGTTTTTCCCATGAAGATTCTCATAGTACAAGGAAAAGAAAAGTGGCCGGAAAGTGAAGTGCAGATCACAATGCGGTAAATGAGAGCGTCTGGAGAGCGGAGCCTTGCTGATGGCCTCGGCCCTGCGCTGCTCGCTGCCAGCCTGCATTGACTCAGCTCAGGACAAGGGTTGACCAGGAGGGTCTAGTGCAGGCAGAGACCCTCTGCCAGCTTTCAGCAGCCGATGGGCTCAGGACGAGCTGCTCCGTGGCTGTTCAGGGGAGAGGAGTGGAGAAGAGGTTGTGCTTGTCCAGCTCAGTGGGCACCAGGAGGTGATGCTACACGTGAGTGGTGCGGTGAGGCAGCCCCTCCAACGCGCCCTCGGATGCTGCGGGCATTCGTGATTAGCTGCTGTTCTGCAAATTGCTGCGCTCGCTGGGGGCTGCGTGGGTCCCAGGCGAGGCCTGTGGCTTTGCTCTTGCCCCCGTGGCTGGAGTACAGCACCTGCGGGCTCTGTGCCTGCTATGCACCTCGGTCCTTGGCAGGGACAGTCCTTGAGTCATGGATCAGCTGAAGTTTGGACATTTCCAGATTGTTTCTGCTGGGCTGCCTGCGCAGGGTTTGTTGGGATTTTCCAGCCCCTGCTGTGGACCCCTCTGATATGGAGCAGTTGCACTGTTGAGAGCTTTGGCTGTGCCCCCATGGCACCATCGGCTCTTGCCCTCAGCCTGCCCGAGGCTGGCCTGCCACCGGCTCGGAGGTGCAGTGGGAATGCGGTGCTTCCTTCCAGGATGCTGCCGAGCGGCTCTGGACCCTGAGAGCGGTGTCCGCAGCGGTGCCACGTGCCCCTTCGTGCAGGCTCAGGACCTAGAGCCACGCACACCGGCCCATGGTGCTCGTTCCTGGGATGATGCTCGCACTGCATCCACCCTGCACCATCGCAGGGAGCCTCAGCACCTGTGGGGCTGCAACAGCCTGAACCCTTCCTTGGGCCACAAATTTGGAAGAGACATTTTGAAACCCAGTCGTCTGCACCAAGCCCAGGACCGGGAGAGCCACTTGCACACCACCACGGAGGGTGGAGGGCAGCGCTTGAGGACAGAGCCGTATCTGCATCACCAGGGCCAGGAGAGACAAGATCACGTAGCAGTGGGATGGAGAGAAAGGATCTTTGTGTTGCTCACACAAATGTCGCATCGGGCAGCAGCTGCAGCCCTCCCTGCCCGGGTTGCTGCGAACGGCAGCGCCGCAGCCGGCACCTGTTTCGCCAGAGCTCCCCTGGGCTGACCTTTCCCAGCGATGCCGCTCTCGCAGACCCTCGCTCCCCTGCCTGCTGTCCTGCCGCAGCCCCCTCATCCCCCTGCCCTTCCTGTCCCTGCCCCGAAGCGCTCTAACCAGGGCAAGGGTCCTGGTGGCATGGGGACCCTGGCCTGCTTCGCTGGCTGCCCGCTCATGGTGGTGGGGATCCTGAGAGCCCTGCGCAGTGTCAGAGCCGAGCAGGGGTTTGGGATGCTCCTGGGAGAGGCTGGGTCCTGCCCAAGCAGCTGGTGCTATCTCAAGTTGCCCCTTTCTCCCCTGTTTCAAAGCCCCTGCCATGGCATGCTCCCTCTGGGCCAAGCAGTGCTTCATAAGAGACCAAGGGGGGTGTGAGCGCGTTTGAACAGCCCAGCCACCGAGCAGGTCCTGCTGCGGCGATGAAGCACTTGGCGCTGCTTGGGGTGCTCTGCCTCTGCCTCCCCTGCGCTCTGCAGCCGCTGGCTCCCCTGCCCTGGGCTCACTGGGGCAGCCGGTCCTCGCTGCCGCAGCAGGAGCATCCCAGCGCGCATGTTGCCTCATTAACACAGAGCCGTGGCGGCAGCAGCATGGTTCCTTTGGTCTCTATTCCTTTTCTCTCTCTTTTTTTTTTTTCCCCTTCTTCTTCTTCTCTCTCCTAACTCCTCCAGTTCTGCCCAAAGCAAAAATCGAAGTGGAGTCCTACTCGGCCCACCCCGGTGACCTCCTCCAGCTGCGCTGCCGGCTGAGGGATGACGTCCAGAGCATCAACTGGGTGCGCGACGGCGTCCAGCTGGCCGAGAACAACCGAACGCGCATTACCGGGGAGGAGGTAGAGGTCAGGGACGCGGTGCCCGAGGACTCGGGGCTCTATGCCTGCATGACCAACAGCCCCTCGGGAAGTGAGACCACCTACTTCTCCGTGAACGTCTCAGGTTCGTAGCGGCCCCGGGCGTGCAGGGAAGGGGCAGCCCCGGGGCCGGGCTGCGGAGCGAGGAGCAGGCTGCCTCTGCACGCCTTTGCATGCTCGCCGGCACATGCACCAGCCACGTGTGGATCTGCCCGGCTGTGCCGTGAGTTCGGGCGGACCTGCGGGCTGGGGGCGCCCGGAGGGGTTACTGGCGCGGTGCCGTGACCTCCCGCCTGCCCGCGGTGCAGGAAGAAGCAGCCGGAGGTTGTCGCCCGTTTGCATGGGGCTGGGGGGGCTGCCCGCAGGGGTGGGCACACGTGGGCTGAGCTGAGGTCCGTGCTGGCACTGACGGAGTGTGAGGCTGGAGAAGAGCAAACGCTCGAGGTCGGGAGGTGCGCGCTGAGGGTTGGGGCGTTTCTGTGCCTGCAGGGTCTTGGCTGCCGCCCCAGAGGGGTTGGTGGCACCAGGCACGGGGCGAGGAGCCGTGCTTGGACACACGGCATGGAGCTCTGAAGTCGCCTCTGTGGGCAAAACGGTCCACAATGTCCACGGGCTGTGAGCACCGGGACAGCAGCACTGTCAGCCCTGGCTGTGCTCGCAGGCGTGCACAGCGTTCAGCCGGAATCCCCACGCCTCCCCGCCGTGCATCAGCGCTGCCCTGCCCCGGCTGCCCCACGGGGCACGGTCCCACACCACCGACCCACGGTGTTCCAGTTCCTGACTGGCCCCGCTTGGGAAGAGTCTGTGCACGGATGTTCAGCCAGACCGTCTCTTCTCTTGCAGACGCGCTCCCCTCTGCAGAGGATGATGACGACGAAGATGATTCCTCTTCGGAGGAGAAGGAGGCGGATAACACCAAGCCAAACCGTACGTGCGAGATGGGTTTGCCCCTGGTGCTGCCCTGGCCTTTGGCAGGGGGCGAGGGGAGGCTGGGCACACTTGCAAACGTTGCCCAGGGATGGAGAAGGGCAGGCGAGGACGGTCAGTGGCTCCTGCTCCAGCCCAGGGCACCTCGCAAAGAAAGGGCCCTGCAGGGCGGCTGTGACTCCGGGTAGCGCCCCATGTCCGGGAGCTCCCCTCCCTGCCAGAGCCAGGCTCAGCTGCCGGCACCTCTCCGGCTCAGCCCTGCTCTGGGCACCCTCGGGGTTAAACCAGGAGCAAAACACTGGAGCTCCCTGTGGCTGAAGCCCTGGTGGGTTTCAGCCGTGCTGAGCCCCCTGCTCTGCTCCCCAGAGGCTATCGCTCCCTACTGGACCTATCCCGAGAAGATGGAGAAGAAGCTCCACGCTGTTCCTGCCGCCAAAACGGTGAAATTCAAGTGTCCGTCGAGTGGGACGCCCAACCCCACGCTGCGCTGGCTGAAGAACGGCAAGGAGTTCAAACCTGACCACCGCATCGGGGGGTACAAGGTACAGGAGCCGGGGGGCCGGGGCGGCGCGGGGCAGCACGCTG
>JAVJGI010000041.1:687336-697803 GCA_035590275.1 Ibycter americanus
GGGGGGCTCAGGCTGGCGGGTGCAGGCTCCGCACACCTCAAGGGGCCGGGGCTGGGGGGCTCTGGGGGCAGCGTGGGGAGGGGGAGGACTGAGAGGGGGCTCTGCAGCTTAAGAGGCACTAAGCCCCCTGTCCGCACAGCCCCCAGCGAGGGCAGATGGGCCTCTCTGACATTCCTGTTGCAAAATAGCCTTACGGCAGTGACCTGCTTCTGGGTCATGTTTGCACCAGCAAAACCTCTGGGGGAGGGGGCGGTGGACGGAGCCAGCCTGCCCTTGCTGGCTTCGCCTAATCCCCCCGCCGAGGGGAGCGGGTCTCGGCGTCCCTGGCAGGCGCGGGGGCTCTGGGGGGTGGCTGGCCGCCCCGGGGTGGAAGAGCCCCTCCGCTGCCTGTCTGTGGTCAGCAGGAGCTGTGCCAGCAGCCCGGGGATGCTGGCTGGGTAGGGGGGGTGCCCTGGCCCCTGTGTGGGGGCCACATTGGCTCCCTGAGCTGGCAGGTGGCTGCAGCGCTGGTGGGGGCTCAGCTTTCCCCTTCCCACCACTCCGGTCCCGCAGTGGGGTTGCTGCTGCTGCTGCTGCTGCAGAAGAGCCCCAGCGGTGGGACCAGCATGCCAGGACCCCCTGAGCTTATCCCTTCCCCAAAGCAGAGGGTGAAGCACACAGCTCCAGCATCTGGGGCTGCTGTCCCCAGCCCAGGGACCCCCCAGGTGACCCTACAAGGGAGCACCGTCCCCTTTTTTTGTCTCTCTTAGTTTTCTGGAGTGGGGCTGCAGCCGGCCCGGGGATTGCACCCCTCGGTGGGTGTCTCCCCGGGTGGGACCCCTGAGCTTTGGGTGCTCACTCATCGCTGAGTCGGGTGCCACACTGTGCAAATGGGACCCGGCCATGGCCCTGCGTGCCGCAGGCTCCAGCCAGGTGCCAGGGATGCGCAGCAGGAATGTGGCCACGTCACGGCTCTTGGCTCCATGTAGCACGTCCCGGGAAGGGATGCGGGCTCACGGGTAGTGGGGAGAAGGGCTGCTGGCAGCGCTGTGGCTTCCTGGACGGTAACAGCAGGGTGCCCTGGATAGCTAATGGGGCTGAAATGCAGGACTGTGGAAATAACCAGTTTCCAGCTGGGAGGGAGGAATGCAGCCACCCCAGCAGGGAGCAGGGCTTAGGGAGGTCTCAGCAGGAGGAGCTACGGCCAGATCTGGCAGCAGCAGGGGCTGGGGGTAGGAGAGCCGTCCCTGTCCCCGTGTGCCCCATGGCCGGGAGGGACCTGGGAGGCTCTCACAGCCCACCTGAGCCACTGGGACCCATCCCAGAGGAGACGTGCCCGGTCAGCAGCACCCACAGAGGTGTCCTGGGTGGACGGTATGAAATGCCCAGGCTGCACCCTGACCGGCATGGTGCCCTCTCGCCGGGGGGCTGGCCATGGGGAGCAGCGCGGGTCCGAGTCCCGGAGCTGGCCGGGGGACGTGGCTCTTCCCGGGCTGCCGCGGCGGGGGAACAATGCCGGTCTGTTCCCTCCACACGCTGGGGCCGCCGGAGAGGGGTGTCCCTGCGCGCCGGGCAAGGCCATCGCGCTCGGCTCACAACATCTGCTTCTCAGTGCAGTTGGCTCCGTGGCGAGGCTGTCCTGGGACAGCTGGGAGCAATTACGGTCCCTCTGTAGGAAAGGGGAAAGGTGACCTCAAAGGGAGATTTATGTCCTGCCTGTACGGCAGGGGCCGGGGGGCTGAGCCAGCACTGACGGGAATGGGAACGGGGGCTCCTGTGCTCCAGCCTGCCGGTGCTCCGCACGTAACCGGCTCTGTCGTCATCCCCATGCCCCCAGGTCCGCTACGCGACCTGGAGCATCATCATGGACTCGGTGGTGCCATCCGATAAAGGCAACTACACGTGCATCGTGGAGAACAAGTACGGGAGCATCAACCACACCTACCAGCTGGATGTCGTGGGTGAGGAGCGCAGGGCTGGGGGGGGCTTGCCCTGGATCCCCGTCTGCCCCAGCCTTCCCGAGCAGAAATGGGTGCTGCACCCCGCAAAGCCGGGGCTGGGAGCGGGGAGCCGCCCGCCCCGGTGCGCATCCCTGCGGCACAGCGCGCCCTCGGCCAGGCGAGGCGGAAGGTTCACCTCAGCCCGTTCTGGGGATTTTTTAATTGTGGTGGAAATAATTTCATAGACCAGACAGAAACTTTTTCTAATCGCCTTATTAGCCATAATTCCCAGCTGGGAAGGCTGGTCTGAGCAGTTCCACATGTGGAGCTGCTCTAAATGCCAGTAAATGAACCATTAAAAATGTGATTTAATTTGATTACACTGAGCAAACTGAAGGGAACAGTCAGCGAGGTGAACAAAGGGGTTTGTTAATGCTGACTCACCACAGTGGCAGCCGCTTTGTTAACGGCCGGGGCCCTCGTTAGGTTTGCTTGACCTCTGACCCCCCCCAAATAGGTACTGAAGTCCCTGTCCCCACGCTGGGATGTCACCTGTCCCTATCTGCAGCCCCTCCTGGCTGCCCTCACCCTGCTGCGGGGGGGCCCTGGGGAAGGGGATGCCACAGCTCTGCCGGGTGCATCAGTGCCGTGCCCCCCCCAGCCAGGGGTCCTCATGCATAGGGGTGGGGGGGTGCAGGGTGCACCCCCGGCACAAGGCAGGTGCTTCCCCATGGGTGGGCGGTCGAGCCCCCCCGAGCCCCATCGTAAGGTGCCCTGTGTCCCCGCGTCCTGCAGAGCGGTCCCCACACCGGCCCATCCTGCAGGCAGGGCTGCCTGCCAACAAGACGGTGGCCCTGGGCAGCAACGTGGAGTTTGTCTGCAAGGTCTACAGCGACCCCCAGCCCCACATCCAGTGGCTGAAGCACATCGAGGTGAACGGCAGCAAGATCGGCCCCGACAACCTGCCCTACGTGCAGATCCTGAAGGTAAAGGCACACGCCGGGCTGCCCCAGCCCGTGTCCCCGTGGAACCGTGGCGCAGGAGCGGGGCAGCGGCAGCCGTGCGGGATGGTGGCCGTGCTCCTTGGTGGGGCGAGAGGAGCCACCTAGGGCTGGGGGCCACTGGCCGGTGGCCGTGAGGCAGCTGGACCCCCAGAGCTGTCGCCAGCCTGCCCGGCTCCGCACCAGGGAGCCCCAGAAGAGCACGGGGTGAGAGGTGGGGAGGGGGGGCTGCCCGGCTCTCAGCCGTGCGCAGGCAGTGCAGACCCTTTCGAGCCCGAAAGGCACACGCCGTGGGGCTGGGTGGGCCAGCCCAGGGAGCGAGCACGGGGCTGGGTGCGGGGAGCTGAGCCCCTCTCTGTCCCAGCGCGCCAGCGGTGCTGCTCACGGTGAGCAAACGGGCTGCTGTGCAAAACCCCGGGCGCACAGCCGTGCCCAGCCGTGCCCCTGGCTGGGTTGCAGCGGGGAGCAGGATCACAGCCCCGTGACGTCTGCCCCTGCCTCCTGCGACCCCCGGGCGCAGCCCCATCCCTCCTGCCCAGCAGCGGGTACCGGGGGGGAGCAGCCCCTGGGCTGGCAGAGCTGGTGCTGGTGCTCCGGGCGCTGCCGTTGCTGACCCGTCAATGTGACTCCATGTTGTTGGTCTGTTCCAGCACTCGGGGATTAATAGCTCTGATGCGGAGGTGCTGACCCTGTATAATGTGACAGAGGCGGAGAGCGGGGAGTATGTTTGTAAGGTTTCCAATTATATTGGCGAGGCCAACCAGTCTGCGTGGCTCACTGTCACCAGACCTCTGGCAAAAGGTAATCGGAAGAACACCCGGCGGGGTGTTTCCTTGGACCGTCAGTCCCCGGCGGTGGAAAACAAAACTCTGGTCTCTCTTGTTTCTGCTGTGTTTCTGGTGCGACAAGCCATGGAAAAATACTCAGCGGGGCCGGCTAGGTTCTGTGCTCTGTGTGTGTGTCCGTCCCGGTGTTCCTCTTGTGTGCTTCTCACCCCATCACGCAGGCACCGGCGCTGCTCGGGTGCCTGGGGGGTCCGGCACCACCAACCTGGGTCCCAGCGGGTGCTGCCGTCAGGGCAGCCCACACCTTCGCACCCAGCCCGGGCACCCCTCCTGCACGTGGCTGGGGACGACACGGTGCTGCACCCCTGGTCTGTGCTGCCCTCCCGTCTCCGTCCTCGTGCTTCCCCGTGTCGTACAAGTCAGCCGGCCGGCTCTGCCTGAGGTTCATTTCTCCATGTAGCCCATTGCCAGCATGTTCAGATGGGCAGGACACTCAGTTTGGTGAAGGGTTTTTAACCAGCATCTCCTTAGGTCCGCCTGGATGAGTGGTCATCCTGAGGGTCTCTCTAGCAGGTCTGCAGTGGTCTCTGTCTGCTCCCTGGGGGTCTGGTAAATGAGACTGGGCTCTCCCTCCTCTCTGGCCTCCTTCCCAGAAGATCTCATGTCGTTTGCTTCTCCGTTTTTTGCTTCCATTTTTCCTTCTAGACGGCTGGCGTTAACACAACAGACAAAGAAATGGAAGTCCTTCACTTAAGGAATGTCTCATTTGAGGATGCTGGGGAGTATACATGTTTGGCGGGTAATTCTATTGGGATCTCCCATCACTCTGCATGGTTGACAGTTCTCGAAGGTATATACTCCTCTTCCTCTCCCTTTCCTCCCTCCTTTCCAACGTATGCATTGCAGTCCGGGAGAGAGCGCTCCCCAGCCCCTGCCCACCCAGTGCCAGTTGGCATGCAGCGGGATTGCTGCGGGGCTGCTCTCCGCAGCCAGAGCGGGACGGGGCACGTGTCCCCCCGCTGTGTGCCCCCCTCCACCCCCCGATTGGGGTCTGCTGCCCGCTCTCTCCCTGGCCCAGGCGATGCATACCCAGGGGAACTTAACCAGGGGCTGCCCCGCTGGTCCTGCGCCCCGGGGCGAGGCTGGTGCAGCGTGGCACAGGGTGCCCGGGCGGCAGCAGGGTTCGGGGGTGCTGCCTGCTGCCGGGCAGCTGGCCTTGCCCTGCGGCACAGGACCGTGCCGGGGCTGTGTGTCGCTTCTGCTGTGCTGCTGGGGACGGCTGCCCCTGTCCCCATTGATGCTGCTCCTCAGGCATCAATGCTGCACGGACCAAAGCCTGATAACAGCAACCGGGAAAGTTTTTGGGGTGCTGCATGGTTGTTGCTTTCCAGCCAAAAACTTTCCCTGTTATCAGCCGCTGCTATGTCAGCCGGGTGTGCTCGGAGGTGGGGCAGAAATCTTCAACTCTTACACCTCTCTCTGAGGCTCTGTTCTTTGGAGGGGGTCAGGCTGGGGGTGCTGCCGGGGGGTGCAATGGCAGCTCCCACCCTGCCAGATTCACCGCGGTTTGCAACTGCCCTGGACCGTGCCACGTGGCTGCAGCTGCTCCGAGCTGTTCACAGCGCTGACACCTCCTCTGCCGCCAGCAGCCATTTAAGCGGGGTCTGCCCCATGGCACGGGACCCTCCTCCCTGCCAGCCCGGGGGTCCCACGGCAGATCACTGCCACCAGAGGTGCTTCTGGCTGCTCTGCCCCAAGCTCTGCCCGGTCCTTATCAGTAACACCTGGACCGCCACAGCCCCAGGCACTGCTGGATGCCCCCTCCATCCCACCGTGCTCAGGGTAACCCCCAGACCCCAAAGGACTTGCAGCTCCAAGTGTGGGCAGAGCATGGCAGCTGGGAAGGGGACCCGTCCCTGGGGGTGCCCACGGTGCCCCGTCCCTGCAGGGCGATGCAGGAGAGCAGCCCCAGCGCAGCCCCGACGGGAGAGCCCCGCTGCCTCGGCTGAGGGACACAGGCGCTGTCGTCACCCCCTGCCCCAACCCCATCACACCTTTCTCAGTTGGCCCCTTCCCAGCCCAGGGCCCCATCCTGCCCAGGCGCCTGCCTGTGGATGCTGCGAGGGCATTGCACGGCCGCAGGGGTGAGGAGCCTGGGACTGCACGCACGCCTTCCCCGCCGGGGTGGGTGGGCAGCCCCTCGGTCCCCACTGCACGCTGCTCTGAGGCCTCAGCGATGCAGAGCGTGTCCCCACCGAGCACGGGGAGGAGCCGGGGGGGGCTCCCCCAGCACCACTCCGCTCCTTGGCCCCGGGTGGGCTGGCGGGTGCTGACACCCTCTTCACACTGACCCAGCTATTGAAGACACCCCAGCCATGATGACATCCCCCCTCTACCTGGAAATCATCATTTACTGCATCGGAGCCTTCCTCATCTCCTGCATGGTGGTGATCATCATCGTCTACAAGATGAAGAGCACCACCAAGAAGACGGACTTCAACAGCCAGCTGGCCGTGCACAAGCTGGCCAAGAGCATCCCCCTGCGCAGACAGGTAACAGAAAGTAGAGAGGGGGTTTGTTTGCACCTACTGCCCCTCCTGCCCTTCCCGGGGGGGAGGTTCTAGGTGACGATGGGTGGGGGGAGACCCAGGACCACCTCGCCCTGTTGCACTTGCCACCCTCTCCAGCCTTGTGCCCGTCCATGGGCTGCGCCCTGGACCGGCAGCACAGCGAGCAGGGGGGGCTGCGCAGCCCCTCCTCGTCCCCCGCTCGGCAGGGGTGATGAGGAAGACCAGAAGGATTTACAGCAATTTAATGTTCGAGCAGAAGTGCGTGTTTTACACACTGAGGAGACAGGAGGACTCCCAGGCTGTATATTTTGCGGTATCAGCGTGCCAGAAATTAATTACAAATTACTTAGCCCAGGTCCGACGTGGAAGCAGCGCTGACGGGGCCCCACGTGCAGGCGGAGGGGCTGCGGGCAGGGGGCTGCGGGCAGGGGGCTGCGGGCAGGGTCGAGGTTGAAGGCTCCCAGTCAGCATCTCCCTCTCGGCGGAGCAGCCGGCCGCAGCCCGGGCGCTGCGTGAAGGTAACCCACGGTCCCCGCTGCAGGTGTCGGCCGACTCCAGCTCCTCCATGAACTCGGGCGTGATGCTGGTCCGGCCCTCGCGGCTCTCCTCCAGCGGCACCCCCATGCTGGCTGGCGTCTCCGAATACGAGCTCCCTGAGGACCCGCGCTGGGAGCTGCCCCGGGACAGGTGAGGTCCCGTCCCCGTGCCCTGCCCCAGGGATGAGCTGCCAGAGCAGCCCGGGTGGGGGCTGGGTGGGCATGGTGGCACCGCCGATGCTGTTTGCCAATGCCAGTGAGCGACCTGCGGCCGCCGACCCCCACGTCAGGGTCTCTCCTCCCGCCAGGCTGATCCTGGGCAAGCCCCTGGGAGAAGGGTGCTTCGGGCAGGTGGTGCTGGCAGAAGCCATCGGCCTCGACAAGGACAAGCCAAACCGCGTGACCAAGGTGGCCGTGAAGATGCTCAAGTGTAAGCGGTGACGAGAAGAGGGGGTCCTGGCACGATGCCGCAGCCCTGGCTGGGGCTGGGTGTGTGCGATGCCAGGGGGTGGGGGCCCAGCCTCGCCCCCCCTGACCGCTGCCTTCTCCGCTGCTTTAGCCGACGCCACGGAGAAGGACTTGTCCGACCTCATCTCTGAGATGGAGATGATGAAGATGATCGGCAAGCACAAGAACATCATCAACCTGCTGGGAGCCTGCACGCAGGACGGTGAGGGTGTGCGCGCAGGGAGGGGGCGTCCCCTCTGCCACCCCTGTGCCAGGAGGGGGCTGACCCTGCGCCTGCGGGGTCGGGAGCCCCCATTCCGGGGTCCAGCTGCTCATCCCGCCGTCCCTGCAGGACCTCTCTACGTGATCGTGGAATACGCAAGCAAGGGCAACTTGCGGGAGTACCTGCAAGCCCGGCGGCCCCCCGGCATGGAATACTGCTACAACCCCACCCGTGTCCCTGAGGAGCAGCTCTCCTTCAAGGACCTGGTCTCCTGCGCCTACCAGGTGGCCCGGGGCATGGAGTACCTGGCCTCCAAGAAGGTGAGGAGCTCCCGGGGAGCCGTGGTGGGATGGGGAGCCCAGCGGCTGGGCTCAGGGGGGATGCACCCTTCCCTCCCAGCCCTTTTCATCATGGGGAGCCATCCGGGGGCTTTGGGGACCGCCTGACGGCCCCGCGCTCGGTCAGTGCATCCACAGGGACCTGGCGGCCAGGAATGTCCTGGTGACCGAGGACAACGTGATGAAGATCGCTGACTTCGGTCTGGCCCGCGACATCCACCACATAGATTACTACAAGAAGACAACGAATGTGAGTGATGGGTGGGGGCGGCGGCACTCTCCATGCCGGGGGATACCCCAAAGCCATGGACAGGCAGGGCTGCCCACCCCCCGAATCCCCCTTGCTCTCTGGCAGCACGGAGACGATGTGGGGCTTTCTTGTGTCGCAGGGTCGCTTGCCAGTGAAGTGGATGGCCCCAGAGGCTCTGTTCGACCGAATATACACTCATCAGAGCGACGTGTGAGTAGCAGCCGTGGGATGCGTGATCCCTGCCCGGCTTCGCCAGCGGTGGGCTGGGTCAGGGGGAGACGGGGAGCCAAAACTGCTGGTGCAGGAGGAAACCCTCGCTTGTCTGCTGGGTGCTCTGCCATGAGCCCTTCTCGGCCACCCCACCCAGGACCACTGTCGCTGCCGGCGTCACTGCCTGCATCTCGCAGCATCTCGCCCAGGTGGCGGCCGCCCTGCCGCAGCTCGCACAGCAGTGCCCGCCGCTGAGCGCGGTACGCGCTGTGGCAAAGTGCACCAGATGTGATCCATCTTAATTTAATGAAGATATAATTAGTGTCAGCAGACAAAATATTTTGAATCCAAATTATGTTTGGCACTGGGACTCATTTGTCTTGCAGAGGGAATCAAAGCTGTTAGTGCTTGTCCCTCCCAGCAAACTTCTCACTGTCCCCGGAGCTTTGAAGTGGGGGTGTCAGCTCCACCGAGCTGGGCTCCCCAGCGTCTGCCGTGTGTTTGCCCCGGGCAGGTGGTCCTTCGGCGTGCTGCTGTGGGAGATCTTCACACTGGGCGGCTCGCCCTACCCCGGCGTGCCGGTTGAGGAGCTCTTCAAGCTCCTGAAGGAAGGGCACAGGATGGACAAACCCAGCAACTGCACCAACGAGCTGTGAGTGCGGGGCTGGGCTGGGGAAGGGGAGGATGCTGGCACCGCACTGCCCCCCGCCCGGCTGGGGACTGGCCCCGCTTCCCCTCCCTGCACCCCCGGAGCGGCAGCGCGGGGTCGGGGGGCTCCGGGTGCGAGCGCCCAGCCCAGGGCGCAGGCAGGAGCACGAGCAGATGTCCAGAGTTACTTTCCCAGCAGTTCCCAGCCCTGCAAAACCAACAGCTCCATCTGTTTGCAATAATCAGCATCTCCCTTTGGTACTTTTTGGCAGGAGTGAAGCCCAGGGTGACCCCAGCGCAGGGACTAGCTCAGCTCCCCGGGCAGCCCCGCACCCTTCCCAGCACCCACTGGTGGGGGGTTCCCTTCCTTCCACACAGGGGATTAGCCCTAAATCCCTGGAATAGCATCTTTGCTGGCCACGGGTCCCAGCCTGAGAGCCGGTGACTGTTCCTGGGTGCTGCTCCGCTCCCGTGGGTGGGGGGTCCCCAGCCGCTCGCTCGGGGCTCAGCCCTCACCTCCCCTCTGCCCTCCCAGGTACATGATGATGCGGGACTGCTGGCACGCCGTTCCCTCCCAGAGACCCACCTTCAAGCAGCTGGTGGAAGACCTGGATAGGATCGTGGCCATGACCTCCAACCAGGTAGGAGAGGCAACACCCACGAGCCCCTACCAGCACCCACCCTTCCTGGGGTGGGTGCTCCCTGGGGGATGCCCGGTTCCCTCCTGAGCCTGTCCTCGGGGTTCATCCCTCCCAGGAGTACCTGGACCTCTCCATGCCGCTGGATCAGTATTCTCCCGGCTTCCCAGACACCCGCAGCTCCACCTGCTCCTCGGGGGAGGACTCTGTTTTTTCTCACGACCCTCTTCCAGACGAGCCGTGCCTTCCCAAGTTCCCCCCTCAGCACAGCAACGGCGGACTGAAGCGACACTGAGGGTGGCACTGCCAGCAGGGACTGCCATGCCATGCCATGCCATGCCACGCCGTGGCCGTGCCCGCGGGCTGCCAGCGGACGCTGCCTGCACAGCCCGGTGGTGCTGAGCTATTGCAGAAAGGGTTCAGAGACACAACCGTAGCATCTCACGTAACCAAACCCTCCCACCTCTCACGCCAGCTTCTCCTGCCGCCTTAGTTGTGAGCTCTCTGCAGCCCAAAGGTTTTGTTCTGGTGGTTGTTTTTTTCTTGTGTTTCCTTTTCTTTTTTTTAAAACCTCCTTTCCGTGAAGTCTGTGCTTGAATATTCCCACCTGGTTAAGCCGAAATTCTCTCCTGTGGGCAGCGCCTGGCCGGGGAGCCAGCCACCCATTCCGGGACGGCACACCTGGCAGGGCACGGAGAGCCGGGCTTGTCTGCGACTTGGAGAACTCGCTAAGCCGAGAGCAGCGCCAGGTTCCTGCGGCCGCGTGAACGGGGTCCTGCCGGCATGGGGGTCCTGCCAGCATGGGGGTCCGGCTGGTGCGGGGGTCCTGCCGGCATGGGGGTCCTGCCAGCATGGGGGTCTGGCTGGTGCGGGGGTCCTGCCAGCATGGGGATCCGGCTGGC
>JAVJGI010000041.1:697903-707910 GCA_035590275.1 Ibycter americanus
CTGGTGCGGGGGTCCTGCCGGCATGGGGGTCCTGCCAGCATGGGGGTCCTGCCGCCGCGGGGGTCCTGCCGGCACTGTGCTCGCTGCCCGCCATGCTCTGGGGCTGGTCCCCCAGCTCCACAGTGCCAGCACCAACGGGCTTTGCTGACCAAACCCACGGTACCTTGGAAGAGGGAGACACAGCGTATACATTGCTCAGCACTGATAATAGAGGCAGCCAAATACACCAGTGCTAAAAACAAAAGTCCTGTGTACATAACTAAAAATATGTATAAATATGAATATATATTTACATGTCTTTTTAAAAGGGTTGTTACCAGAGATATACCAGTTTGGTAGTAAGGTACTAGTGGCTGGTAGATATCAGTTGCTATAAAAAAAAAAAGTTCATATATTTTGCTACTTTTGCTGTTTTTATTTTTTTAAATTATGTTCTAAACCTATTTCAGTTTAGGTCCCTCAATAAGAATTGCTGCTGCTGCTTCAGTTTTATATGGGGTTGTATTAAACAATAATAATAATGTGTCGATGCCTTTTGGGAATACGTTGTCATTACGTGCCTGGCCTTTCCCTGGCCCCCGCGCCCCCCGCCCCCTCCCAGGGCTCTGGCAGGGCTGGGGCTGGCCAGCGCCTGCAGGTGCCTGCGGCACCATATTGGTGCGCGGGGTGCCAGGGTGCCCTGTGTTTTAGGCAGTGCCAGCGAGGAGTCGGGACGGTGGCTGGGGAGGGGGCTGCAGCCCCTGCCCCGGCAGTTGGCTCCCCTCGGGAGGGAGCAGGGGAGCCGGGGGACGCGCCCCCTGCGCAGCCCCCATTCCCCGGGCGATGCCCGCCAGTGCCTTAGCGGCACCCGGAGCATCCTGAGCCGGGGCACCGCGTCGCCGGGCTCGGCCCGTCCGTGCCCACCGGGCTCTGTCCCGGAGGCGGTCGCGGTGCCCAGCTGCCCGAGCGGGGCATGTCCATGGCCAGGGCAGCCCCTTGCCAGGGAGGGGGCCTCGTGTGCCCCCTCCCTCCCCGTCACTGGCATTGAGACTTCAGAGCCAGGATGCTATTACTTGAAAAGTTTATTTTGCCTTTGTATGGAGAAATATTATTTGTTGTAAACTCTTCTGTAATGAATCTGGAATTCTTGTAATTATTAAAGACTTTAACCGAGACTTTGCCAACCATGGCCCCATCCCTGGGGGGGGCGGTGGGAGATGCTCTGGGCTGGCAGGTGATGGGGAAGGGGCTGTAAGGGGTCTGCGAGCTAAAGCTCATCCAAGCAACTAGGTTGGAAAAGTGGAGTTCAGAGGGTAGCGAGGAGCGGTGGCTGGGTTTGTGGGAACTGTTTTTCATCGTTCCAGCATTCCCCGTAAAAATATTCTCCCATTCAACAACTAAATGCCGCTCCCCTCCTTTTTGCTACCGAAGCGACTCGTGCGTGGCTGTGACCGTGCCAGAAAGTGTCGCCTGGCAGGTCCCTTCCTGGGGACAACCCACCAGCCTGCCAAGGGACAGGGTCCTGCAGCCGAGGGCCCTGCAGAAGGTGCCACCGTCCCTGCGGGCTCGGGGTGACGCAGCCCCATGGGGCTGGGGCCGTGGGGGTCTGGCCAGGCAGCCCTTCCCTCCTGGCGTAACCGCTGCGGCTCTGGGTCAACCTCTCCACTTTTCCTGTTTTTTTTCCTGCTCCCAGGATGGAGCCAGTGCCAGCCCCAGCCTGTTTGCATTTAAACTTGACCGGCTGCCTCCAGAAACCACTGGCCCTGGGAAAGGTGTTTCATCACCTGAGAAGCCTGGGGTGGTTAAAGATGCTGCTGAGGACCCTCAATCGGGGCATCACGGGGGCATCATGCACTCCACAGCCCCCCGAGCTGCTCGGGCATGCGGGGTCAGGGCAGGGAGGCAGGTGGTGGCTCACCCCGGGGGGGAACAAGCTGCCAGCCCCTTTACTGAGCACTTAAATGGTTAAGATGAAACGGCTGCAGCATCATCAGCCTCACTGGCCCTTTTTAAAAGCATCTGCTTGTTGCTATTTCCCTGTGTAAATTAAATCGATCAGCTGTGCTCTGCGTCCCCCCCCAGCTAAATTAAGTAGAGCTTTTAATCAAGTGATTTATGTTGAATTCACAGTCCTAGATTAAACTCGCAGCCCAGGCAGCCAGGAGCGGGGCCGGGGTCTCCATAAATCACCGCTCTCCGTGGGACTGACTTGGCAAGGCGGCGGGGAGAGATGGAGCTTGTGTTTACATCATCAGAAACTGCTGCTATCACAATCTTCTGCTCATTTCCTGGGGTTACCAGGAGGGCAATTAAATATGATAATAAGCAGAGCGACTCCAGCAGCACTGCTAATGCACCCTGCGAGGCTGGGGAAGGGATGGGCACACACAGCTGGGTGCTCGCCTCACATCCCTCGGAGACCCAGTGCCCTGGGCATGGATGGTCCCTCCCGCAGAGCCACGGGCAACTCCAGGAGACTGAGGTACCCCAAAGCTGGTTCCAGGACCCCACAGGGAGCAGGACCCTGAGCCACCAGCCCCAAGGGTGGCAGCAAGCCCGGGACAAGGCTGCAGGAGCCCATCCTGCAACCCCTGTGCAGGACAGACTGGCAAGCCCCGCTCAGGGCTGCGCGGGGACCTGTGGGACCAACACCATCCCCATCGCCCAGCATGCTGGGTCCCTGCCTGGGGGGTGCCTGCAGCCCCTCCAGCCCTGCCTGGTGCTGGACCCTCCTCACTGCAATTGAAATTAGAATGTGGGTGGGATGGGGTCCCTCGGGAAATGACCCCAAAACAACAGGGGATGCGGAGTTGCTGCCTGTGGGAGCCCCCCGAGTGGGTGGCAGGGGGCATTGGGCATTGGTGGCCACCGAGCGCTCAGCCCACAACGGCGTGTTCGGCTTTCACAGCATCCTTTGTCTCTTCCACTCCTCGCCTTCCTCTTTCTCTCCTTTTAAAGCCCTCCGGCTGTGCAGGACCGAGACAATCTCTTGGCCCCGGCCCAGGACCTGGCTGCTCCGCTCGGCGCTGAGCTGGGCTTTGTCCCGCTGCCAGCCATGGCAGGAAACCTTTGCAATTCCACCTTGATGCGGGATCCCATGGCCCGGCTCCCAGAGCACAGCTCAGTGGGTGCCTGGGGAGCGACCCCCCCACCCCAGCCACCCCTCCGCCCCGCGCGTCCCACCCAGCTGTGGGGTCAGTGGGACCCGGGGTCCGGCTCCAGCCCGCCCCGGCCACCCACAGCTGAGCTAAGACGGAGCCAGATGTGCGCAGCTGTGGTGGAAGCAACCTGCAAAGGGGGGCATGTGGCTCCCCCCCGAACCCCGCTGCCTCGGAGCTGCAGCAGCAGTGCGGCACCCTGCCCCGTGCGGGGTGGGCAATGGACCGGCCAGGCGAGGTGCAGGGGGGTGCCGGCAGCCCCAGCCCCCCACGCTCCCACGCAGCCCCCCTTGCGGTGCAGCCTCCGGCAGCAGAGTGGGAGGGAGGTTCCAGCTGTAAATTGCTTTCTTGCAAGGAAATAACCCTGTCCCCCCCGAGAGGCAGGGGGCTGCCGAGCGGAGACCGCAGGAAGCTCAGCGGGAGCGGGGCCACGGCTGCAGCCCCCAGCATCCATCATCTGCCCGGGCTGGGGGGCCACGCTCCCCAAAACCCTGGGGATGTCCAGGAGCGGACGCCCTTTCAACCCCCTCTCGCAGCCCCATCCGTGGGGTAGATGCTGGGCATGGGGGCGGCTCTGGAGGGGGCCGCTCGCATGGGGGTCTGTGCCCCTGCCCAGGCACGGCCGCCCAGCCCTGCAGAGGCTGTCGGTGTCCTGGCACGCATCCCGGCCCCGGTCACACCGTCCGCTCCAGCCCTGCCGAGGCGGGAACTTGGCACGGCTCTCGGCGAGGCTCCCCTGCTGCACATCACCGCCCTGACAGCTCGCGCACCAGACCCTGTCAAACACCACGGATCGGCTCCATTTCATCCAAACAAAACATCGGTTATGAACCGGGGCAGCTGCGGACAATTCCTGCTCCCGTCCGAGCCCCGCCACTGTGCAGCGGGCTCGGAAGGGACCCTGCACCCTCCGCACCCCTGCGTGCTGCCTGGCTCTGCAGCTGGCCTGACAGCACAGCTCCGGGACGGGATGCTCCCAAATCCTGAAGGCAGCCTGTGCCGGGCCGCTGGCAGCACCACGGGTCAGCTCTGGCTGTGGGGGAAAGCTCTGCAGCACGGGCAGGGGACAAGCACCCCCCCAGCATCCCCGTGCCGCAGCCAGGGCTCTGTCGGGTGCAGCCATGGCGTGGGAGGGTGCAAGGATGGGCAGAGGTGGGATGGGAGCATCCCTGTGGACAACCCAGGGATGTTCTTGCTGGCGCCCCGTAACGCTCCACGCAAGGTTTGGCTCTCGAGCCCTTGTTCTACATTACTTAAGCTGGTGTAAGCCTCCGTCTCCTTTGTTACAAATTTATAACAGAGACAGAAAGCCTGCTCGGAATGCAACGCTCGAATACAGGAGGCTATAAATCTCAGCCTTTGTTGTGCTTGGGCCTCACTACATCAGTGCTTTTCCCTCTGAATATTAATCTACTATAAAAGTGCTGACCAGTGCATCTTTCCCCACCAGCTTTCTGGGGATGAGGCTGACGCAAGGACCAGGACTGGCTGTGGCACAGGAGATGTTTCCAACCAGCATCCAGCAGAAATCCCCCGTCCCCTGGGCAAGCCGCTGCCCCCGCACCGGCACGGCCGTCCGCTGGCGGGATGGCGGCGGACACGGGTGCCATAAATCCCGGCTCCAAGCCGGGAGCAGCGATAGCGCAGGGATGCCCAGGGGAAGGATAAACTGGTGGAGGAGCCGGCTCTCCGAGCAGAGGGGAGGACTGAAAGGTGTTTGGCACCGGCATGGCTGGAAAAGCTCTCCCCACGCCAAAGCACACACAGCCTTGGATCTCTGCAACGCTTAATTTGCCCGATGTTGCAGAACAGAATCCAGTAATTTATGGGGCTCTGCTGGGTTTGTTTCCTCCGCTTGTTCGGGGGTCATGTAGCAAAACGGCTGACTCTCCCCTTTCTGCGCCTGTGGGGGTCCCAGGAAGGCACCGGGGGTCCCGGCACCCCGGGCAGAGCCGAGACTCAGGCACGAGCTGCGGCCCCGCAGCACCCACAGGTGCCTGCTGAGGGGCACGGGGGACCAGAGCCCCTCTCCACAGCTTTGCGGCACAAATCCACCCGGGAAGGACTCGCCTCTCCCATGCCAGGGGTTGGCTGCCTGCAGGGGGGGGGGTCAGGGGGTCGAGCCCCGTCCCCAAAGCCCTGCAGCAGCCACCAGCCCGTGAGGGTGCGGGGATTTTGCGCCTGAAAATGGGTTTGTTCAGAGATGCGTGAGTGTCCCAGGATTGCTCTGGGCTCATCCCCCACCGCCTGGCCCCAGCACCCTGCCCCCCCCCAGGAGAAGGGCGGCTTCGTTCACAATTTGTGCTCACGTCCAGGCGGAACACCAAAGCTGGCAGCCCTGCCCTGCGGCTGGGGGTCACCGCAGAAAAACCGGGGAAGAGCAAGCCCCAGCTTCCAGATCTTTCTAAATTAAAAGCCCAGGAGGAAAACGGGCACGAAGCAAGCTCTCGCACCCGCGCCAGCGTGGCACGGCCACAGCAGAGCACAGCCGGGAGGATGGGGAGCACCGCAGCTCGCCCGCAGCCGTGCAGCGCCCAGGGGGTCCACGGGCTCCCCGCCAGCCCCTCGTCGCTCTCCAGCTGCAGAACCTCTCAGCAGAAGAACGTGCTGCTCCCTCCGCAGCAGGCACAGGCTGGCTCTGCCTTCATCCTGCCCAGGACACCCCGCCAGCCCCCTCCTCTCCTTCCACCTCGAGCAGGGGCTGCCAGGCAGGAGTATCCCAAGGGAGCTGCTGGGAGCTGGCGCGGGGTCGGCGCTCGGAGGGTGCAGGTAGGCAACGGGGCGGCTTGCTGGGAGCTAATGGGGGCTAAGCCCAGCCCCGGGGCTGGGTGCCCATCATGGCCCTGGGTGCCAACCACTGCTTCACGTGTTAATTATTGTTAATGACCATAAAACAAGCAGAGAACAGGCCGCCTTATGCTTCCACACCTCGGCTGGGTAACTCGCAGCTCTTGACACCCCAGTGAAGCCGCCAAGGCTGCAGAGCTGACCAGCTTGCTTGGATCTTGGGTTACCGGGAGGAAATATGCCATGTTTAAGGATGGCAGCGGTGGGTGAGTTTCAGACGGCTGCAGGGCTAGGGGGGCACCTGACCCCAGCAGATGGACCCGTCCCTGTCCCCATCCCCATCCCCATCTCCATCTCCAGCAGAAGGCATCTCTCACGCAGTGCAGGATGCTCGAGGGCTGCCAGACCTTTTGGACAAAGCTGTTGCTGCTCTGGGGACTGGTTGAGCCCAGCTGGCAAAGCAGCCCTTGATGGAGCTATTATCTGATCATTTCAACTCAAACTTCCCCAGGCAGTTGCTAAACGCTGCCAGGAAGAGTTCAGTCAGGTTCAGAAGTCGGAGTAGTTGCAGGTCTGGAACACCAGGCGGGAGAAGATGACTTCCCTCATTATCCTGTATTATGTGGTATAAGATGTTCTCCTAAGATGTATTTAAGGACCGTCGGAGTGGCCATCTTTCCAGGGAACATTACCCATTTGCAGGAAATTAAGGGTATTATCTCTAATTTTCTGCCTACCTCTTGCACCGAGACCGGAAAAGCCTCTGACAATTTGAAATTCAACTCCAAATTCTCCAAACACCCTGAAAACTTTCCAGGCTGCCAGAATAACGTGGTGCTTGTCCCCCGGCCAGACCTGCCTGGCAGTGGGAGGGATCCCACCTGAGATGGGGATGCAGAGTGGCTGGGGGGGTGATGTGGGCTCCCCTTCCCGGGAGCCTGGCAGAGCCGAAGCAACCCTGGGAGGGGGGCACATGTCTCTGCCCCTCCGCAGCCAGAGGGCTGGCTGGCAGAGCTGGTTCTTCCCTGGCTGAGTCCCGACTCCTGTCTGTATCAGGGCAGGAGCAAAGGACCTCCCGGCTGCCGGGAGCTGGGGCAGGGGGGTCTGCAGTGCTCAGGAACACAGAGAAAAGCCTTTGGGTGGCCACGGGTGGATCTCCTGGTGTGCTGGTCCACCGGCTGCGTGGGGCAGCCCACGGCAGAGCCAGCTGAGGGCAGGCGCTGGAGCCGTGCAGCATCCCCAGCACGGAGCATCCCAGAGGGACAAGGCCTGTGGAGCGCTGCCGAGACATGCACAGGGGCAGCCCCAGCAAGTCCCCCCGGTGCTCCAAGTGTGAATGGGCAGGACAGAGCCATTTCCCCCTCTCCTCTGGGACCAGAGCACCAGGGCACAGCCTCCCCTTAGCTGGGTGGCCTGAGCAGTCAGCTGTCGGTGATTTGCACTTCGGCACAGCCCTGTGCTGTCGCCCAGCACCACCATGCTCTGAGCAGGACCCCTGGCACGAAGCTGTCTCCTTCAGCTCCTGGGCTGGGGGCACCCCGGGGTGCTGTGCCCCCCTGCACTGCTCACTTGTCATTTGCAAAGTGGGAACAGTTCCAAAAGCAAAGCCTTGCTCACCCCCGGGACCCCTTGGCTCTGCCAGAAGCCCCCAGGGAGGCTGAGCCACTCCTGAAGGGCCCTGGGGGGTTGGGGGGGAGCAGGTGGGTCCCTTTAAAACCAGAGCAGGAAAAGGGCTCCTGCCCTGCAGCTGCCCTACAGCCCCCAGAGCATCCCAGGCACCACTGGTAAGTGCTTCCCCAGCTCCAGGGCTGGGTGCTCTTGCTGCTGTTATTGTTCTCTAGCGAATGGCTTGGGTTTTGTGTAACTGAGGCTGTGAAACGGGCTGAGAGGGGTCTTCTCCCCACAGCTGCTCGCTCCTGCCTCTGCCTGAGCAGCTCAGCTGCTGGTGGCCAGGCTTTCTCTGGAGATGTTGCTGGTGAGCTGCTGCTGACTCCCGTTCCCAGCCATGGAGAAACTCAGTGCGTGGCCTTTGCCTCTCCGGAGGGCTGCGGGCACGTGCTATCACCCAAAGCCCTCGTTCCCAGAGTCAGGTGCTCAGACACCTCAGATAACGCCGCTTTAGTGCAGGCAGACTGGAAAACAGGACAGTGTTGATTCTATAGCTCCAGAAGCAAGGACAGAAAAAACCTTCCTCCTCCCTGCTCATCCCCCCGAGAGCCCTTATCAGGGGCCGATGCTGCCGGGCGCAGCCTTGGCGCTGCTGCAGTGAAGCAGTGACCATCCCTCCCTGCATCGGTGACCAGGTGGGCTCAGACCCCCTCAGGTCTGCAGCAGAGTGTTTGTACTGGTTCAAAAATCAGCTTTCCCAAGGCTGTCCCTGCTGTTTACCCTGGGAAGCTGACAGCCTGATCCTGCTCAGCTGTTGGTGCTGCCAGCACGCTGGTCTGAGTCGGATGCAGCCCTAAGGCAGGGGGAAGGTGAGCCTGTTGCTGCTGTGCAGCAGGTACCTACTGGGCTCGCTCGCTGCACCAGGGGGGCTTGCTTCCACCCATGGGCTGCGAGCACAGCAGTGACAAGCTTGGCGAGCCGGTAGGAGTGGAGGAAGCATGTCTGTGTGCTGGTGATGCTGGCACAGGGGCTCTCCTGGGGGGTATGGGGCAGGACAGGGCTCCGGCGCTGGCTCCCGGGCAGGCTGCGGGAGCGGTACCCAGGCAGTGATGCCCATGGGTGAGCGGGAGCCTTGGGACCCCGTTTCCACCGTGCCTGTGCCCCACCGATGTGCTGCCCGCGGGGGTGTGGAAGGGGCAGGAGGGGGTCTGGGGGGGCAGGCAGCCGGGGCAGCGCTGCCAAGCGTGGGGCCAGCTCTTCAGCGTGCATCCGAGCGGGTTTGTGTTGCCTGCGCTGGCCGGAGCGGGCCTGGGCGCGATGCCGGGGTCTGAGCTTTGAAGCTCAGCTGCTGCTGCAGGCATGGCGAGAACAGAGACCTTTGAAGTCTGGTTGGTGCTGAAAACACTTCATTACGCCGCGCTAATGAATGGCTGATTCTGGGAATTGGAAATTCCTCAGCCATGATGGGCGCCTTCAGACGGGCTCTGCTGGGAGGGCATTTCTGGGTAACGCTCCCTCCTGTGGCTCTTAATTGCCCCTGGAAATAAAAACAGTTTCTCAACCCAACTCTGCCTTCCCTGACACAGGCGTTGGCTTGTTACGGGAGGGTTGCGTGCAAGGCCCAGGCTCTCCATGTGCTGCTCTGTTGTTACAGGGCTGCAGCCAGCTCTTTAAAATGAGCCGGGGCTCGCAACGCGCCTTCTGCATGTGGCTTTTATGTGCTGCCTGGGGAGCCGGAGCTGGAGCCCAGCAGGGCTGTTGGCTGGGTGCGAGCTGGAGCAGAGCCCTGCCCGTGGCTGTCCCCCCCCTGGCTGGCTCAGGTAGCCCCAGAAAGCGGGGAGCAGTGGGCGAGACCCCGGTGCGGTGAGGAGCGCGGCTTGTCTTTAGCGGGATCTGAGCGGTTTGGGCACGGGATGCTGAATGGCGCTTCTCCCGGGAGGCAGGATCCTGGCTTAAATCCACAGGGCTTCGCAGGCAGCTGTAGGAGCACCCGGGACGTGCGAGGTTTTGCGTCTGTTTGTAAGGTGTGTGTTCAGCACGTGCTGCCAGTGGCCCGCCGGTGGCCCGGCGGTGGGCTAACAGCCGGGCGGGATGGCCACAGGGACACAGATGGAGCTGGGCACACGCAGGGCTTGGCAGCAGCTTGGGGTGCTCCCAAAGACGGCAGTTTAACTCCAAGCAGCCCATTTTGGGGTGTTTCGGGACAAGAATTGGATGGTGCTGCTATCTGCCGGTGGCTAGTGGCACTGGCCATGTGTGGCCGCGTCCCAGTGCAGGACCAGTCCCCACTCGTGCTGGGACACGGCTGGAGGTGGATGTGCGGCTCCGGCACCGGTGCGTGGTGCACCCCGGTGCTCACCGGCCCCGCTTCGGCTGGGAGAGAGTTAATTCTCTTCTTGTAGCTGGTGCGGTGCTGTGTTTTGGGTTTGGTGTGAGAGCAACGCTGAGAGCACACGGATGGTTTGGTCCTTGCTG
>JAVJGI010000041.1:722737-770728 GCA_035590275.1 Ibycter americanus
AGGGAACGGGGGCCGGCGCCCGGGGTCGCTCTCGGCGAGCCCCCCCGGCCTGGCGGGGGGACACTTGGCGTTGGAGCCCGCAGCGCGCTGCTGCCGAGGGGCGCACGGCCGCCTTTGTGCCCGAGCCGCGGCTTGCCAGCCTCCCGGATACGAGCACGCGAGGAAAACCTTTTTTCGGAACCCCATGTCACTATAGGGCTTGTTTCTTGGAATATTTTTTTTTTCCGGTGCCATTGCATCGCGCTCTACTTTGCTGTGTGTCTCACTCAGCTTTTTTTTGACTGTCAATATGCTCGGCAGTTTCGATCCAGGTGTAAGATTTTCAATTTGTTGTTAAAAAAAAAATACCTTAGTGATAACATAGTCTAGATATACCAACCCACTCAAAAGACAACGTAAAGTAGCCTGTAATTGTAGTTGAAGAAAAAATTGTAACCGGTTCTGATGACTGGTTAGATCTTCCAGTGCCTTATCGTAGAGATGCACAGAGAATGTGTTGGCAGTTAGATTTTTATTTTCTTTTAAATGAAGTGCTGGAAAAGATTTGCTCCAAAAAGTGTGTGCTGTATGAAGTTACAGAGTAAGAGTAGAGGAGGATGATCAAAGACTGTACGTTTTGTTTTAATACAACTGTGTTTTGCGTTTTTCGGTTTGGCAAATTTGCCTGAGTTTGAAGCGATTCACGTGAGATATGTTGCAGCTATTACACTAGTTTTGATATGTGAAGGCATGTTGTGACTCTCGCAATATTAGGTATCGCCAAAGGTCTGATTTCTGGTTTTACGCGAATATCGGTCTGTGACTTTCACTGGAGACCAAAAGATTGTCCTCCACATTTGCTATTTGAATCCCGAGGCTCTAAAAACAAATGAGTACGCTAAGCTTGTTTTCAAGACAAACCCCTTTTCTTTTTTTCTTTTTAATGCATAGCATTTTCCTTGCTGTTGAGTTGTTTCTTTCCACGTCACTATGGGAAACTTGTTAAAAGCGACCTTATCAAAACCATATTACAGACGTGACTATTTCTTATGGCATTAAAAAAACAAACAAGCCACCTTTAGAAAGATATACAGGGAAGTAGTCAGCCTTCCTACATGCTTTAAAGTTTGTCAGGAGGCCTCTGATTCACCATCAATGTCTGCCGGAAGAGACTGCTCAGTCCAGCTGAAGTCAGTGGAAATCCACAGGCTACAGTGTTTCTGCTAATGAATCTGTGCTGTTGAAAAACTTGGCATTGTCGTAACACATGTAAATAAAACTTTCTATGCATGATTTCTTAAGGACATCCAGAGCATGTCCTACATCCTACAAAGCAGACTACAAATACTGAATGCAGGGATCAGTAAAAATAATTGTTTTATTTCTGCCTAGAGTACATGTAACCTGGAACACCGCGGGATACTGTTACAGTTGATAAAGTTGGCCCTCCAGGTGACTTTTGAGGTGACTGTGTTCAGCTCTAGCAAGGAGTTGGGTGGCAGGTGTGTACAAGTTTCGCTGAACTTCAGCGAAAGCCATGTTGTACATTTCACATGGTTCCAGCTGGGCAGTCTTAAAGTTTTGAGAGGAGGAGTGGAAACATGACAGAAGTCGATTGCATCACTTAAGAAACCTGACCAACCGAGCCTGTTCAGCCAAACAGCTGTCTGTTTGTAAAACACGTATAGCAGTGAACATCAATTGAAAATAGCTGCTGTGTGGATTAGACATTTGAGATGACCAGTACCAGCCTGGGTTAGATACAGGCATACACTGGAATGAAACAGCGCAGAAAATGACAGCAAGTGTATGTGTGGTGACGCAGGTAATGAGGGTGTGGTAGGATGTGAACAGATCTTTGGATCTCTGATTTAGGTCTGTGTGGACAGGACCCGAGTTGTTGTTCGTGCATGAAGATGGCCTAGAACTTCTGTTTTCAAGACAGTTGATAGAAAGTCCAGCTCAGGGTGACGAGGCAGTGACACCATTCACTGAACACATCAGACTGACTCAAATGACTGCTTTTTCAACTCAGTCAGTGAGCCAGTAGGACAGTTTCTGTTCTCACTGCACTGCTTTCCATCTATGTAAAATGCCTTACCCCTAACAAGTGCTAACCTAGCTGCTTCAGCGGGCCTACCCACGTGGTAGTTGTCAACAGAAAAGGGTAAAATTAATTCCAAAAGGTTTTGTGGAAACTCAATTTAAAATATGCACGCACTACATTTTATTTTTTTTTATCAGTAGGTGTTGTGTCAGCTTACTGCTGTGGTGATAGTCAGGCTCAGATTAACAGACATCTGTGCTGGTCCGAGCAGGGTTCGTCAGCTGGTAGCAGTGGGCAGAAGGTGCACAGAACCCCGTGGGTCTCGGTCATGCAGGGAAGGCGCTGTTGTTTTGCACTGGCTTCTGGCTGCCTTGGACTAGGCGCAGCCAGCTCTTCTGAGTTCTGCCTCCAGCAAGCTTTGGAGACAGTCCTCCCTCCTCGTGCTTGGGAGTTTTTACCTTGGGTCCTATTCAGTGATAAATAGCGGTGGGTGCTTCTGATATTTAGGAAGTGGTTCTTACACATTACATAGTTACTGCATCTTTTCTCGCTTTCTTGAGCTCTTCCTGGTTGAGCAATAATACAGTGGATAGATGCATGCTTGTATATTTCAGTAGATAAGTCCTGCTGTGTTGCTGTATTTTGCACAAACCTACAAAACTCCCTCTTTGGGAGGAAGAAAAACTTCATCAAATGGGATCGGCATTGTTTGGAATCGTTTGATAATCTGAGAGGTCAGTTGTTATTTAGCCTACTGCAGCATGAAAGCAATATTTGAGAACTTTGTAAGTGTCTTGTTTTCTGAGAGTAAAGTTGCAAAATACTCATGCTAAAAATGACTTCAGATTAAGTGCAATTGTTGGTGGAAAATGTGAACCCAGAGGATTCTCAACTTCTTTGAAACTGTCCCATGGCTGGACACTCACTGTTGAAAGCGTAACAGACATTATTTTTTTTTTTTTTGAGTCAAGTTAAGAGGCTCAGGATGGGAAGTGAAACAAACTTTGTGTTAATTTAAGAAAGAACACTGAAAGACTTCTGCTGGGTTGACCTGCCTTATGTTGTACTGCTTACATTTTTTATTTCATTTATGTTTTCCTCTGATACTTTATGTTGTGACTCTCCCATGGACAACATGAAAATATTTGCTCAAACATTGTCTGTGTGTAGAGTGTGTGTAAACAGTCCTGTTTCGCTGCTCTGTCAGAAGATCCTACGGCCGTGGGAAAGGACAAGTACAGAGTGCCGGCTACCCAGTTTTACAGAACAAACGCTCTTTCTCTCTTTAAGAAACTCAGTTGCAGTTTTGAAGGTATTGTTGGTTTCACTTTGTTTCCCAGCTGCTATAAAGTATTTCCTATAAACCTTGAAATAATTAAATTGTTTCTTTATCTGTTGGTTGAGTTCCAATGTTGTATCAGTGCAGTATCTGTTATGGGTCATATTTGGAAGCTAAATTCTACAGCTTGCAAGAAGCTGATACTGTAATTTAATAGAGTAATTGCCGTTGCAGTGAATTTATTCTGAAATACTTTTCTGGAAGATCAACATGTATCACTGAAAATCATGTCCACGTGGTTTTAGCTAGTGGTCCTCTGCTGAGGAAGGATAAGTACGACTCTCTTGAGCCTGTAGTTGGTATTTGAACAATAATGGAGTATTTTTGTACTGGAGCTTGGGAGTGACTTTTACGAAGTAATCCTTCCTTAGGTTTAAATGTTGAGATTCCTGTATGTTCAGAGTTCGTTGTTTTGTTCTATTATTTTGGTAGCTTCAGGGGCTGTCCTTTCGCTGTTAACGCAGCCCAGATGGCACTTCACTGGGTAGTAACTGAGAAATGAACAAACTGACATGGAGTTTTGGAAAGGAAGAGGGGTGGGAAAACCTGGGTGTGTTAACCGTGATGACAGCAAAAGGCTCAGAAGCAAGAAGCTCGTGATGATGTAAGGTCTGTGGGAGGAGAACAACCTCTTGTGTTTTAAGACTGTTGAGAATGGCAATTCAGTGAGGAAATAATTTTTTCTTCTGCAGCCTGTATAGGAAAATAATGAGGCGGGTGTACATATTGTCCCAGCTGTGAAGCATAGGCTGTCATCAAGGACTGTTTTACACAGGTGAGCTCCAGAAAGGAGTTAATTAAAAAAATAATCAAAACCTCTTTTCTTTCATTGGTAACTCCTAAATCAAATAGGATTGGGGTATTCTGAAGTTCATTAACCCACAGCTTTTGTCATGTACCAAAATGAAGCACACCAGTGACCCACCCTCTTCAATTAGTACCTGTGGAAGTGAGTGCACTGACAGCCTTAGGAACTGTCACAGCTGGGGACTGTCTGCTGTGAAGAGTCATACAGCGTGGGCAGACTTTGACCTGGAGGGCTGTATGTGCAGGAGATAAAGAGGGACCACACACTGTCATGCAGCTTTTGAATTCTGTTAATACTGTGCCTGGATCTCATTAATACCGCTTTGGTAGGATAGTTGTACCAAGGTATCGGCACAGAACTTCTCAACACTAGCAAAACTGCATTTTTGCTGGTCTACCTTATTTCAGCCTTCCTGAGTAACATAAGCTGTCCTGGCAAGAGCATTCTCTGTCTGTGTACAGGTAAGGACTTTTGCTGGCTACATTGATCAAGTGTTGCGTCTTACTGCAGACCCAGATGGACGTGACTGTGACAAGAAGCCTGTAGTGTTGTCATGGCTTAGTGCTCTAGCCTTGTGACGGGGAGTTCTTGCTATTAGGAACATGGCTGAGGCTCATAAACAGGCTTTGTTAAATTACTTAGCAGTCTGTAGATCATCAGCTTCTGAATGATGTTTGTAGATGGAATTAGAATGGGTGAATATGAATAGCCTAGCACAGTACATTGTAATCGGCCAGATATACGCTTGTAACATCCCAGAGAATAAACCTTGGTGTCCCAGTGAAACACTGCACAAAATAATTTGGTTTATATCCCAGCTTTTTAAAGTGGAAAAGGAAGCTCTTTTAAGGAAAGACTGGAAGTTGCCAGCATAATTGAAAAAGGTCTGTTCTTATTTCAAGTAGATGAGATAGGGTAATGGTTTTTAGGGCGAAAACCTTTTGATAAGGCTGTTGTACAATTTCAGTGCTGCTCAAACTGAAATGTTTGCCTGTGGATGGTGTGAACAGCTTTCTGGTGTTTTGTATGCAGCCTCACCTGATGTTGTGGCTCAGTTTTAGAGAAGTCTTTAAGGAAGATGTGAATTCAACACACCAGTGTGACAACAGATCAGAATTCCACTAATGTTGTCCACAGCAACATGCCTTTAAACTGCTGCCAGACGAATGAACTGGATGACCAAATCGTAACCCACAAGTCACGGTAGCAGGAGAGAAGGGTGGGTTTTTTTTTTTCTTCCTGATGTGACAGTTAAGGCACAAGTTCTCAGCCTATACTTGGTGAGTTGTATGACGAGAAGATGGTTAAACAGATGTACAGTTTCAAGACAGCTTTCTGAATGCAAATACCCATTGCTGATTTGAAAATGAGGGTTTGTGGAGGCTTGAAATTGGATGGTGTTGGCTGGATGAGAATTAGTTGTTGTGGTAGCAGCAGTGAGGGTTTTTTTTCCTCTTGCACCATGAGATACTTGCTCGTTAGAGGAGCGGTACTATCCAGTGAAATGAGTAGTCTGCCTTGATATTTGACATTGCTAGTGGGGCCAAAGAACCTGCACCTGGGGGAAAAATGTCTTTTAAATGAATTACCATCCTTTATTTTCCCTCTTTGAGAGAAATGAAAAGTGTTGAAATTATTTTACCATATCAGATTAGCATCCTTCAGCAGGACCCAAAACTTAAAATGTTTCTGCTCTTAGTCAGAGTTGTAAGCAGGAAAACATAAAGCATAATTATTCAAATACCCTGAGACATTAGCAGAGTTATTCTTAACAAAGCATAGAAAGCTGTGTAGTTTTTTGTTTTATAGAGTTTTGCTTTCTGCGTGTTGATTTCTGCTTTTTTGTAGTTCTGGTGTGGCCACACCAAAGTTTGGGTCCTGGCGTGATGCTCTTTTAACAGATCCTGTATTTAACATTCTGGTGCTTAGTTCTACTAAACTAAATGGATGGTCTTGCTGTTGGAGTACTTGGGTAAAGGAAAGTGATTTAGTGACTATTAAAAGAAAATGGCAGCAATAAAAAACTGGGAAGTCAAAAGTAATTATAAAATTTCTTAAACTATTTCTGCTTTGACTCTGTCCATCCAGCAGTGGATGTGCCAAGATAACTGAAGTGCTGTTGCAGCTTCTCAAGTTAAGGTTGGAGGTTTTATAAGTATTCAGAAGGAAAAAAAAAAAAAGATTGAACCTGATTTTAATAACAAAAGCAGTCTAGGGTACAGTTTCTTATTAGTGTGAAAAATCTATTGTTTGCTCTTCGGTTTGGCCAATGAAAAATAACAATTAATTGGTAAATAGTACAAGCAGTACTACTTCCTCTTCCTAGAATGGGTGGTGGTGGTGTGTTTTTGACCTTGATACGCAATCCTGCTTGCTTCATGTACTGTCCCTCAGATATGCTGTCCCCCCAACAGTAACATGTTTGTGTTGGTTTTGTGGCTGATGTGCAGAGAGCTGCTGGAGGGAAGGGGTGGTTTTACAGCCACAAGATTTAAAAGTTGCTGCGATTAGTGAATTCTGCTGCATGGCATTGTGCTATTGTTTCCCTAATTCATTTAATTACAGTGATAAATGTGCCCCTAGCTGATTGCACAGGGCAGTAAAGATGAATGCAGACATCAATATAACCTGAATGTGAAGTTCACAATACATACAGCAAAATTCTGGTCAAGTTCTTACTTGTTACTGTTATAACTTCAATTTCTTTTTGCAGTCACAGAGGAAGGAAGTGTTCTTAGTGTTTTGAAAACTATTAGATAAGGTATTGAGATGCATTGCATTGGGAGGGTGAGAATTAAATGTGGGCAGGGTTATATGTAGATTCTTATTATGAGAAGTATCTGTGGGATGTGTTAATGTCATTTCAAACCCTGACCAAAAGGGCACAGTAACCCTCCTTCATGCCTACACAGAGACAGAATAAATAATACAGAGCTATGTTTATTTTGGAAGGGCTGAATTGACCTTGCTTGGAAGCAAAACTTGTATTTCTTACCTGAAGTTTAAGTCACTGTGTATTTCTTTCTGTTGAACATTGAGATTATTTAGCTGAATGCAAAAGCCTTCTCTGAGCCAGTAGTTGAGTTTTGGAAATCTAACTTTGATTTAGTCTGATTTTGGTGGTTTTAATATGCAGTGAAAAATTGAAAGTGTGTATGACAGCCTTCTCAGCTGTAGTCTAATTCTGTGAATAACCTTAGGTTTTGGGGATCTTTTGATACTGAGACTGTTTTTCTCTCCCTCAGAACCATGTAGTATTTAAGCCCTAAGTGCTTAATCTTAAAATGGGGTGGGAGGTTGGGGAGTGAGGAGGATAACCCTCCTCACTTAGCTGCCGAGAGCCAATGGGTGCAAACTCTGCTCTGCTTTTCTGGTGAGGGAAGAGTTTGGGAAACCCCATCTGAGACAGTCATACAGAATGAACTGGTTTCCCCAGCAGCTGAGGTGGAATGACCTATTCGCTTTAATTGTGCCATTGTTCAGAAAAGCCTGTGGCTTAGGTCTGCTGCTGGCCTAAGGGCTGCTCATCTGTCTTGAATTTTGGCAAGGAGGTTGGAAGAGAAGAGGTTTCTCTTGTTTTCAGTGGTCTCTCTGTGGTTTTTGTGTTTTGTTCAGTTTGCAGTGACTATGGTGTCAAGAGGACTTGGTATCTTTGGTAAGCTTCAGGGTTGAAGTCTGCTGTCTTACTGCTTTATGTTAGAATAATGCCTCCTAGCATCAAACTAGGAGGGCTGTAGAGAGTGGTTGGAGTTTTAGCACCATTATTTTGACTTTGTAATGCTTGGGCTCATAGTTTTTAAGCACTTGTAGGTGCTTGTAACATTTCTTTAAATGTCTTGGAAAAGAAGAAAGCAGTCATGTAAAAAAGCTGTTCTGCAGAAATGTGTAAATAGCCCTTTTTAAATATTAAGTAATACCAGTACTCTCCAAATCCATGGGAGGGTGGCTACTGAATGGAGAGGGGGAGACTGGTCTTCAGACCTCTTTTCTCAACAATTTAATTTGCTTAATTATTCTGTTTTGATTTACACTGACTTCTTATTTCCCTTCCCCCGCCTTTAGGCCCTATGAGAAAAAGGGAAAGCTAAGGATGCTGGAGCAGAACAATGGATTTCTCTTTCTCTTTCATGCAAGGGATCATGGGAAACACAATTCAGCAACCACCTCAACTCATTGACTCAGCCAACATCCGCCAAGAGGATGCCTTTGATGCCAGCAGTGACATTGCTGAAGATGGTGGACAAACGCCATATGAAACTGCCCTGCAGCAAGGCTTTCAGTACCCTACGCCCACGACGGAGGAGCTTCCACCCATCACTAATGGCTACCCAACAACAATCAATATGTACGAACCTCAAGCCAAATACCAGACGTACAGTCAGTATCCCAATGGTTCAGCCAATGGTTTTGGTACAGTCAGAAACTTTAGTCCCCCAGAGTATTACCAAATGGAAAACTCTAACGCAAGGCCACACGATGTTCTGGAAAAACCTTCCCCTCCACAGCCGCCACCTCCACCACCACCTTCAGTTTCACAAACGGTGATTCCAAAGAAGACTGGCTCACCAGAGATCAAATTAAAAATAACCAAAACTATCCAGAACGGCAGGGAATTGTTTGAGTCCTCTCTGTGTGGGGACCTTTTAAATGAAGTACAAGCGAGTGAGTATGCTAAGGCGAAACATGAAGGGAGAAAAGAGAAAAGGAAAAAAAGTAGCAAGCATGACTCTTCCCGATCGGAAGAGCGCAAGTCACACAAAATTCCAAAATTAGAACCAGAGGAGCAAAATGTAAGTGAAATAACGGTTTCAGCCATCTGTATACCTGATAACTGTTGATGGAGTATGCGTCTTTGGCAGTGTTTTTCCTTACTTTTAGTTGTATGCATAAAGTCAAGAGGCTTTTTATTTACTTGTCAGACAATATTAGGTTGCTAGGAACTGAATTTCTAGTTCAACACAGTTTTGGTTAAAAGGCTGCATATGAAAAATAAATGTTAGGAAAGGTTATATAATGTTTTCTTAATATTATTTAGTGTTTTGGCATGTTCAGAGTTTGCTGCACTTTGGACTGTGTTGGAAGATGGAGCTTTTGGCCAAAAGCATACAAGCATGCACATTGCTAAAATTGCCTCTCAAAATAATGGTGGGTTATTCAGTGGAAAGTCAGGTTACTCAGAGTATTCGGTGCTGCAGCTTTTAACTAATTTTTGAAAGATACTATAAATGTCATGATAATGTACAAAACCGAAGAGCTACATAGCATATGTAGAAACTAGTAGAAATGAGTATTCTAAAACAGCAGGCAAATTAGAAGTACCAGTTGACTTGGCAAACTTTGGGAAAATTCAGTACTGATGTTTATTACTGTGTCTGTCAAATTTTGTAACACAGTTGTGCATACACAGGATGTGTATATGTAAGTGGTGTTTTAACTGAGATTCCGGGAAGTAGAGACACAAATTACTGGTCTTTGGTACTCTCAGCTGTTTTTTTTCCCTCAGTTTATTAAGCCGCTTCATTACTAGTGTTTCCTTTTCTATTGCTTATTCCTGCCAACTCTGTGATACTGGTTTCTGTATTTCCCAGTTTGAGGGGAATGGGTAGCAGAGCGGTGTGGTTAATGTCAGGAATGGGGAAGTTGCTGTATCAGGCCAGGTCAGAAATTGTCCAGCTCAGGCTGGACTGGGCTGTTACACTATATAGCTGAGTTTTTTGCAAGTTCCTGTGAAACCCCATGATACTTGCTGCTCTTGGTAGGTATGGGAGAAGATCCTGTCCTGTAGGGTCAGGACTCTGATCAAAGTTCATATGCTTGATGTAGCAGCATTGTTGTTGTTATTTTTGATGGAAGACACGCTGATTTCACATACGCACCCCTCATCAGGAATATCTACAAGTTTTGTAATTGTGATATCCCCCATCTGGTAAGTGGACCTCTTCCAGAGATCAGGTTGGTGATGTATCAAGATTTTGAGCTTCTATGATATCTGATTACCATAGTTGATTCTAATGAAGCTCAGTAAGATCTTAATAAACGTTGTAATCCAAACTTGAAATGGATTATCCAATTAAAATAAGAGTCATTCATAACTGCATTTGTACGTAATTTTCTTGATCTCAGAAATCCTGTTTGAAGCTGATTTCAAGTGTCTGTAGCAGCTGGCATGTCTGACTGGCAGCCTGCTACCAGGAGGCAGTTACAATGGGAAGGCAGTTCCCCCAATGGCATGTCCCTCATACTCGACTTACACCGCCATGGAGAGGTGGAAAAGAGGGGTCTGTTCTCACTGTCAGCTTTCTGCTGAATGCCTTTGCTCCTTGGATGTTGTTCATCCACCTGTCCTTTGCTCGCTGCTGTAATCATTTATCCCCCAAGTTTCATGTAAAACAAACCTCAGTGAATTTGGCTCTTTCAGAGTTCAGCTAAAGACATGGTCTTTTATCCAAGCTTTCTGGCCTCTTCTCCAGACATCTGTCACCCCCACATCAGGCTATCAGTTTTGCCATACCATCTTGTCCTCCCTCTTAGCAGGGACTCTGATTCTGCTCTTGAAGCTTCAGCTGTGCCTGTCCCTCTGTTTGGCTGGTGTTACCTGGATATCACGAGAACATAATCTTCTGTCTTCTCCCATGTGCTGCCTTTCCCAGATTGAACTAAAACCTTTGCTCTGAAATTCCAAGTTCCTAGTTGTATGTGTCATCCAGAATTCACCAGAAATCTTGTTCTTGCTTTTGTCCTCCTTATAGTTTCCATTTCCCTTTCAAAAGGTGTTGTTGCAATAAAATCTTTCATGTTATTCACCCATGTTTCAGACAGCAGATCACTATGACATGAACAGGATTTTGTGCTAGTGGTTTTCGTTACGAGTTATACAGTATAGTCTCAGTTTCATCCTCCCACCATTTGGCTTTCCACTGCGTGATTTCATCTTCATGTGCGTTCATCATGTACACTTTCGTCATCTTTAGCATTAATAGTATGAGACTTGTAACTTAGGATCATCTTAGCAGGAACAAACAACACCTCTGATACAACTGTAATTGTTTTACACTTTTATGCTCAGCATGGAAATTTGAAAGTAAGGTGATTTGCAGTTGTTTCTTCATTCTGATGCTGTAATCTCTGTGGAGACTCACTGACTGTGGGGGGATGTTCATACCTGAAAGGCTGGTTTGAAATGAAAATGTTATGAAAACATTGTTGAACTTTAAGCCTGCAATACTTGTTTTGAAAAAAAGCTACTCTGCTCGTTAGTTGTATTCTATGAGGAGCTGGAAGTTTGCGATCTGTGTGATCAGCTTGGCTCTCCTGGCAGAGGTGAAGTTTCCACTAACTCACTGTAGCAAAAGCGAGGCAGGAGTCATTGCTGTGCGTTCTGCTGTACCAGGGAGGGATGACTTCTGCCCAGCAAATATCAGTATGATTGGTCTTCAATGATTATTTTTTACAGACAGCCATAAATCAGATACTGAATTGTTCTAGGTGATGTTTATGTGTGGGTTTCTTAGTTTCTCTGAGCTGAAGCATGCACTATTGACTAACTGGGGTCTTTGTTTTAAGTGGACTAGGTATAATTTGGGTTAACATCATTATAATTTTCTCTCTGCATGTGTCATGACTCCTCTTTTTGCTGCTGTTTGAGTCCTTTGACTACTGACTTCTCTGCTATAGCAAATGTCTGGTCTCTGCCTCATTAGATAGTTCAGGGCCCACCTCTTATCTTCTTGGCTATTGTGTCATCACACTCCCTATCATGGCCACTCCACTGAGTGGTGTTAGCTTCTGTTCCATCGTGATCCCTCTTCTGTCAAAACCTTTTCCTGTCCTACTCTGCCAGAGCAGGCTGTGTGCATGCCTCAGCCTGGCTCATAAATGCACCATAGGCTTTATGTTGTTGGCTTCTGATCCTTTAAATATATTTGTCAACTGTATGCAATTTAACATCGATTTTACAATTTTCATATTATATATTTAATGTGATTCTTGTAATGTAGTTTTGGCAAATAACTGGTATACAGTGAGACTTATCATGTCACTGTGGATAGCCTTCATATGTTCTCTGTTTCTTTAAAGTTGTATATTAATTTAGGTGGAAAGTTATTTGGGTTTACTGTCCCTGAGTGTGTGTACTTCTATCACCTGTTATATATAGAGAAGAACATTGTTGTGTGTAGGTGTGATGTTATTTAAATAGTGTAGGGGAAAAAAAGGTATTTTCTGATTGTGATGCTACTATGTTTTGAATTAGGCATAAGGAGTCATCATAGTCCTATTTTCTGGGTTCATGGTTGCCTTTCTCTGAATTATTTTTTCTGCCTGGTTTCATTATAAGCTTTTTTTGGTTTACTGTCCCCTTACCTTGTTTGTGTTTGTTTTCCTTTTTTTCTCTTCATTGTTACCGATTTCCTAGAGACCAAATGAGAGGCTTAGCATGCTATCAGAAAGACCAAGAGAAGATACAGTGTTGGAGGAAACCCCGGTTAGTACATATATTAACTAACACTTTTTAAACTTCTAACATGGTACTATTTTTGGACTAATTATTACATGCATTCTTTAATTTATTAGATTAATCAGTTGCCATTTCTTTGAAACTCTTGTTAGTCCTTACTGTGTCAAAACAACTTTTGTTGTACTGTCTGTATTGCTTTATTTTATCCCAAAAGCAACATTCTTAATCAACTTAATGAAGCAGAAACTTTTTTGGGGTGGGGGTTGCTGTTGTGCATCTTGGTTTGTCAGTGACTATCTTGTGTAAATCCTAGCTGTGTGTAACTCCTTTTTGTCATGTTTCTGAGAAATGTTTACCTTGTGTTAGATTATCAAACCTCAGGGATACCTGAGAGAAAAATAATATGTCCTTGTGGATAGTGTGTGCATCTCTAAGTGTGCTAAATTGTCTTCTGTGACTTGAAGCTTCCATTTGTTTTCTTTGTAGGTCCAGCAGTTCTTGCCTTCTCTTCCAACACGAGTCACCCATGACATCAAGTTTCAGGTTGGCGATCTGGTTTGGTCCAAGGTGGGAACATACCCATGGTGGCCTTGCATGGTTTCATGTGATCCACAGCTTGATGTTCATACCAAAATTAATACAAGAGGTAAGGGAGGAAGATCTTTGCCAGAGTGTATCAGGTCTCTGTAGTTGTTCCTTTATTAAAAATATCTTATCTTTGAAATCCCTTTGCAGGATGAATTCTGTTTGTGTGTATGCTAAGCAGGACTATTACTGAGATGTGTAAAACTAGTACCTATTAAATTTCCTCTAAAGATGAGCCTGTGTGAGCTAGACTTGTGCATAGATACTCCCACTTCTCTTAAGTCAATGTATTTACAAGAAGACACTGATAAGCATGAGAGTGTTCATTGTGGGCAAGGTATACTTATCTTCCCATTTTAAACTGTTCTAAATCTAGGCCTGTCTTGTTTCTAAACTTCCACCTGCAGGAATTGAATGATTTCGAGGAGGAAAGCGTAAGCTAAACAAGCAAAGCAATGTTGATAAAAATGCTGACTAGAATTTTTCACTTTCAGGTGCCCGTGAATACCATGTTCAGTTTTTTAGCAACCAGCCAGAGAGGGCATGGGTGCATGAGAAGCGGGTTCGAGAGTACAAAGGACACAAACAGTATGAACAGTTATTGGCTGAGGCTGCTAAGCAAGCCAGCAACCACTCTGAGAAACAGAAGGTATGATGGATCACTAATTGTGTAGAGGGCTATCAGCAGTGCCTGTGTAAGTGGAACTTTCACAGGGCATTTCTGAAACTCTGTAGTACTTTACCCTGTAAAGGGTTGTCTGCATTTCAGTGGCAGAAGTGTTTTCACAAAGATAATGAAAATGTTTCCATACTCTTAGGACTTTCATGGGAAAAGGCTAATAGCTGAACCTACTTTGGCTGCTCATGCCGGTATTCATCCTGGACATTGGAGATAATTTTACATCTGTATTAGAATATTAAAATGAAAACAGTGCCTGTGTGTTCACTATTAACCTGTTCTTTGGAAAAATACAGTTTTTTAAGGATGTTCTTCCAGCTCCTGATACTAGTGGATATTTTCTTTTCTGCTGTTCTGTTGGAAGGGAAGTAGTAGCTACAGGAATTACTTACTGTGTATATGGACTACTTCAGTCAATATTTATGCTAATCAAAATATTGATGTGGAAGGAAAAGAGTGTTTATAGAAAAATGAGAAGGATTGAAAAAGAATGAATTCTGTGCCCCATAACAAATTACAGGCTTGAATACTGCCTGTTACTGTCTTCAATGAAGTCTTAACTTAGGGCAGACACTTTAATTGTGGTGGTCATAAGGTCCGGCTTGAGTGTCTGCTTATACTCTGAGCAGGGGATTCACTGTCCGTCTTTCACAAAATACCCCGTAAATGGAGAGCAAACTTAAATCTTCTGCCTGAAAGATTTAAAGAACCTCGGGATTGCATTGTAAGTGCTATACGTGGCAAAATCTTCAGTGTAATTAGCTGTTTGTCTTTGTTTCTTAAGATTCGCAAACCAAGGCCGCAAAGGGAGCGTGCTCAGTGGGATATTGGCATTGCCCATGCTGAGAAAGCATTGAAAATGACTCGGGAAGAAAGGATAGAACAATACACCTTCATTTATATAGACAAAGAGCCAGAGGAGGTTTTGTCAAAAGCCAAAAAGACTGCTGCTTCTAAATCGGAGACCAAGAAGAACCGACGACCGAAGCCAGCATTGAACACCCAGCCAGAACATGCCAACGTGGTAGCAGCATCACCTTCAAATGCTGAGGTGCGAAGACAAAGCCAACGGCGGCTGTCAAGTGTGGAAGAAGAGGAGCCACCTCCTGTGAAAATTGCATGGAAAACAGCTGCAGCTAGAAAATCCTTACCAGCTTCAATAACCATGCACAACTTGGATCTTCAAAAATGTAACATGTCTCCAGTTGTTAAAATTGAACAGGTTTTTGCCCTTCAGAATGCTGCTGGGGATGGAAAACTCATCGATCAGTTTGTTTATTCCACTAAGGTATGTACTTTGTGTAGCGACTCTATTTTGTTCATAAATTATCCCAAGTCTGTCTTACTGTGGAACTTAAACTTGTATCCACCAAGCTTTCACAGTACAGGTTCCTTTCATTGACAAGGTTAAATCGTAACAAAAGACAGATGTGACAACAGAGTCTTTTAGTGCTCTGAACTGTTAATTTCAGTGCATCCGAAAGTCTCTAGCAGTAGCTGTTTTGACTGGCGGCAGAGGACTTCCCTACAGATGGGCACATTTTTGCTTATAACGCATTCAAAATATTAAAGCTGTTGAATTCTAGCTTCTTAGTTGAAATAATCCAGAAATTCTCTGTAATCTTAAAATCAATGGATTTGATTGAGGTGACAAAGCTATTAATAATGTACTAAAAAGTAACAACTACATTTTGTATAACAGACTTTTAAAATGAGTTCTGCTCCTAGCTTCCTTCAGGTGCACAGCAGCTTCTCACAAGTCAGTGTAAGGAAAAGGTTTAGGACTATTTCTCTGCCTCCTTCTTCTGCCTCTCTACGTGGAGGGTACTTATTTCATCCTAAGCATTATAGCGAAGGTAATGTTTAGAAAAGTCACTGGAATTTCATTATTTATTTTTTTTCCTTGTGTGTAAGGTGAGATTGAGAGGGATGGAAAGTTCTGCAAAGCAGCAGCTCAGTAGTAGGTATCATTATGTGTATGTGTTGCACTGAAGAGCATTGAATGTTTCTTTTCTGAGATTTAGGAGTAGATCAATATGCCTGTTAAGAACAACATGCATATAAATAGGTAAAGACCATCTTATCTTTTTTTTCGTTTTTAAGGGAGTTGGTAACAAAACAGAAATAAGCGTCAAAGGACAAGAGAAACTTAATTCTTCATCAAATCAGAGAAATGAAAAAGCAGTGGTGCAAAATGCGTCCTCTCCTGAGACAACTTCTGGGTCAGCAGGTAGGCAAAATTGCAGAATCCTTGTCTGAACTTCAGCAATCTAGCATTTAAATTCAAGTACCAAAACAGACATTTTCTCATTAGTTAAAAATGATTATTCACATCTTCTGTTTACATAATAGTTGTAACAAGCATGGCTAATAGAACACATGATGAGCCCAGATGCCTGAGAGGCACAGGATGTCTTTGGGATTAGCTGGTTTGGCCTCTGAACTTTTAGCGTCTGCAACTTACAGTGTCTGAGTCAACAGATTAGAAAGATGGATGCATTGTGGAGAGCAGATGGCAAGTTGGTTTAGAAGACAACGTAGTGTATGTGTGTTAGCAGAGTACTGTAATGGCTTTTGGCACCGAATATAAAATACAACAGCTGGGATCAAAGGAAGAGAATCTGGATGTGGCATAGTTCCGTAAGGAATGGCTCTGAATCAGGATGGGTGCTTTCCTAGACTTTGTTGTTGAGTTCCTGCATGACCTTTGTAAAGGTTAGTGATTTATTTATTTTTTTTTAAACTGCTTCAGCAAACTCCATCAGCAAAATGAGATAGTGTTTGCCTTCTGAAGGCATTTTAGGGGCCCCATCACGAAGCACTAAGTTTTGAAGCATCATGTCTGAGGGACAAGAGCCACTGAAGCAAATAATGGAGCTTGAGACTGAAAAAAGAAAGCCTGGAACAAGCTATTTGAAGTTTAATTTGTAGTACAGTAGTAGAGGAGAATGCAACAGATAAACGGGATGAGTGCTTTCTAGACTTGGAACAGAAAAACATTTTTGTTCATCTTTTGACTTTTGAAAAATAGCTAATGGGAATTCTTCCAAAGGGATTGAGCTTTTTTCCCACCAGCAGAAATTTGTCTGCAGTGTGTCCCCTCATTATCCTCAAGAGGAGGCAGGTACCCTTTGAAAGGATAGAGGTTCCTGAAAAGAAGACAGTTTTGAGTCATCCTAAACCAAGAGCTTTTCAAGTTCCTCCAGTCCTTGTAGTGACTTCTGGTTTTCAGCCACAGATTTTGTACAGGCCATGTAAAATCCCCATTAGCTATTGCATGTTTGTTACTCTGCTTGTAATCATATCCTTGGTATAGTCTCAAACATACTTAACTTTGCGTTGGGTATGTAAAAGTAAATTTTAGGTTGCAGCAGAACACCTTGATTTTCTCTCACAGTAGGATGTACAAATAAATGCTTATAGTATGGAAGCAAAAAAAGATGGAAGGCTTATTACAGTACACATGCTAAAAAAGACCCCTCTCTTTTCTTCTCGAGAAAAAAAATCTCTTAATGTTGCCAAGTGTCACTTCTGCTTTAACTATCAGTCTGTTTGGTTGTTTCTCACTTTCCAAACATAAAATAAATGAGACTCCAAGTCAAAAACCTCAATGCCCAACATGTGTGAGATCACTGTCCTCTGCAAACACATTTCAGTTTCTGTACTTGTATAGTTTTTAGGTGGGCTTAGTTTATATGCACTGTTTTATGGACTGTATTTGGGGACTTTACAATACAGGCTGAGTGCTCTGGATATTGTGGCGTGAGTGGGGTTTCCTCTGCTACTGTGGACAGTGGTTCTGCTTTCCAGTTTTAGTTGCTGTAGCTACTTCAGTTTTTTCTAGCAGTTGCTACTTTAATTGCCTTGCAGCAGGAGAGGTGATCGCTGTTTTGTTTCTCTCACCTGGGGACTAAAGGCTTCACCTTCACAATGGCTCTTCAGATGTAGGGGTTGAGAATTCTGAGCCTCTCTTTTTTCATTTTCTTAGGTTTTTTGGATACGTAAAACTCCACCTGATAACACCCTATAGAGTGCATGAGCTTTACTTCAGTATACACTCCAAACAGTCACTTTCAAAGCCATTTCCAAAGTCCAGACAGTTATTGGTCCCCTCTCATGGAACATAACTGCGAAGTCCTTTTTTCAAATTTAAGGTCACCGGAACTTCAGAATACCTTTACGGTAAAGTATTTTACAGAATGACTCTGGGAGTCCTTATTAATAACCTGCAGTTAGATATACAGAATTCCATAATGCTGGGAAAATAATTCTGTAACTTGAAATCTGATAATAAGAGAACAACTATGAGAATTCATAGTGCCTCTGGTCTCCACATACAGCTGAAACAGGGTTAACCTGACCTGACCTGGCCAGTAGTGAGGTAGATTGCTGGTCTGAAAATCTGTCCTGAAGCTCTGGATCAAAATATGCATGAAGACGGGATAGGAGCATTGTGGAGGTGATGCACTGGATCCTTGGAGAGCGGGAAGAGGAAAAAGTGCCTGTTGCATTGGATCGATATTGCTTTCAGCCAATGTTAGATGCGCTGATTCTGGAGGTTTCTCTGCTGATACAGGGCCTGCATCTTATTTCCTTTACTACAGTGGGGCAGCACAGGGAGAAAATACATTTTTTATTAAATTAACTGTTTGGTCACACTTGCTCAAATTTACTTTTAAGTTGCCTCAGAGTATTTTGGCCGAACACAAAGGTGACAGACGATGGCCCCTGGCTTTAGTGTGGAGACCCGTTGCAGTTGTGTGTCTCAAAGTATGCAGCTTATTGGAACCAAAAGTTACATATGTGCTAACATGAAGGATGTTGTGCTGAGTTATTAATATCTGACTTACTAATAACTCATTGCTATTATTAATTAGTTAATATGCTGTAAAACCTTTTTCCTCCTTGAAGAAAAACAATTAACTTTTATCCCCTCAAGAATGCAGTTATTGTAAAATGACAACTTTTTCAACTGGGAAGTTTAGTTACTGAGATATTCCTGAGCCATGCAACCTTGATAGAAATGCTTATCTGATTAATCAAGATGAATTTTCTTTTTTATCTTCCCCGCTGCTGAGTTCTCTTGAAAGGCTTTCTTTCAGTATCTGATTAAAGCCTGCCTGTCTTTTTAGATATTTTACCTCCTAACAAGAAGATGCAGGTTTACAACTTCTAGCAGCATATCTGTCTGGCACAGTGAGCTAATTCCCCGTCCTAAGAATTTGCATTTTGCTTGGAAGAACACAAAGTATTTTATATCCATGTCATCTTTAGTTGAAACACTCAAAACTGAAGAACAAGAATAATGCTTCACAACAGATAATTGTAAATCTACAAATTCCAGTTTTCCATCAGTACAGCTCTAAGTGTGTACTTTGTTTCAGAAGTTGCACATGGTGTTAAGTGTTGTGTACATGTTTCTCAATATGCTCTTTTTGGAGATACTGTAGCATAGAAAGGTCTTCTGATTTTTCCAACTTCAGTTGTCAAAAACCCAGTAGCTCCTACTTCATCTCTTGAAATGTCATAATAACCTTCCTTAATCTGTGTTTGTTCTCCATGGTAATATTTTCAAACACTTGTTTTTCACTTTAATTATAATAACGCATCATGATCACTGCTTCTGTTTGTGCTGAGTTTTTCTTCACCTCTCAAAATCTTTAGTTGAGCATTCACATTTTGTATTCGTGGCCTGTGTTATAGTGTGGTTTTTGATTTTAAGTTTTTGTGCTAGCCAGTTCTGATAGAAGGCCATCCCCCCCGCAGAGCAGGAGCACAGAACTGGTGTGTGGAGTGAAAACTTGGAAGCTGTGTTTTGCGTCTTAAATTTCTAGCTTGTTTTAGTTCAAGAAGTTGATTGTGGATACCTTCCCATAAACACCAAAGATGGACTGTTTGGTTAAAAATTAACCGAAGTGAAGACTGTGCCCTAGAGGTGTGTTATGAAAATCTGTTTGTCCTAGACTGGATTCCAGCTCTTTGTTTTGCTCTATTACTGGTGTCTTTTTTTTTTTTTTTTTCCTTTCTGAAGCCGCTCTCTTTGTCAATGGAATCAGAACATAATGTCTGCAACCACAGCACCAGTTGGCAAATAGCTTGGAACTGAATTTAAAAATAAAACATTCAAAAGAGGAAAAAGTCTTGGTTTCGTTACTTTATCTGTTGCTTTGGTGTTGAACATCTTGCTGTGCCTCAGAAATACAAGGAATCATATAATGGAAACCTTTTTCCTTCTTCAGGTTCTGTAGAAAAGAAGCAACAGAGAAGATCGATTCGAACCCGCTCAGAGTCTGAGAAATCCACTGAAGTTGTGCCAAAGAAGAAGATCAAAAAGGAGCAGGTTGGCTTCCTCCATGTAGAGAGTTAAAATATATTGTATTCATAAATGTTGTGGCTTATATTGGTGCCTTTTTATTTTTCTCCATTTTTTCCCCATCGGGTTTCGTTTTGGACTATCCTTCATGAAATCCCCTTGTCAATACCATTGCTGTGACTCTGCTACTGGCATCTTCACAGTATCAGTCAGGCTATGGAAAATGGGAACTCAATGATGCAAGACTCCTAATGAACCTGCCATGTTTACTTTGAGATTTCTGTTATGAGCAAAATGATTTTGTTTCAGTAATTTCTATTTGATGGAATTGCCACCAGGTTCCTTCCTTTTGCTCTTGATTTAGCTGCTGGTTTGTGTTGAGGTTTTGTTTTTCAAATGAAGTTAGACTGATTAATCTGACCACTTTTGAAAATGGACTTTAAGAATGATTTAATTTAAAGATGAATAGTCAGACTTTTATGTTGGCAGACATCAGCGAAACAGATCTTCTGGGCTATACTTTTTTTTTTTTTCCTTAAGTAGATCTAACATGTACAGGGCATTCCTTTAATCTGGATGTCAGACAGACAAATGTTGTTGCTTTAAAAAAAATTATAAACAATTCTGCGTGGAAATGAGTAGGAAAGTTCAGTGGATGGACATTAATACTAAAAACTGAATACACTTTTTTAACAAGTTTGTCGAAGTTGTTGGTTCTTTTCCTTACATGGTTGATTCTCCCTCTTCAAGGGCCTCTCCACTTGAAATTTTGTATAAAATGTTTCATAGCATAGTGTAGCTTTTACCAGTGAGAGTTTTTAAAAAGGGACAGTCAGGCTAATGATTTATATGGGAAGGGGGAAAATTGTTTTTATCTCTTCTATTTTAATTTATTCTTTACCCTTTATGCTTTGTTTTGCACTTCATTCACTTCAGAGATTGAAAGTGGACCCAGTTGCGTGCTTTTTCTTCATATTTTTCTTTTTGACGCCATAGTATTTACATGTGTGTTCAGCAGAAGAATGCTCTAGCTCTAGAAAGTTTCTTGCTGAAACTTCAAAGCAGCTGGATTGTTGGACACAAAATATCTGACATAGTCCCTTAAGCCTCTTGTCACGAGGTGTTGCAGCCTCCCTATTTTCAAATGAGTTATTTTGTTTGTAAATGTTTCCTAATTTGATGAAGGTATAAGAACCAACAATATGAACTTCATGGATCCCAGTTAGCTTTGCTTGCTTATATTATCTAGCTAACTAAGACTATGAACATTGAAGTGCTTTTCTCAGGAAAAGTGTATGACTAAAAATTAAACACAGATGCACTGTAATGCGCATAACCTTGAATGTATTAAGTTATATTAAAAAAAAAAAATCTTACTAACTTCTTATAATTATGCAACAATATTTGTTACCCAAAGTCAAGTTTTCTTGCAACTGATTCCCAAATTAGTCTGCAACAACTTGGTATAAAATTATAACTGGAACGAGTACAATTAATGGGAAAAACAAAATGTTAATGCTACTGTTACAGTGACTAGTGGAGAAATAAAAGTGATTGTTTAGATTTTATATTTGTATTACGAAATGTATCCTATACAAATCCTTCTATTGTATGTTTTTACCTATTGTACAACAAAATAAAATATTTTTTAAAAAAATTATAGAATAATCCTTAAATATTTACTAAATGTGTTTCTACATGCATATGTAACCACATTGTAAAGAAATAACTTGTAATTCTTAACCTTAAAAACAGGATTTTAGGCAACAACTTTCTTCTAGAATTATTATACAGTCGCCAAATTCTCTCGTGTTACATGTACATTGGCAGAACAGTTTCTAAACTTACCCTTCTGATACACGATCGAGAACTTGAAGCGCTTTTGCAAGATTGTAAACTTGTCTGCTTAAGTGTATACTGACATTGAGTTTCCAGCTGTATAGAGCTCTGCAATGCTGTGTGCGAAGTCCGGCTCGCCATCGCTGGGTGCCTTGCAGCACTCTATACAGAGAGAAAGTCCGTTCCCAGGAGCTCGAGAGTGCATGCTTGGTGGAAGTGCCTTAAATGATGATGCATTAAGTGTCTCACTAACCCGAGTGTCGTACTGTTAAGGGGAACTTGTGCTTACACAGGTGTGGGGTTTTACAAAAGCATCAGGGTTGGCTGCCAGAACGAACCCTGCTCCTGCCTGCTGGACATGGATAAAGCTTTGCTGTCATCTTCATGCCCAAAGGGAGTGATTGGAAAGGACCTTGCTAGTGAACGTATGGCTGCCTTGTTTCCTGGCATTCAGCATAGGCAGCTAGGATTAAATCCTACAGGACAAGAAGGCTCACACTAAGAAGGGGATGACAGACTACATCTGAGTTCAGAGATGCTAACCGCTTAAACTTAAATGTTTTCTTTTTAATACTAGGGAGAAAAATTCCTCTGGTTTTAACTATGGATTTTCCTATTCAAACAGGTTGAAATGGTTCCACTGACAGCAGTGAAAACAGGATTGCAGAAAGGTGAGTTACATATGAAAATAAACTTTATTAAAAGTGCCTGGCTCATCACACTTCGTCAATGGTTTTTGTTCTGTGTAAACTGCAGAGGTCTTAATGCTTTCTGGTGGTGGTCGTGATAGATGCTGGTCTTAATTTTTCTTGTGAGGGTTTTTGGGGTGTGGGGTGGTGGTGTTTGTACATTGCTAGTTGGAAAGATAGTGTTTGTTAATGTGCTGTAAACACATAATAGAAGTCCTTCTTCTGGATGTTTCTTAGAAGAAAAAAAAAAGTCTTTGCTTAGCCATATATTAAAGATGAATGATGAAGAGGTAATCTCCTAAGGGTTTATCTTCTGTTACAGACAGTTTAGTAGCTTCCTCCACTATGTCAGCATGTTCAGAAACTTGGCAGAAGGTCTTCCTGAGGTGATTTTCAGTTATTTAGCTTTTCAGGGAGAATTAAATGCGCATCGAACTTGCAAACTGAAAATGAAGTCTAGCAAATAAAGTACAGTTTCAGGCTATATCTCATCTTTCTTTTTCGTTTGTTAGTTTTAAGCAAAAAGTTGAGAACATACATTAAAACTAATTTTAGTATGTTGTGTTAAGGTGCCAGCGAGATTTCAGATTCTTGTAAGCCTTTAAAGAAAAGGAGTCGTGCCTCAACTGATGTAGAACTGACTAGCTCAGCTTACAGAGATACATCTGACTCTGATTCAAGAGGACTTAATGATTTACAGGTAAAGGCACATTGTTTCTCACAGGGACTTGTTTGTTTAATCTGCCAGATAATAATAGGCTTTTCAGTTCCCTATGTCTAAATATGTGCACCCTGTATTTTCGACAAATTTCATGTCTTCTATTGTCTAAAAAATAAAGCCTCATCTTTTTCTTTCTAGTCCCCTCCATTGTATTGATATAAAAAAAAGATACAGTCTTTCTTTACAAATTTTTTCTGCTTCTTTGGCAAAACATTGGTTTAGGTCACTCGCTGCTCTTCAGAAGGTTGTTAGGTTCTGTGGGAATTGTGGGGTGCTGCTGTATGGTGGTGTCAAACTGAGAGGTGTCTGGGAAAAGTAAGATATCTTTATGGTTTTTTGCTTGCACAGGTAAAAGAGATGTCAGGAAGGCAGTACTTCTTGTACCATTCTAATGAAGTTCAGCAACTTTCAAGGACTTTTATATCTCTTGACATAATGATCTTTTAATCAGTGGTGATAAATATTTTTTCACAATGTGCTTGTCCTTTGGAAGTGTCTTGTTTGAGTGCCTTGGATTTTTCCTCTTTGTAGGGTAGTTTTGGAAAACGTTCAGACAGCCCATCAGCTACCGCCGATGCTGATGCTTCTGATGTGCAGTCGGTAGACTCTAGCTTGTCCAGGAGAGGAACTGGAACAAACAAAAAAGACACTGTTTGTCAGGTAAATGATGGTAATGTCAAGAAATTAGTGCTAAAGATGTATCATCCATTTCTATTAGTTTGAGCTGACAGACTTTTCAAATTGCACTACTTTGTTTTAACCATGTCTCATAATTTGACATCTCAGATAAAATACCAAGGCTTTAGGAGTTTTTATGCCCCAGAAATTATTCATAAGCCGTCTTGCATGCTAGAAAGCTCAAAAGCTAGAAAGTGGTAACTAATCCATACCTGCTAGCGTAAGTAGAAAAAGTAAGTAGAAAAAGTAGATGCCATTTTCTGCTCCGTTTGAAGATTCCAGATGGTCTTTCAGGATAGGGCAGAGTGAGAATTTTCCAGTATTTTTGAGAGAAAATCCTGGAATCTTCTGGCCAGTTTCCTGATCAATAGTAAGGGAACAAGTTGCTCTCCTCTTCAAGTGCATGAGAAAAAGAGGAGCCCAGATGGATCGTGTAGTGCCTCTCCTATCTCTGTCCAGGCTCGTGCTGTTGTGAGAGCAAGATGTAGAAAGTGCTTGGATTGTCTTCAGCCCAGAGACTTACCAGGCAGGTCTGCTGTGGGATCTAGGCCAGTTCTCCTGCCTTATCTTAGCTCTGAGGAGATTTCAGCCAGTTTCTAGTCTTCATTAACACCTGGTAGTCATTTGCATTTAAGTATGTCAGGTACCCTTTGTTCTCTGATCAGCTGTCTGCTTGTTTAAGATCTGTGAGACCTCTGGCGAGTCTCTGGTGTCCTGCGAGGGCGAGTGTTGCAGCGTCTTTCATATGGAGTGTCTTGGCCTGAAGTCAATGCCTGACGAAAAGTTCATCTGCACCGAGTGTAAAAACGGTGAGTGGCTTCCTGTGTCTGAAAATGGGGAGGGAGGGATTGCCCACCTTGCCAAGGAGCCATGTTCTGGTCAGAGCAAACTGTGATGGTAAGTGTCGATGTTTTAGGTGTAGATTTGAGTTATTCTATTACTTTTTTTAACCTCTGAGGCCAGATTCTCATTTTCCAAGTACCTTGTAAGAAAAAAAGGTAATAAACTGCTGAGAGTTTTACTCAGAATAAGGGACTTTATCGTAACTGGAATTGCATAGTTATTGTGGATTATAGTAACCAACTTACCCATGTGAAGGGAGGGAGCCTGTGTTGCTCAAACCAGTGTAACTTTGCTTCAGAATGTTTTTTAACAACATCTGTATCTCAAAGAACTGGCCGTTACAGTTGGGCTTCCTTATTCCTTCTTTTACAAGGAGAACATACGTGCTTTTCGTGCAAACTTCCCGGCAAAGATGTGAAGCGCTGTTCTGTCAACACGTGCGGTAAATTTTATCATGAGGCCTGTGTTCGCAAGTTTGCCACTGCTCTGTTTGAGTCGCGAGGGTTTCGTTGCCCACAGCATTGCTGTACTGCCTGCTCAATGGATAAGGATATTCACAAAGCAAGCAAAGGTGAGAACAGAGCTGGCTTTGAATAGCAGGAGGAAACGCAAATGCATCATCACAATAACCATGACTATAACTCTATCTTCTGTAATTCGGTGTGCGGCAAGGAACAAGGGTTTCCTTCTTAATGAGGTCATTAACTGAAGTCTGTCATGGGTGGGAAGACAGCTAGCAGCCTGAGACCGCTGTTGAAGTATACCTGGATCTGCAACACTTAAGTCATCTGTTGTTGCTGGGTTTAATGGAAGCCAAGGGTTAGTAGTGCCAGGCCAAGGAATGGGGTTTTTTAAAAGACAGTTGATAGTGGCCTGTGGAACAATTTATTTTTCAAGAAAAAATCCTTTTAGAAATTAACCAAAATATTTAAACAAAACAAGTAGCCTTTAGAATAATTAAAACCATGTATTTTTTCTCAACAGAGTTTTAAAGTGAAAGTTAAGAGTTAACTTTTCTGAAACTTTTTTTTTAATGTAAATGTTTCTTTTTAATCTAGTACTCTGATTGGAATAAAAATCAGCCTTGCATCTGTCTGTGGTGTCTCCTACCAAATCCTGACTCCAGGGTGACATGGTGCATTTTTCTGCATTTGTATTAAACAGGTCGCATGGTGAGATGTTTCAGATGTCCCATTGCCTATCACTCAGGAGATGGCTGTATTGCTGCAGGAAGCTTGTTTGTGTCATCCCACATTCTCATCTGTAGTAACCATTCCAAAAGGAATCACTCCTCATCAGCTGTAAATGTAGGCTTTTGTTTCGTTTGTGCAAGAGGTGAGCACACTTGTTTTTTCCCCTGTTTTATAGTTCTATGGTCACTTGTGCAGTTTAGTGATTAAAAATAATGTATTGCATAAAGAACTCCTCCCTTAGGGCGCTCTGGGATTTAAATACTGCCTGTGATTTTTTATTTTTTTTTTTGTCAACAGTTCTCATAAGACTTCCACTTGCTATTTCGGTCCATAATATTTGATATTCAGAAACAGTGATAGGTGCTCAGAAGGCCTACTTGTTTTGCCAGTAGGAAAAAGAGGATGCCAAGCCCCCAGTTTCAGCCATTGCAAGCTGAGAAGGGATGCTTGTGTTATTAATCACTGTCTGTTAAGCAGAAGGGGATTCTTTCACCACTCACAAACTTAAAACTGTTTAAATTTTTAAGGCTGAAAGGTAGGATTTACTCATGAACTAGAAAAGTTAATTTTGATTTATAACTACCATCACATTTGAGAACTTTGGAAGAAAACCATTTGTAATACTGTACAAACAGGTTTCATGCTGGGATTTTCCATATATGCCAAAGTTCTCTTTTCTTTTTCCTTCCCCTCCCCTGCCATGACTTGTTGCTTTTATGGCTCTTAAGTCACTAGTCTTCTGCCAGATAGCAGGTTGAAAAGTTTCGGTGCATCAGTTGCTTTAGTCTCATAATGCAAAAATACCATTGTTCTCTCAGATTAATCCAAGTGACATGGTTAGGTGATTGAATAATAATATGTATCTTATACAGTATTTCAGAAGTTTATGTTGGGTGTATTCTTTTCAGCAGCTTTGAAAGTCACTAATAAGGAAGTGAAAGTGTTTGAAGTTACTTGTTTGCACCTGTGTTCATTCAGTTGGAGCTTTAGGATGGGGAAGATTGCCCTGAATTTGCAAGAGCAGAGTAGTAAAGATGTCTGAATAGGAAGAGAAAGATGGTGCCAGAATTATTTCCTTTCTACCTCTCTCCTTCCTTCCCCTTTCCTCTTTTCCAAGTAATCTAGGAGCCATCACAAAGGATTGAGTTTAAAATAAAATATATAAAAAAAACCACCACTCCAGAAGCTCAGAGAGAAACAGTAAGTTTTAGACTGAGCTTTAGAAAAGCTCCTCTGAACATGTAAAAAGATGCTTACAACATAGTTCAGTGTTTCTCCTTTTGTGGGCTTATTTAAACATTTTGGGGCCACCCCAAAACGTGACACATGTGATGTGAATCACATCAGCATTGCACAAATGTACACATGCAAATTTGACGTTGTATGTGTCTTTATGGTCTCCTATTTTAGGTTTTTAGGTAGCCTTATATATGTTTGGTGTTTAATTTTGGTTGATAGTAGTATTACACATACAAATGCAGAGTCTGAACAACAAAACCACGCCAGTTGCTGTGTCTTTGAAATAGAGCTAGCTGAAAATGTGTGATGTAGCATTCCGTTAGCAGATAGGTGCCTTGGGGCATTCCGCATCAGGTGCAAACTCTGAGAACAATGAATACCTATCCTTCAGTATTATTAATTTAACCAATACTTACACCCAAAAGTCCAACCTAAATAAGTGGAAAGAAGTTGTTTGTTTTCTAGAGCTAGAGTAGAGTCATTAAAAACAATTTTTCTGGTGGGTAGAGCAGTTCCATGATATTTTCAGCACTTTGGTTTTATGTTTTCTATCTCAGTTGTCCGGAGTCAGTCTGGTACCAGGATCAGATATAGGTTTATGACAGAAGAGTTTCTGTGGATCTTCCCTGGTTTGAATGTCAGATTAGAAATGTCTCTTGGCAAGGTCCAACGGTGGCTTTAGTCTGCCCCTGTAAGTATTTATGTGAAGAATTCTGTACAGTAGGATGATGTCTTGTCCTGCTCCTACATGAGGTAGGTCATGGGATCTTAGCTGTTAGAGAACTGTGCTGATGCGAGTGTCGCTGATCTCAATTATGAAAGCTGTGTTTATACTGAGATATGAATGGAAAGCAATGGCAGGCTTCTGCCGTTGAACTTATCCTACATACTTCGTTTTCTACCAATTTCGAAACACTATGAAGCTGTAGTATCAAAATTAATTGCATTATACAAACCAGCTAAATAAATTTCTTTAAAGTTGTACTTTAAACCTGTGGCCAACTACTACAGATGCCTGAAGCTGACTTAAGAGCCAAATATCACAGAAGAACCTACTTAGATTATAAATCTGTAGTAGTTTGTTACAGATACATATGAAGGTGAATCTCCTTGGGAATTCTGTGACACAAAGGTGTAAAATAGAGGCCTGCTACTTCTCTTGGGTAAAACCTATTTAAAAGCTTTGTGAAAAGGAATACCTGCTATTTCGTATCCATCTTGTATATATGTCACAGAAATGAAAATTTAGGAGTAGAGTTCCAAAACCGAATTGCAGTTAAGGAGTTTCATGCTTGCTGAAGATGCAGACCTGCATTTATTTCTAAAAAATAAATGAAGTGCGGAAGAAAATTTTCATGCTTTTTTTTTTTTTTTTTTTTCATTTGACATTGTTTTAGTAATTCTGTGTATACCTGAATCTAGCTTGATCAGAGATAAAACTACAGAAGTCTGTATTTTCTCCTGGCAATATAAGTAACCTCTGAACCCCAGCAGATGGGATTTCCTGTCCTGTATATTCTCTGAATCTTAGTTCTGAGAACTTGAAAAGTTATAAACCGCTACCACTGACTGAATCCTCTGTATTTTACAGCAACTATGTACTTGTTCTTCTAGAAAATTTTTGTGGGGTTTGTTTCTACTAGGCGTAGCTGGAATCAGGAGCCAGTGTGCTTCACCGAAGAAAGATTGTGCAAGGTTTACATTTAGCAAACTCCCCCGGATGGGTTGAATTGAGTCCTGTCTAGTCATATGTGGTCAGCATGAGGGACATAAGGTGAGGACAGCATCTGTGGCAGGAGCACTGAGAGTACCTGCTCAGAAAGAAATGGGGAACTGAATGCTTTAGAAATACTTGGGCATCTGTGTGTGAGAATGGTTATTTAATTAGCTGTAGTTGATACAGGAGAGACTTTGTGTTTAGATGTCAAGCATTACTGAAGTGACAAAATGTAGATATGAGACAATCTCTAAAATACACAAACTTGCATATCATGAGGTACTTGAAATACAGTATATTTTAAGACTTCTTATTCACCTTCCTGAAATATCCGGCATTAAGCACATTATAGTTCACCTAATTGCATGTGTAGGCCATGCTTGTTTTATGAATCCTCCCAAGGACATGCTTTCCAGGTAGGCTGACGCCATTCTCCTTACAGCAGTTTTTTAGGCACCCCATTTCGAAAGCTTCTCTACAGACTCAGCTCTGCGTGTGTCCCACAAGGGAAAGAATTGGTGGCTATCTTGGTAGCTCATCTTCTCTGTTTCTTTGGGTCTCAGTTGCTCTGCTCTTCCCATGAATCTCTGGCCAAATGCTTCTGATCTGTAGCTATGGGGCTCCCACTGGGGCTGCTTGGCTCTTTGGAGCAATGAGGAAAAACTCTTCTTGGTGGAGAAAGACAGAGAAATCCAGACACATCGTTTGGAGTAAGGGCATGTAAGAGGATAGAGTGCTTGACTGCTCCGAAGCAGCGGTGGGAGGGCAGGGTTGGTGGAGCTTTACTTTAAAACCAAACAACATAGGGCAGAACTTTCATCCGTTCTTTCCCCTCTGGTGCCTTGCAGAATCGCTGACCCCCCCTTGTTATTTTTTTCCAATGCAACTATAAAGGCAAAACACTTTCATAGATAATATCTGGGAGATAGGTTTGTAGTAAATGGGATGGTGAGTTCTTGTATACTACGTCTGCTTTTTCAGCTTGTAGCCCCAGCTATCAGCATGACCTTTGATGCAGTGACCGTCATCCCCCAGCTCTTCACATTAGCTTGCTTTTTTCATTTGGGAGGGAGGGTGGATCACACAGCTTTAAAATTCCTTGCTTTTCTTGTGCTTTTCTATAAATGCACAAATTAAGGGTGAAAGCACAACTAAAATTCCACTTAGTAGCAGTTTATTCATCCTGAGTTTTTTCCAGTTAAGTTTAATTCAGTCTCTCCAATACATAACCTCTTTCTTAGCGAAGAAACTTTCTGTCAGACTTTTCTTTTTCTTCATTTTATCTTTTTTCCATTCACACATATATGCATTAGAGGTGTTCATTTGATTTATTTTATTTTCTCCTTTATGGAATCATGGGTAGTTTCATTGCAACTCATCTCTTTCTGTTTGTTTCGTATAGGGTTGGTAGTGCAGGATCATTCAGACCCCCTGTTCAGTTCATATGCCTATAAGTCCCACTACCTACTGAATGAATCAAATCGTGCTGAGTTGATGAAATTACCTATGATTCCTCCTCCTTCGTCAGCTTCCAAAAAGAAATGTGAGAAAGGTAACCAAAATAGTTTCTTTCTCTTTAATTTACTTTCGCTTTTTCTATTATTTCTCTCTCTTTAAATCAAATGAGAAATGTCTGCTTGTCAAGCACCACTTATTGCTTTTCAGTAAACTTCACTCATTGATTATTGTGAGCGTGTGTTCATGTTGTTGGCAATTTTTTTTTTTTTAATTACAAAAGGGCTTAAAATAATTGCTGTCACTAAATTCTCCTTGAAAGAGGTTAAATCATTTTGTATCTGGCCTAGGCTATTCCAGCTTCAGGGAAGCTATTTACACAATAATGTGAAGAGGAGGCAAATAGAGCTTCATATTGTTGCAGTTCAGTACTTACCAGGGTGATGTAAAACAGCTTCTTAAATTGGTTTTACGTATGGAAGAAGAGGGGGGGTGTTCTGTTTCAGACCTTCTAGGTAGCTTATGCAGAGCCTGAGAGAAGAGAGGATTTTTCAGGTTGAATGAGGGTGGGTACTGTGTCCAGCCAGAGGGTGTCCGAAAGGGGAAGGCAGTGAGGTTTTGCCTGCACATGTGTCCATTAGCCCTCGGGCTTCATGTTCCACCTCCACTAGCATGGGATGGCCAGTGCTCCTTCCCCTCCTCCATCGCAGGACGGGTACTTGCTTTCTGAAGCAGCGCCGCACGTAGGAACGGCAGGAGATGCTGGATTGTGGGCGGACGGGCTTTCTGTCCTGTGCAGAAAACCCTCAGCTCCAGAGGAGAGAGGTCATTTCATTCTGGTGTGGGTGGTGCTGTAGCATCTCAGAATACTTGGGAGATATATGGGGATATATGGGAGACATATGGGGAGATAACTGTTGTCTGTATAAAATACTCAGATGTAATATTTTATTCCCCACAGAAATTTGATTTCCCAAGAGTGTTCAGAAATGGTGCCTAATTAACCATTCTAAAGTTAGGTTGTTTTGAATGTTGCTAGATTGATGGCTTTCAGTAGTTCCTGTAATTCCTGAAAACAAAAATTATTTTGAGCCCTCTGCTTAGCTTGAGCAATATTTCACTAATGCATCCTGAGAGCAAAGTGTTGGGTTTTTTTCTTGCTTAGCACTGAAAGTTTTGTGTTTGATTTTGTTTGATTTTTTTTGCATCTCTTGGCATTTTACCATGTTGGATAGAGTTTCAGTAATTTACACTGGGTCTGTATTTCCTCTGAAGTAACATTTGCAAAAAAATATTTTAACTTCTGAAATTTTATTATGGGTTTGGGGAGCTCTGGAAAATCCACATGCATGGATTTTGCTGTTTTTAGCAGAGGAAATACAGTATTGGTCATGCAACAGATTTGTTTAAGGAATGCTTATTGTGACATGCAACAAACAGTTAATGCAATGATATTTTTGAAAGTCTATAGGTGGACAAGATTTTCTGATAAATGTTCGAAAGTTACTATTCACACTTCTGATACTGTGATTGAAAATTGCTTTAAATACTCTCAGGTCTCTCCCAGATTTTCTGTCTGGGACACACAAACTTGTTAATTTTTCAAAAATTTATATAGCTATAAAAGTGTGTGTGTGTATATATATATATTTTATATACTTATATAAAATATTACAGTATGTGTAATGTTTCCAGTCTTATTGTATGAGCTGCCTTGTTTGCTGAGGGTAGCTTAAAGATGTGCTGTGGCTCTCCACATTTAATACATCTGCCAAAATACAAGCCAGCCAAAACGACTTTTGTCCAAATAAGTGTAAACTTCAGAAATTAATGTGAACCACTGCGCTAAGATTTCCTTTGTGCGCAAAAGCAGCTTTTGGGATGGGGACAACTTGGGTGATGTCTCATTCTGCATTATTTACTGTGCTCATACTGGCAAACTTTTCTTTTTGTGGAATAAACACACTTATTACAATTCCTTTATAATGTCCTTGGTACAGAAAAGCATTGATCAACCTATAGGCTCTGAGGTTTTTCCATGCACACTAACGGATTGCTGGGGGATTCAGTCATAGCAATGTTGATTGAAAAAGTCTTTCTTAAAAATTTGGGGGTTTGTCATTGTTTTTGCTGTCACCAAAGAAATAAACCAAAGTTTTGGCTGTCACCAAAGAAACAAAACCTAGCGGCACTGCTTTCAAATGAAGGCTTCCTTTGGGAATGTTGCTTCTCCTGCCAACTTACTTCATGTTTAAAAAATACTCAGCTGCTTTTTTGTGTATCTTTGATGCAGTTAAGAGTCACAACTTGCACATTAGAGGATTGCGCTGCACAGTCTTTTTTAACCAACATTGTTTAGTTTGACTTGATCCCTTTCTTTTGCCATTTTTTTCTGTGGGGCAAATGAAAATGTAGAACGGATGATTTAAAATGAATGTCAATTGCTATGCACAGGGAGAAGCAAATTCTTACTTCTATAAACAAAGCAGGGTTTCTTTGTTTAAAGGTGGAAAACTGTTGTGCTGTGAATCCTGCCCAGCTTCCTTTCACCCTGAGTGTCTCAACATAGAAATGCCTGAAGGATGCTGGAATTGCAATGACTGTAAAGCTGGCAAGAAGCTACGTTACAAGCAGATCGTTTGGGTCAAGCTTGGAAATTACAGGCAAGTTTGCAATTTTTGGTTTTTAATGCTTTGGGTGTTTTTAATGTACTGTAGAATTACAGGAAGATAACTCAAAGCAGCTCAGTCTTTGTAAACAAGAACTAGAAATAAAATAATTCATCTGCTTTGTGTCAGACATCAATGTCACACTTGAAATTAAATTCTCCTGCTTTTTCCAGGCAATGATGGATACTTGTTTGTGCTTACATTTGCTTTATAGAGCATAATAGTGATATGGACAACCAGGGGCTGTCTTACAGAACCAAGATGTCCTAGCTTGTGTTTGCTGTTAGTCACTTGCAGGAATACAAGTATTTATAGGTGATCTTAGAAACCCACTGTCATGGCACATATGTTCTTAAAAGGCTTTTCCAAAACTTGGAGTAAGACCTTCTCTTGTGTTTTGCATGGTGCTTCCCAAGTATTGCCAGCGGGAGCCTTGATTGCATAAGGAAGGAGTTCATTTCTTTAAGGAAGGAAAACTGGCTTTTAGTTCTCAATCCAGTTAGGCAAACTCAGAAGCTAAGGCTGTGGTTCGGGGAACTTACATTCTCCTTTTTTTCCCCCCCTACTTTTCAGGTGGTGGCCAGCAGAGATCTGCAATCCCAGGTCTGTGCCTCTCAACATACAGGGCCTCAAACATGATATCGGGGACTTCCCAGTATTTTTCTTTGGTTCACATGACTACTATTGGGTACACCAGGGCAGAGTTTTCCCTTATGTTGAAGGAGATAAAAGCTTTGCTGAGGGGCAAACTAGTATTAACAAGACCTTCAAGAAAGGTAAAATCAAACAAAGTTTATAGTGGTTTATGACAAAAATTCCACGTGTTTGTGTCTCCATCACCACTTAACCTGCATGGGAATATTATGTGACTAGTGTTCTGTGTTCACGTAAAATTGCAAACATTATGTAGATCCCTTGACTGCAGATAAAAATGTTTCTTTAAGCGCCTACTCATTGTGTACTGTTGTGGGCAAGTTAAATTCTTCCACAAACTGGGAAGTGTTAAGATGGAGCTTGGGCTCTGCTGCATGGGATCATTGTTCAGTACCTACTGAAAAGTACCTGATGATAGATTCATTATATACTGCAATAACTCATTTTTACCTTGTGTTTTTGCTTATAGAGCTCTATTTCTAGCTTTTTAAAAAAATACATACATGTATATATTTGATTAACAGCAGCTGGTGCTAATTTCTTTCTATTTTGAACTCCCTTACACAGCACTTGAAGAAGCAGCAAGGCGCTTCCAGGAGCTGAAAGCACAAAGAGAAAGCAAAGAGGCGTTAGAAATTGAAAGGAATTCAAGGAAACCTCCACCTTATAAACACATTAAAGTGAGTTGGCTTCTTTCCTATTTTTATTCTGTGCATGAATAAGCTATGTATTTAAACCGGCATTTGCAACAATTCAAGCTTAAGGAAGTTCAAATATGTCATTTTGCTGTGCTTTGCAAGAATATTTTGTTCTGTCTTATAGTACCATAAAACATTTTAGCACAGTATTCACGAGAGAGTTAACAGTTGAAGAACAGTTTTACCTAGGGTAGAATTTTGCTGGTTTACGAGCTCATCTCATGTGTCTTAGATACATGCTGGCTATTGCAATTCACTGGTATGTCAACACTGACCTCAGCATTAGTAAGAATATACTGACTGCTCATCCTACAGCAGACTGCAGCCGTTCTGGACACATCAGACTTGGTGTTGTTCCTTTTAATTTTTTTTTTTCATTTTAGTTGGAAGAAATTCCAGTGATGTACTTGATAAGTTTGTGTGCTTTGAGTGTCTGAACCAGTAATTTTACTGGGGAGAGAGTCATGCTGTACCGTCTAGAGTCATGAGTTTTAATGTTCTTCACTTCAATTGTTGACTGTTGTCTTCTCTGAACAGTGTATGTCCCCAGTTAAGTTAGCAGTAGAGTGGCAACTACAGGCTGTAAAAGCCCATGCCTCTGCTGCAGAACTGCAGAAAGTACACTTGTTGTGATACACTGTCCTTCAGAAGGGTCTAGAGGAAAAATAACGATGTAGTCATTGTGCTGCCTTCTTGTGTCAGTTGATGATTGCCCTCCGATAAAGCTGTTAAGTCTGTGTCCTTTGTGCATTGTCTTCACAACTTATTCTGTCTTTTCCTTTGTTCCACAGTCCAACAAGGTAATAGGGAAGGTTCAGATTCAGGTAGCTGATCTGTCAGAAATCCCTCGCTGTAACTGCAAGCCATCGGATGAGAACCCCTGTGGCCTGGAGTCAGAGTGTCTGAACAGGATGCTGCAGTATGAGTGCCATCCCCAGGTGTGCCCAGCGGGAGAGCGATGTCAGAACCAGTGTTTCACTAAAAGACTCTACCCTGATGCTGAAATCATAAAAACCGATCGACGTGGATGGGGTCTCAGGACAAAAAGGAGCATTAAAAAGGTAGAATTACAAAGGACAAAGGTTGTGATAGCCATCAGTGTGGTATTATGTGAAAACACTGCAACTCTGTACCTCTAAGCAAATGAATACAAAAATGTCAGCACTTGCAAGTAAATGGCTTGTGTTAAAAAGACATGAAACTCCTGTAGGTGAAGCAGTAATGGCAAATGCACTTAGCTATTTTGACATTAGTGTCTTAACCTTGATGCTTAGCGAAGAAAAGCTAGTTCTAGGTGACCATGAATTCTGTTGGTGGAGGGAAGTGTGTTTTCTCCCTGCCTGTGGGGCAGAAAGGTGAGAAAAAGTAGTCTGAATGATATTCCCTAAATAAGGCCATTGAAGATGATGAAATCTTAAAGGGCTGGCAAAATAAGTTGCCTGGGTTTTTTTCTTTTTTTTCCCTTTTCTTCCTCTTGTTCTTATTATAAGGTCAAAATATGAGAGAAGCTCAAAGGTTGGATGGAGTTGGCTTGACTTGTGAGCCCCTTTTCAGGGAGTTATTAAGTCTTTCCATTTGCCTTTTCTTTTTATGCTGTTCACACAGCAACATGCTGACGGCATTTTCCTGTTAGTGGATTACTTGGAATGGGGGAGTTTGCGGTATTCCTCTTACAGACATCTGGTACAAGTCAGCTTTCTCACCCTCTTGGCGTTCAACTCTTCAGCCTGGATTTGTTTCAGAAGAATTCGCGGGGGATTATTAATGAAATGAGGTGATCAGGCTGCATTGGACAACAAACTTCAAAGGTTCTTAGAAGTTCAAGAAGGCAGAGAAGAATAATGAAGATGCAGAGACTTCTGTTGATGGAAATGATGCCGCTGTTAAAAAGCAGCGGGGACTGATGAGTCTCAGGAATTGTTACAGACTTTGGCTGAAATACTAGAATGGCTGGTGTCTTTAGGAGGATCAGTGGGGTGCAGTCAGTGAGGAGGGGGAATGGGAATATTCTTCCCTGACTGTCAGAAAGCCATTGGATGCGGATCAGTTTGGTTTTCCTTTACACTGTATTGCTGGCAATACCAGTCTGGGATTCAGGTGGGATACACAATGGTTGATATGGAAAAACAAAATCTTACACTTGCATCTTTAAGTACGGGAATCCTCGTCTAGCTGGACTGCAGTCTTGCTGTACTTCGAGGCAAGCATGAGGATGGTTGGCCTGGATTTCACCTCTGCTTTAACTTGCCAGGCAGAGGAATGGATCTGATGGACGGATGTGTGTTTTGCTCTTACTCATGCAGGCTTCGTTGTTTCTGAGCAAGGAGATGGCTGAGTGTACCTGAAGAGTAGAAGATGCAGTTATGCCCACGGATGGAATTGGGCACTTCAAGGCTTCAGAAGAAATTGTGTTTGCAGTGTAACCCACATCCTCAAGACTCGGCTCTAGAGAACTCTTTCGCTCTTGGTTGCCTTCATGTTTTCTTCAGTTTGAATTTGCACTCATCTTAACAGCAACAATATCCTGGAGCTTCTCATCATGAGGAAACAGGCCGTAGTTTTGGTGGACTGGAACTTGATGTGATGTGAGGATTATGCTGCTCTGCTCTGCAGAGAGAAGGTGGCTGCTCTCCAGACGGCATGTTCTGCTGTGACGTTTTGGATTGAATGATAACTGTGGGATGACATGTTTAGCTTCCAGTGTAATCAGAAAGTACAGAAAAAGCAAAGAGACCATGAATTGATGGTTACAGGAAAAGCAAAAGAGACCCTGAATTGATTCTTTTACCATTAAGGAATGCGGTATTTAACTGTGCACAGGTAGCGCGTAGGATAATCCACTGAAGAGGTCCTGCAATGTCAAGATGAAGCTTTGGGCTTACGTATGGCAATTTCAACCGTGCATTCTTTGCTTTTGTCCATTTTTACTAGACACCTACCTCCCTGTTTTTTTAAAACATAGTTTACAATCTCTAGAAATATGAGCTAGAGAAATATTATATAGTGGTTTGTGACAAGCATGCATGTAAGTAGGGTGGTACTGGAGGTGTTTTAACAGACCAGTTTTGGTGAGGATGCTGTTAACCACTCCATCGGTTATAGGCAGAAACTTCTGACCTAGTCTGGGACTTCTTTCAGCCTATGCACACCTGACTGATTTGACAAGTAGCTAGAGGAATAGTGGGGGGGGAGAAGCTGTATTTAAAAACCTTTCAATACACTACAATTATTCCTGTCCCAAGTACCTGGTGAATTTTTATAGCAGGTTTTGGAGTTTTTTTTATAGTAGAGTTCCTGTGAATTTAGTGTGCAAACTTTATAAAGGTATTTGTCTCCTGTAAGAGCTTTGCTGAAAACTGGTGGGGGTTCTGTTGACCTGCACAGGTGTTCCCAAACTGCCAGGCTGAACTGAAAGCAACTTGGCAACGAAGGGACTTAGATGCTTCTGAAAATTTTAGCCTAAATCAAAGGGGGGAAAAGCTAAGTGATTTTTATCATGTTAATGTGTGTTAGATAACTCAGACTATTCCAAACTGTAAATCAGACTTAAGGAGTGCCATGCTTCTCAGTCATTTAGGTGAATTAGGTCTCAAACATGACCCAAATTGCCTGATTTCCACCCTTATTCCTTTCATTTACCGCTTTCTTCACTCTTGTTTGGGTTGTGACAGCCGTGGGCAAGGGAGCCCTGTCGCTTAGAAGTCGCTTGCCCAGGTGTCTGCCCTGAGCACGGCTGGCAGGGTAGTGCTTGTTAGCATGTTGGCATACTGCACATTACAAGAGTTTTTCTTGAAATACCGGGTGCTTGTTGGACGCTTGCATTTGAGCATTTCAAATAGCTATTTTTAACAGTGTTTTAAACCATCAGTAAATGGCTCTCTTCATAAAGTGGTGCTCAGTGCTGCGTATTGACTCCCTTGTATCAAGGTATCGATCATATCCCAGCTTTTCTGAAATCCCTTAGGCAAAAGTTGAGAACAACCGGTTGGCCTGGAGGGCTACTTTTAAACATGTTTGATTTTTTATTTTTTTTTTTATTTACAATTTTTGTATAGTCTGCGTCTCATTAGAACTTTGTTACTGCAAATCTGAGTTTATTGACTATTAAAGTCCTAATAAAAGTGGAGTAAGTAGTGAAAATACCTGCCATTGTAATAGTTCACATTTCCTTAGGATTCTATGAATATTGTCTCATTGTCCATTTTAAAAGAAAGCATGAAATTTCAAAGGATTCTAGAGAACTGACAAAGACTGCTTGTGTAATGAATGTAGAAATAGTGTTTGGTTCTGCTGCCTTCTCATTTTGAGTGGGCTTGCTGCTTAGACAACAAACACCTGGTGCATGTATTCACGTTTTGCCTACTAGATGGTTAAAGTATATTTTTATAGGAAATGCTTTTTTATGTGCTGCTTCGCTTTAGCATCATAAGAAGTAGTAAACATGGATTTCTTATTTTTGTTTTCCTTTACTTTTCAGGGTGAATTTGTGAATGAATATGTTGGCGAACTAATTGATGAAGAAGAGTGCAGATTGCGGATCAAACGTGCACATGAAAACAGTGTAACCAATTTTTATATGTTAACTGTAACAAAGGTAAATATTATGTCTTGTTCAATATAAACTGTATCATTAAAACTAGGGGCAAAATAGTGGCAGAAGCATTATTCCATGTTTGATGTTACCCTCCTACCTGAGTGTCAGTAGGAGGATAACATTCATGTTTCTTTTTAATGGCATGGGTGAAGAGATGAAACAGCCTGTATCTTAGGTTGTGTACTCTGTGCTTCTTTCACTCCTGTAAGCACAAATATGTGGACACTTTTTCATAAAACCAACTCTGCAGGGAAAACATAATTTTAACTATTTCAACTAATGTTATTTATATTAAATATTAAAACTTAAAAATTTTAACTTTTAACTGATGTAAAATAAGCATATTTTTTGCTGCCTTAGCCATTAGTAGTCACTTGTCAGCAGGAAACCTTTTTTTGTTTGATTTTTGTTTGTAAATACTAAATATGTCTTTGTCTTTTTATTTGAAGGACCGGATAATAGATGCTGGCCCAAAGGGGAATTATTCTCGTTTTATGAACCATAGTTGTAATCCAAACTGTGAAACACAGAAATGGACGGTGAATGGTGACATTAGAGTTGGACTCTTTGCTCTTTGTGATATTCCTGCAGGTAAAAAGATGGCACTATTTTGCATGTGTACTTTGTCTTGACATGGCTAAGTTCCTAACTTGGCTGTGGATTTTTCTCTGAATTTACTTAATACCAGTGATGTTCATAGGAACTTTGTCGTTCATTGGAGTGGGGGCAAATATTTGAGTTCCAGTTTTAGCAGGGATCTTATAGTTAGAAATAGTCTGAAGCTGAAAGGTACTGTTAAAGCTAACTACAGGATTTGCTGCTAAGTGCAGTGTTAACTCTGCATCATGTAAATGCTCACCACAGTGGTGATGCTTTCACCTATGTGTTTGGTGTGGTATTATCTTTCTGTGTTCAGTGTTTTACCTGATCTGTCATTTTAACTTATGTTAAGTTACAACTTACGTTAAGTTGATACTCACGTCTGATCTAAACGGAATTTGCTACTTTCAAAGTGAATGAAATCAATGCACTGTTTCAAACTTGCTGTTTTAAAGCTTATTGCTGCTAGATATTACAGACTATGAAAAGATAAATGCTCATGAAATGTCATGTCACAAGCCTGTCTTTCCTCAGTGTCTGTGTAGGTGAAGTGCTTTTCTTTGCATTTTAGGAATGGAGTTAACATTTAATTATAATTTGGATTGCCTGGGCAATGGTAGGACTGAATGTCATTGTGGAGCAGAAAACTGCAGTGGTTTCCTAGGAGTGCGTCCAAAGGTACATGGATGAAAGTTGAAGCTTCTCTCCTCAAATCCAGAGATCTCGTGAGAGTAGGGCAAAGAGGTTTTTGTTTTATTTAACTTTTCACTTTAGTCTATGTAATACTTTCTACCCCTGAAAGTGTCTAAAGATTTTAGTTGTGCACGGTAGTGCTAGTGTATCTAAGGTGAAGTTAATTTACCAGGTTGTGTTAGTTCAGGTACATGTGGATGAGCATTTCTGGTTTTCATAGCTTAAAAACTTTTTTGAGTGGATTTAATTTAAGCATAGTTCATGCAAATGATAACCCAAAGTTGATTAAACTAACTTTAATGCAGGGGGTTTATAAAGTGACTGTATGCTGTGATCTTTGTGATTGCTAGACAGCATTTGCAACAGCAAATGAAGAGAAGGTGAAGAATGCAAAATTAAAGCAGAAGAAACGGAAAATAAAAACAGAACAGAAGCAGATGCACGAAGACAACTGTTTCCAGTGTGGAGATGGGGGAGAACTAGTCATGTGTGATAAAAAGGACTGTCCCAAAGCATACCACCTCCTATGCCTTAACCTGACTCAACCACCTTTTGGTAAGAGCAGTTGTGTGGCTTCCTACTCATCTTTTCCTTCCTGCAGCAAGACAATATTTGAGCTGAAATGCAGTGTTCATCTACATTAAATGCAACATATTTGCTTTGCAACACCACTCATATTTAGAAATACATCAGGTGACAGTGTTCTTAAATGAGAACCGATGGACCGAGAGGCACTGTAATGATTTTAAATGTTGTTCTTGTTGCATTTCTTTCCTGGATCAGATTTCTTCCTCTTATTTTAATTGAAATATAAGCATTATCTTGGTGTCCCAAGGTCACCAAGTGCAAATTAAATGACAGTCCAAACCTGACATAGCAAGTATGATGTGTAGGGCTTGATTAATCAGTAAACGTGTTTAAATTATCTACTGTATCCTGATGGCATGTTACCTTCCATTTAACTCTTTCCATGTTAAGGCCTAGCTTTTTGTAGCTAGGGCTCAAATTATACAGCAACCCATCATCTTAACCCCATTGCAGGATTTTGTAGAAGTCTTTATCTCTTTAATCTTCCCTGTGAAGGGGGGAGGGCTCTTCATTTCTCAACAGTAACCCAGCCAAAAGGGACTTCAGCAAGGCTCGGACACAGCAGCAAGAAGTTTTTGATGTTCCTTTTCTGCTATGTTCAGTATATCTTTGCAGTCTGAGGGTCCAGTGCATGGGCATACAAATACATGTCTGAATGGTTTGGGGGATCTGGGGTTTTCTATGCTCAAACATATTTTTACACAACTTGTTCTTCTCTGAGCCATTTCTTGCTTATTTTTCAAAATGCATTCAGTCATCTACATTAAAGTACACCGCAGTTGAACTAAAACTTAATTCGGAGATACCCATCTGAGCAAATGCTGTGTCCAGATCAATAAGAGATGCTCATAAATCAGAAAAATGTACAAAACAAACTCTCCAACTTGCAAGGACTTTTGGCATCTTGATGCCAAAGGAGGTTGATCTAACTATTTTAAGCTCTGGTTATGCATGCAGCGATGCTTTGAGCCAAGTGAGGCCTAAAATATGCAAAATGACTAAGAACTGTTTCCAGTCAGATTCCTGTAAATGAGAAGCAGAAGTAGCATCTACAGTAAGAGCTGATTTTCCTGAACTTTTTTTGCATTCATCTGAGCAATTACAACATGGAGTAAGAGTTAAATGCCAGTGCTGTCCCCAAAATGCACTAATTGCAGTTTCCTCTCTCTCTCCTCCCTTCCCCTCCCCTCCTCAGGAAAGTGGGAATGTCCGTGGCATCAGTGCGACATCTGTAGCAATCCTGCAGTTTCATTCTGTGAGTTTTGCCCTCATTCATTCTGTAAAGATCACGAGAAGGGAGCCCTGGTGGCATCAGCACTGGACGGCCATCTCTGCTGCTCCGCACATGACCCCAAATCTCCTGTGGCACCTGAGTACTGGAGCAAGATAAAGTGCAAATTGGAACAACAGAATCCTGTAGAAGAAGCAAAGGAGTGAATTTGGTTAAAAACAAACAAGGGAGGAGAGAAGAGGGGCAAGCAGGCGATGAACTTGAAGAGACTGCTATGACGCATTCAGTCTTTGTCATCGGAGCCGTCTTGTGTGAACTGGGAACGGGACCATTTAATCCTAGCAAGCAGAAGCAGGCGGTGGTGTTTGGTTTTTATTGTTTGGTCTTTCTTTTACCCTTGAATGTGCTACAGCAGCTCTTACTGTTGGGAACCAGAAACGTCTCGGCCTTCAAAGAAAAACGTAGACCTTTTGACAGTGAAAAGAATATTCTGTTTAAAATATGTTCTTTGAGTGTAGAAAGCAAAGCATAGCAACATATTTATTTATTTAATTTTTAAAGGGTGTTGAAGATCTGGTTTTGATCAGTCAACGTGTCTTTAAAAACAAAATAGCAAAGCCAACGTAACTTTTACGTCTAGTTTATGAAAAGAATAAAGCCTCCCCACTCTGTGTAACATTGAGATGCCATACAGACAGATGTGGGTTTCAGACCAGGTGACCCTGCAATGCCTCTATTCCAGTACTTATTTTTAAAGGCATTTTGAGAAGGTAGGTTATATATCGTGTTAACTTATGAATATTATTGTAAAGCTTTTCCTATGAGAAATCAGGTGTATGACTTCTTGGAAGTGCTTGTAACACGAAATCTGGCATTGTTTAAGGAGCAAAGAAATCATGGTTCCTTGCTCGAGAGCTATAATCGGTGTTCACAGACAGACAGAAATTCGAGAGGAGCTTAATTGCACAATGGTCATTTCTTTTGCCGCCTAATTTCGAAAACCTTCCCAGTTAGGAGAGCCTCCCAGCCTCAGTCACGTACTGCTGCGCGCTCAGAAGTGAAGTCTTAATCCTGCCAGTGGGAGCTCTGCTGTTGACTTCTTTAGGTGGGGCATTGTTCTGCGCGTGTGTATTTGTCATCTGCCAAGTCTGCACTTGTTTTATGGCATCTATACTAGTGTGATTCTTCACTGCTGCCTTCTCAGACTCCCCTTAGCTTCAAAGAAGATTTGAGCGCCTAAGGAATCAGACCGATGCGTGTGTTTTGTTTTGATTGAATGTTTAGATTGCTCTTTGCTGAGAGGGATCTTCTAACTTTAATCTTCATTGTTAATGGAGCTAAGAAAAATCTCAGCACTTCTTCAATGAACAGGGTATTTTCTGTCTGGGTAACGGGCCGTATTCACAGCAGCCGACTTTAGCCTCATGAGGTGGTTCTCTCTTGGATTTCCTCTGTTAATGAGAAGAGAGACAGACTCCTTCAGTGAGGCTTTTGAAGTGGCTTAGGTAGGCTCCTGCTCCAGATTTTCTTTTGAAAACCTATCCTCCTCCATTTCTTGTCCAAGGAGCCTAGGGGGACTAGTTTCCCCAGGCTGAAGTTAGTCTTTGGTGAACCTCCTCCCCTGGCCCACAATCTTACAAAGCACTGTGCATCTCCCCCTGCCCTGGTAGCGTTAGAGTGTACTTTTGACTTGTGTACTGATATTGGTTAACTTCATGCTAGCTTTTTGCTAATGGGTATTGAAAATAATCCTGAATGAAAAGAATTAATATCAAGTGTTGCTGGCATCTAGCTAAATTAAGCCTTTCAATTAAGAACTAAGAACCTTGTCTCCGGAAAATTGCTTACGTAAACCTACAGGAACATGGTGACTTCTCAGTTCAAGAAAGTAGTAGGCTGAAAAAGTACCTTTGGCGTTTTAGAACACATCTTGCCTCTGGCTGGTGTCCTTCTCGTCCTCAAATTTATGTACAGGGGGAAACTTTTTTGTGTGCAATTGTAAAATTACAAAATACACTACAATCTCTTTAAGCAGCTACCGTGCCATGTAACTGATCCGGCAGTTCATCTTCTGAATGTCTGCAGATGCCTCTCCTACAAACTTGGGGCTGTCTTGGGTGGCACAACAGCGCAGGTCTCTCGTGGGTCAGTTTATGGTACAGAGGGCTGCCGGGATCTATAAAGCACTTCATCTTGTGGTCCGTACTACAGTGAATGTCTGAAACACTAATCTTGCTTGAAAGCAGTGCTATATTTTGGTATTTTTTACAAAAAAAAAATTTACAAAAAGGATTTTATTTTTCTTAACATTTTGTGTGATAAATGTCTCTTTTTAAGCTCTTACCGGGGGTGTTTAACCTTTTCAGAAATTCCAAACATAACTCTCGCTACAGTGTCTGTAAGGCCCAATGTGTTTACTTTATTTATTAGGCTTGGTAATGTTCAAATGATTTTCTCTTGGGAAGTCAGAGCATTCTGGATATTGCAGATACGCTATAGTGTGAGTGCGCCTCCGTATTTTTGTCATTCTATGTCCGCGGTGACTTAGTGACCGGAGGGAGATGGTGTGGTAGCACCAGAACGCCCTCGCGAGCGTTGATGTGGCAGGAAGCAGACAAGAGCCGTGGACCGTCAGTCGCCTCGTGAGACGTACTGCTGTGATGTGCCAGTGCGCCAAGTATCGCAGAACATGTGAGAGCTCACAGAAGGCTTAAAAACTTGTAAAATGCTGTGAATTGAGGCCTGCTGCTACTCCTGTGCCATGCCACTCGATGTCTTGGTTAACTTTGTTTTCAAACTTCTTACAGGTGCTCCTTATTTTTTTCCTGTTTTGCCAAAAAAAGATTAATAATAGCCAACAGCTGGGCTTGGACTTAAAAGGGAAAATAGGAGATTGGTTTGTAAGCTTGTGAAACTTAGGAACAAAAAGTCTTAAAACTGGATTTCATGCTATTGGAGAGAAGGTGAATCTTTCGAAAAAACTTTCAACATTCTGAGATAAGGAAATGCCTAATTCAAAGTATCATGGTAACTGTAGGAGGTTTGTTCTATATGCCAAACACAAAATGTTAAAATACATATTTTAACCACATCTTTGCAAACTGCATAACAATAGTGCAATTCCTTTGTAAGGAGAAGTTTTAACAGCTGTTTTGATTAATTGGCATCAGCAGAGGGGGAGTCGGCTGCTGAATTAATTTGTGCGGTCTCTAAAATGAGATAAGTAATCTTGGATAGTTTCGTTGTTTCATGCTGAGGCCTGGAGAAATCCACAGTACTGCCGGTGATTTCGATTGAGAACTTGGATCTGCTGTTTAAGCCTGTCAGTCGTTCCTTAGGTGGAACGACGAGCGCCATCACCCTTTTTCCCCTTAGTTTTGCTTTAAATTCTTGAGACGGCACCCGACTCCAGCTTGGCTGCCTGCGTGCTGTCAGAGTGCAGTGTCTGAGCTGCTCTGCAAAGTTAGGGGGATTTTGTTGTTTACTGGAGCTTTTACTCTACAGTTCGCACCTTAGCACAGCGCAGACGTTCTGCAGACCATGGCCAAATGGTGCAATGACTGGTTACTACCGTTTTCTAAACACATGGTGCAGGCGTTAGTTATTGTAGCTTTCAGATTAGTGTAGACTTGTCTTATCAATAGACTGTTGAAGGCATTTGCAGCTCAGGAAAGGTAGCGTTAAAGGCAGTTTTGTGGGCAAATTACCTTCTCTGGTCACCACCATGGTCTTAGAGAATCTGTTAAAATGGAGTAATAGGGCTGGAATGTTTGATTTTGGCCTTGAAAAAAAACTTCTTGTATCTTAATTTCAGGATAGAATGGGAAAGACACAATTACTAGACGTAATTAACAATGAGCATAAAATCTGTATATATTGAAACTTTACAGAAATTTGGGGGGGGGGGGGAGAAGGGGGGGAGAGGGGATGTCCAACGCTGGTACGAAGTAGTCACTTTAACATTGAAACCTCTGCCTCATTGAATTCAGGGTTTAATGTACTTGAAGCTCTGCGGTTCCTTATACAGCTTTTTTTTTTTTTTTTTAATTTATACATAACTTTTTTTGTCTACTACATTGAAGATGTCTTTGACTTCCCCGAAGTTACTTTCCGCTCCCGCTGTACAGTGAATCTATGGCAAATGGGAGAGTTTTTCAAAGCGGCTGTCTCAGACTTGTGTGTGTTCAAGAAGTGTGTTGCATGAGAGACGGCAACCTTGGAGTCGTGCTGTCCCTTTGCTTTCTGTTCTCCATCAGCTTTCCCCTGCCATTTCTCTTTGTGTAGCAAAAACATTTGCACTTATGATACACTCCTACACTTTGGATGTATTCACAATGTCGTTCTGAGGAATAAAAAAGGAAAAAAGAAAAAAGAGGAAAAAAGAAAAAAAAGGAAAAAAGAAAAAAGGAGAAAAAAAAAAAAAAGCTGTTTCCTATTATATTCTATTCCTGAGTGACGAGCTCAGGTCCTTATTACCCCTGAGAGGGGCTGTCTCACTGCTCTGGAGAGAGGGGAGGCGTTCGGCTGAAACTCTTATCTGTGCTTTGCATAGAAGACTTCTGTAATTAATGTGAAATCAAAAAGGGAAAAACGCGTAAGAATTTGCCAAAGCCATTCACTCATTCACTGTTCCTCCCGTGGTACCGCCTGCCTGGGGGTCGTGCGGGAGGGCGAAGCCCCCTCCCCAGCACCCTCCCTCCAGCTCCAGGGGCTGCGGCAGCCCCCGGCCCCCCGCCGCCCCTCTCCCTCGCCAGGCCGGGTGGGAAACAGCTGTTTCCTAGTCGCCGGTCGAGCTGTATCTCATTTTTGGTGTTGCTTTTTCCTTTTCCAAACAAACCGGTGGCGTCGCCGCAGAAAGCGCGGTGACGGCGTGGGGTCCGGGGTGGCCACGGGGAGCCCCGGGGTGGCCACGGGGAGCCCATCCCGGCGGCTCCCGCGCCAGTGGTGTTGCACAACAGGGATACCTGCAGATTCCGTCTCCATTCCCATGTGCTCTATCTGTAAGGATGACCTTTGTAGAGTCGTTATTTCTGTAGACTTTGTTTATCTGTAACAAACTTTGTAGATTCTGTGAAATGTTATTTTAACGAAATCACTCGAGTCTTTAATAGCAAAGCATCAATATTCACTGAAGTCGGTATCTTAAGAGTTTTTGGGAGTTGACTAGAAGCTCTTGACACTAACGAAGTAGTGTTAACTTTCCCTGGCGATGTTCCACTGGGGCATTACTGTATTATGACTTGATGTTGCCGCATAGACTTTGAGATATACGATATTTTGGGGGTTTTGTTGTTCGGCCTATGTTCTCTTGCATAGTGTGAAACCTGTAAAGCTTGGTTACCCTGTATATAGCTAGCTGACTGTCAACTAGTTATAGTGTATCTAGAATTGCCTGTAATATTTTAGCTTCTTACTGAATGTGTGTGATGGTAGGAACATATAATTTTTGTACATTATATTTACGGAGATGTTGCCTTTTTTATTTTACAAATACTTTGGAATTCAGATGTGTTTTTGCTTCCGTGAGGATTAATTTGGAAAGGTTTTTAATGACATTCCACTGATCTGAACTTTTGCTTGAGGTTGACTTCAATAAATCGTTCTGAATGTTCCAACGACGAAAGGCTTTGACGTCTGTCAGGGAAGGCCGTGTGTGGGGCAGGCCCGGGCCTGGGGGCCGTGTGT
>JAVJGI010000041.1:771089-787904 GCA_035590275.1 Ibycter americanus
CTCCCGCTCCCGCTCACCCAAGCCGTGCCCTGCGGCTGCCGCCTGCCCCGAGTCCGCGTTATTTATTTATTTCCTTATTTATTAAGATTTCTTTTTCCTCGCCAGGATCATGGAGTTCCTGCCGCCGTTCCAGCGCGTGGTGCAGCCCGAGGAGATGTGGCTGTATAAAAACCCGTACGTAGAAGTGGACCACGTACCCACAGTACCCATGTTTGTAAGTTCAGCCTTTTCCTGCATTCATTTAGGTTTTTTTCTTTAATTACCAGCTGTCCTTATACAGCAACGCTCCTAAGTAGCGCCTTGCACGACGAACACCTGTAGCGCAATGCCTGGTACTGGAAGTGCAGTGTATTACTGCAAACTAGACAACATTTACAGATGTTTTTGTCTTCCTTTTAGGTTTTTACCATCCAGGGTCATCTCTGGGATTTTAACTACGTTTATAAAACCTAGTGTGGGGGCCTTTCACTGTTGTTCATAACCAATTTCACATCCAGATTGCTAGGACCACCTCTCGCTACCAGGGGACATTTTGCTTGAAATAGCCGTTCTCAGCAAAGTTTTATTATTAATTGTATTGTGAAAATGTTTTCTCCATGTCTCTAGGCTCTGTTAAAAGGGTTTAATGTAAAACTGTAAGTCTTGGATTTCAAGCAGACAGTAGTCTGTTACAGGGGTTGTCTCTTCCTCTGAAGCAGGGGTGTTTCAGTGAGACGCTGTGGCTCCTGGGATGGGCAGGCATCCCCTTAGCAAATGGCACTTGATTTTCCGCAAGAGGTGAGCACTAAACGTTAAAGGACAAAACCTTGGTGCAGCGTTTGGATTTGGCGGTGTAAAGCATGATGTGTGGCAATAGCAGGCTCCTCGGGAGCCTGTCGGACACGCTGTGGACATCCCCCAGCGGCAGTCACTGCTGAGGTGCTATAAATGATAACTGTTTTTTTCTGACTCAGCTGCTCCTGTATTTTTTGCTGACCAGCAGCATGGGTGCTGCTGACAAAGAGCTAATTCTTGTGCTTGCAGGGATGGGGAGAGTTGAGGTGCTGTGGTCAATACCGCGAGGGGATATCGGTATGTGAGGCGCTGCTGTAGGATGACAGGAGGAATAGCCGTGCTCTGGGGAGCACAGGGTTAGTCAGGGTTTGCTGCAGATACAGCTGGGATTGAGTTTGCTTGCTGATAGAAGCATAGTGTTGGAGAGGACAGGTTGCTGCTTGCTTTTGGGGAAGGAAAGCATATAGTCTCCTTGAGCAGCTGCTGTTGTGTTCTAGTGAGAGTGCTTAAACCTGCTTCACTAACAGACTCCTAACAATCTTCTCGTTTTGTGCAGTTCATCGCATTTCTGTCTCCCTTATTGCTCATTGTCCTGGCAAGGGTGTTCATGAATGCTGACCAAGACGACACGCGGGAAGCCTGCCTTGGTGAGCTCCTTCTTATCCCAGAGAGCTGCAGCCCCCCAAGCAGTCTGCTCTGATGCTGTGGCTGCGAGCCAGGCATCTCACAGATGAGTCCTTTGCTTTTACTGGGGCACGAGTGGTGTGCCGGGGGTATGGGAGCCGAGCTGTGTGGCTCCACCTGAAGTTTGAGGACGGAATGTGCCTCAAAGCTGCATGTTCAGGTGTGGACGTTGCTGACGTGACCTCTCTGGCTCTCTCCTAGCTGCCAGCCTTGCTCTTGCCCTCAACGGGGTTTTTACAAATGCCCTGAAGCTCATTGTGGGGAGGTGAGAAACTGGCTCGCTCCTAGCTGCGCCGTGCGGGGAGGGGAGGCATGTCTGCACAGTAGTGGAGCTACAGTAGCAGGAGTAAGGGCCAGAAGCTGAAGCTGGATATGCTCAGCTTGGAAAGAATGTGTTTATTCTAGCTGTAAAGACAATTAAATATTAGAACAAACACTGGCGGGGACCTGCTGTCTCTGGGCATCGTTCAAACGGGCTCGTTCAGGCCTGTGCCAGGACAGAATGCTTTGGCAGCGTACAGCAAGGGGATGGGGTGGTTTCACCTCCCCGGGCCACATCGTCAGGGTGGCAAAAAGTTACCTGTGCTGAGCTGCAGCCTGAGAGGTTTGCTCCAGTGTACCTGCAGGCCGTGCAGCTGGGTACATTGAGGCTGTGTAGGAATTTGGTTCTTGTAAGAGGTTTGCTCTGCTGGGCTGGACAGGGAGGATCAGCACAGTGCTAATCCTCAGAGTCTAAACTGGGTGCTGCCCGAGCAGCAGTGGGCCAGTGAGGGTGTGCTGCTGCAGCCTGGCTCTCGTCTGCCGAGCCCTGTCTGTCCAGGCAGGAGCGGAGCTGGGTGTGATGCTCAGTTTTACATTTCCCGCAGCCTGGGTCGCTCCGCCTTCCCGTTGCACAACAGACGGGGCTGTGCGAGGGGGCTGGCGACTGCATTTGTATGTGGGTGCTCCGTGAGAGGGCTGGGTCATGCTGGGAGTGCTGCACGCCCGAGGGCTACGTGCTTCTCTGCCCTAGGCCACGGCCGGACTTCTTCTATCGGTGCTTCCCGGATGGACGAGCGAACATGGAGCTGGTGTGCACAGGCGACTCTGGCATAGTGACTGAGGGACGCAAAAGCTTTCCCAGTGGACATGCTTCATGTAAGTTTTCCATGTCCCCTACCTGCTGCAGCCCCAGACAGTGAACCATGGTGAGCAGAAGCCTGTGGGGAGGGCAGCTTGGGCTGGCTTTTGTGCATCCCACAGCTCAGGCTACAGTCATTGGCCTGTTTGTGTGCCTCACCTTCCCCTCTGCAAGACAGTGGGGTGAAAAATGTAATCTGAAGCTGTCTGTAACTCCTCGGAGGAGGGATGCTTGCCAAGTACCAGCTTCTACGGCTTCATCACTCATGAGCCGGTGCCTCCCTTGCCTTGCATGGGCAGGACAGACATCCTCTTGCAGCCCTTCCACCACAGCAGTGGAAAGGGTGGAGGTCTGGCTGAGGGCCCACGGCAGAGCCCAGAGCAGTTTCTGAAGTGACATACTTCTCTTTCAGTTGCCTTCACTGGTCTCGCCTTCTCTGCCTTCTACATAGCCGGGAAGCTGCGCTGCTTTGCTCCCAGCCGGGGAGGCAGGGCTCTGCGGCTCTGCGCCTTCCTCCTCCCACTGTTCCTTGCCACCCTCATCGCCGTGTCCCGCACCTGCGACTACAAGCACCACTGGCAAGGTGGGTCGGAGTCTGCCTGTGGACCTGGATGGGGTGCCTTGAGTGGGGGCACTCTGGCCATGGGGAGGGGGCTGTCTGTGGTGCCACAGAGGTGTTCAGAGCCCACAGTGGCAACTTGGATTTTTTGATTGCTCTCACAGTGGTAATATTTTTGCTGCCTGCAAGGTGATGATCCCTTTCTCTTTGTTTTTGAAATATATGCCAAGCTTAGTTTTATAGCCAAGGGTCAAGTCACCGATCCAGCTCATCTCTGAGCAGTCTGAAAAGTTGCCTGCCTGAGAATTCAGTCATGGAGCTTGGTAGAGTAAAGGGAAGTTAACTGTGCTCTGGTCTTGCCCACAGATGTGTTGGTTGGCTCAGTGATCGGCCTCGTGCTTGCCTACCTCTGCTACAGGCAGTATTACCCTCCTCTGATGGACTCCATGTGCCACAAACCATTTCTGTACAAGCCCAAACAACTGCCAGCACACCAAGAAAAGCCTGCAGCTTCCAGCTTTCCCCTAGATATATAGCAATGGGCTCTGTCGTGCTGGCACCTTTCCTGCTGGTCCTTGAGTTCTAGGGCAGGGGAAGGCTTTGGGGAGGTTGGTCGTGAGGAGTGGCTCAAATGAGGATGAACCTGGAACCCAAGCAGGTGTTCTCTGCAGTGCTGGTAAGTTGTCCTGCTCAGGGGCCTGTGTTGCTTCATTTAACTGAAATTTGTAGGCGTCCCTCCCTTTGGGTCTGCTATGAAGCATGGCAGGCACTCGGCATGCAAGCCTGCAGGAGGACAGCCGAGGTATGAAACATCCTGAAGCAAGAACTGGAAAAATGTGACAGTCTGGTGTGCCCCATCTGGTTCTTGTGTCTGGTCCAGAAGGCACCATCACCAGTCGTCTCCCTTCAATCCAACCGAGCTGTCCCGTCCCTTCTCATGGGTAGCTTATGTTGAAATGAAGTGCAGGACTGCTCCTGGTGCCAGGTTTAAGTCCGTCTTTTCAATCGCAGCTGAGCTAATTTGGAGTAATGAGCACGAGGTTGCAGTCTCTAACCATGGATTAAGTGGGAGAGAGGGAATGATCATTAGCATGATCATTATTTGTATTATTGTGCTAGCTCTGATTTTTTTCTAATTTGCCAAATAAAGGAGTTTAATTTTTTAAATGAGCTGTGGTACCAAAAACTTTACTTCAAGGACTGGGTTTATTGGTGTATAAGCCATTTCCTTTGGGGTGTCTGCAGGGGTTTCAAGGCGGGTGTTTATTTTGTATCTCTTTCCTTGCAGCTTTAATATGGTTATAAAGAGATGACAATCAGCAGAAAATGAAATGGTGTCTGAAAGCATCCCTTCAGAGGTGCTTGTTTCCGTACACCACGGTTTGTTTTCTCAGACAATGGAAGGGTAGAGTGATGCTGAGAAATCCAAGGCACAGCTGTATGGCAGGACTGTTGTAAGTAGTTATTTGCCACTAGTTTCCTCCATAGATACGTGTGGTTTTGATCAAGCATATGTACATGCAAACAGCAAAAGTGAGGCTGTAGCAGAGCGAGGCACATGTGCTTCTGCCAAGCTCAGGACATGACAGTAATGAAAACACCATCCCCTCATCCTCAGTTTGGCCCACGTAAGCCCTCTGTGACCCTGCAGCTTCAACAGAAGTTACAAAAATAGTTTTGCTTTCCGCTAAAATGGTGCACATGTGAATTCTTCAACCCCCTCCCCTCCCTCTGCCCCCAAACATGCACACACCACAGTCATCTACTTATTTATTTTGGCTTTTACTGGAAAAGACATTAAATAACATTTAAAATGTATTTAACTTTTTTTTAACAAAGTGCATAACTTAAAAAGCTGATCATTAGAGTGTCCCGAGTTAAGACTGTTCCTTTCTGTACTCTTGTAGGAGACGCTTTAGCAATCAGTAGTTCAGGCGCCGGCTGAGCAGCATGTCTGTTTCTGCAGTCAGGTAAAAGAACAGCTTCTGTTCCTTTGGAATGGGAGGAGGGATGTAGGCTGCAAACAAAACTTTTCAAATAGTGCAAATAATGTAGTACAACAGAGGACAAACAAACAGGCTGTGGAAAAAAGGCTCCTTACCCATGCAGGGCAAAAGTCAGCGGGAGGGAAAGTGGTTTGGCTCTTCCAAAGGCTGTCACAGCAACGACCTTACACATCACTGAAGCGTCTGCCTCTGCCTTTCCCTTGGGCCCAAGCCTCAGCCCAGCCAGTGAGTCAGCCTGGGTGGCTTTGGTCACAAGGGAGGGATCACCAGGGCCTCTCTGGCCCCGTCCCCCTTGGAGCAGAGCTAGCATGCCACAGGTAGCTGCAGAGCTGGTGTCATTTCTTCAGTGGGGTCACTGGGACACTGTCCAGACCCTATGGATCTGGGCTCCAGCTTCGCTGGCTGTATTTTGTGTATTTAAAACCAAAAGCAATGACTGGAGCCTGGCTGGTGTGAGGTCCCTGCCACCTCCCTGAAAGCCACGCTGCAGCAGGATGGTAGCGTTGCTCCGTGCCCCTGCAAAGCGCAGGAGGGCTGTCCCTCCAGGCGTCCAAATTGCCTGGATGCTGCTGAGGAGCAGCTGCTTTCCCCCAGTCTGGCTGGAGTTTGATCTGGAGCTGAAGCTTTCCTCCCGTATAGTTACACCTGGCCACTAGCTTGGTCCTACACAAGATGCAGGCAGTGCCTCAGGGAGGTCCTTGTTTGCTGGCTGCCGTGGGCTGGGTGAGGATGCTGAGAAGTCGATGCAAACATATTACAGCAGACAGGAGCACCTGGGTCAAGTGCGCATAAACATGCCACTCTCACGAGCTGTTTTACGAGGCAGTCCTGCCTGGTGCAGCCCACGAGTGTGTGAACCGCACGGCAGCGATTCAAGGAGACGAGAGCGGCTGGCAGACACATTCCTGCTGGCCTTGTGCCCTGGGCTTCACCTCCCACAGACCGCAGTCCTCGCGCCTGGTGCTCCGCGTTCTGGCAGGGGGAAGTCGGCAATCTCCTTCGCTCGACAAGGCTGCTATAGCTCTCTCCACGCTGCATGTTTAAGGCTTTTATTCCTCAAGGTCACAAGCTGCGAGTTTCCTCACTAAGCCAGGAGCAAGAGTCAGGCCCTCGATGTCAGTTCCTTGCCCGGACAGCTAGTCTGCTTCGGTGCTGGAGGAGCTAGTGTGATAACTTGCGAGGTGGAGGGTTAAAAGTATGTGTTGCCACAGGGAGTCACAGTGCAAGTGCTGTGTGTGTTTGAGCAGAAGTGTTTTCCCTCAGTATTTTTTCCCCCCACCCCTACCCAAAATGGAGGAAAATCATCCTTATCTCCAGGTAGCAGCAAGTACTGGGGAAGCAGCATGCGGGACACAGCAGCAGAGGAGAGAGGAAGGCAGAGAGGAAATCCGGACTTTCCTGGTGAGTGCTCAGTTGAATTGGATCTGCGAAAGCAAAAGGAGAATGTAGGAGTAGCTGCACGAGGGCAGACCAAAATCCACCCAGCCCAGCCTCCCGTACACAGCAATTACCAGCACTCGGCTTCGACGGCAGGAAAACAGAAGGATGCACCTTACCTCTAGTCTAGCCTCGGCCAGCAATTAGCAGCAGAGGGTAAAAGCATCCCTGTAAGAACCGCAGGGTCCTCGCTCTGGTTCACTGCCTGTCTATAACAAACATCTAGCCTGGGAGGCCAGGAGTAGGGCCATGTGTCTGGCTGTTCCTTTATGGACTGAACTGATGGTGACCGTGCGCAGTTGCTGCTGCCCTTAACTTCAGCGGCAGCAGTTTATTAGCTCTGCTCGTGTCTGGTAGCGCTTGTGTGCAGGACAGGAGGAAAGTAGCCAAACGTGCTGGCAGGCCAAAGGAAAAACCTGAGAGCATCTCCTGCCTTAGACACTGCACTGTAAATAAGGAATACTATTCCCTCAAGTGAACCAGATGTCCTCAGAGGTGTCCTAGGAAATTTGGAAGGGGTGTAGGCAAGGTGACTTACATCAAGTGGCCAGAACAGCACAGGTTGGTCACTGGCTTCCTGGCAAAGGTTGATCCAGCGTAATGCCTTGTGTCTGGTAGATCTCTTTCAGAACCAGCAGAACAGTGTCTTCCGACTCCCTGGAGGAGGAGGACGACATGGGAATTAGAGGGGGACATTTCCATCCATTCTGTCGGGATATCTGTGATGGTTGTGGGGTAGCTGCAGCATTCAACAAATGCTGGCAGTACTAGGCAAGGAGAATACCACCAGTCTCCTTCCTCTGTGTCTGCGTGCTAGGCAGGAGCCTATCTTGTTTACTGAGTTCAGGCTTTTCTTATTATGTTGGCTTTAAAAATGATAGCATTCTGCTTACATCAGACATGAATTTGAAGCTTTGATGGTTATGCAGAATCTTACCAATAGCAGAGGTGCCCTTGTAGTGCAAATAAATACTCGTTAAAGCTCTCTATTGGCTTCTCCTGCAGCACATAGTCTATGCGATTCCCTCCATTCAGTCTCCCCACGTTAATGTGGGAGGCCTCTTCCTTCACTGCTGTGGGGGTCTCATCTGGCTTTGTATCTGAAGGAATGAAGAAGAGCAATGCAGTTCAGCTACAGGGCACCAGCACCCATGAAAATACATCATCATCGCCATGCCCTCCCTTTGCCCCACCGTGGGCTCTTGCAGAGGAGAGGCAGCTTAAGTGCTTGGTCCTTCCCCCCAGGGCTCACTCTTGGAAAACAGGATTGCAAGAGACAGCTAGAGAAGGACGACAGGCTTGGCGGTCTTACAAACTGGTGTGGTGTGCTGAGACCCCGAGGAGGTTGTTACTGGTCAGGCAGTGACAGGGGAAGGCCACAGCATTTGGAGAGCCCAGTGCATTCACAGCTCAAAGGCAATCCCTTTGCTGAGCACAGAAGAGAGCAGCAGCGCCTGGGTTTGATGCCAGGATGGGCACCTAACCAGCGTGGCCGCAGGGAGCCCAAGCACGCTGCTCCATGGGCAGGTCACAATGCTGCATCCCCAGCTCCCCACCACCCCACTCGTACCACTGACCTGGCTGCTTCTCCACGCCAGCCTCTGCCTCTGCTTCGGCATCGGTACTCGCTGCCTCCACGGCCGGCAGCGGGGCTCGAGTGAAGGACTGCCAGGCTACCCGCAGGGACCCCAGCAAGTTGTTCTTCAGGTCCACGCTCATGCGAGTCAGCCCTTCCTTCAGCTCTGAAAGGCAGGAGGGGTCACTGTCAGGCTGGGGGCTGCAGCAGCTGCCCGGGGCAGGGGGAGAGGGGCTGCCCTTCATACCTAGGTGCATTCTCTTCCTGCCTTTGTGGTGAGGCAGCAGCATGGGCTCAAACTCCAGATCTGGGACAATCATGGGTTCAATCCTGTACGCCACCGGGTCAAACTGTACGAGGAGGGGGAGAGTGAGCCAGGGCTCGTGCTCCACGCGTCTCACGCAGGAAGGCTCTGGTTCTTATACCTACGGGGTGGAAGATGTTGAAGAAGCCTTTGCAGGTGGGCAGGCTGTAGTTTGGGTCGATCCGCTTCACTCCTCGCACCGTGAGAAACATCCCAATGGGAGACCCAAAAGCAAAGAAGATGGTGGGCTTGTAGTTTAGCTGAGGATAGTTTGCTGAGACCTAGGAGAGACAGAGATTCAGTTTTGTTTTAGGAGACAAACTCCATGCTGGTGTTACAAGCACCTTGTCACAGTTAGAGCACGGTACCAAGCTTGGTAGTTACCTGTCCTAAGCCAACGTCCCGGTACTGGCAATTCCTGCCATCGTCTGTGCTGTCCGGGTTGTGCTGCGACAGGGACCAAGACTCGGCTTCGTGCTCCCCACTGTGCCCAGGAGCTGCTGCGCTCTGGTCCTGCAGCAACACAAACGGGAAACCCTGCTGGCACGGCTCTTCCAGTGAGCCCACGCCACGGCCCATCCTACCCACCCGCGAGCAAGTACACGAGGCAGCGAACTGCCCAGTGCCCCGTATCCCCCAGAACCAGGGCGCTCTTGGCAGTGTCGTCCTACTCCAGCCAACCACCTCTCTAGCTGGCATCACGAACTTCAGTCTCTACCACCGTTAACAAGTCCTCCTGCTCAGGGATCGCCCTCACAGGCCACAGGATAAAATGATCCTGCAGGAGGGCAACACCCACGTCACGTGCGGGAGCAGCAAGCAGCTCTGTTGCCACAGCCAGTGCGAGCCCGCGAGAGCCGCCTGAGCAAGGATGGCCAGGAACGAGGAGGTCGGGGTGCTCAGCGACCCGGGCCTTGTGTCCTGGGTACCAGGCTGATCGCTAAGTGGTGAAGGCTGCTCCTTGTCGGAGAGCAATGGGATGTGGCCTGGATGAACACAAGCCATGCAGAAGACAAACCTGCATCTCCGTCTTGGAGCTGATGTAATGAAGTATCTTCATTCTTGGTCCTAAGGGAATTCCCATTTCTTTAAGGTTTTTCTCTGTGCACAAGAACTGGAAGATAAGCAGGGCAGGTATTAGTATAGGAGCAGCGAGGTGTGTGCAGTGAGGTGTTTCTGTTCTCTGTAATTCTGCTCCTGCTGCACTCCTCAGAGACATCTCATGCGTGAGTGACTCAGTACCAGGGAGATGTGCAGTGGGTGGGAGGACTGGGAAGACAAGCAAAGAGAAACACAAGAGATGGCAGAACAGGAGAGCTCCTTACCAGTGCTTGCCTGTCCATTTTCTCCTTCTCAAACACATCACAATATTCAGACAGCTCCAGTTCCTTCAGGATTTCTTTTACTCCCTCGATACCCCTGTTGCTTGAGGTTGTCCTGGACCCCTGTGAACAGAGCCATCGGGGATCACGCTTTTTGCTCACTGATTTTCTCCTGCGCGTTCTGGAGGCTCCCCCCTTCCCCAGGCAGCCGCAGCAGCAGGAGGCCAGCGTGACGCCACACCGGCACAGCCACCCCTGCAAGCGCTTCCCACGCACCGCTGGAGAGCACCTACCTCTCCACTGTGCTCGTCCTCCTCGGGAGCGGCTTTCTGGTTCGTCAGGAGATCGAACAAAATGAGGGACCCTAGAAACCAGGCGCAGGCAGACACAACATCAGCATCTCATCTGGGAAGAGCCCGGAGCCGTCTCCTTGCTGGGATGGAAGCCCAGAACCCTCCCTGCTCCCACGGTACGGTGATGCTCACAGGACGCGCGGGTGAAACCCCTTACCCAGGCTGTGCCCCGCAATGGAGACCCCCCCTTTGAAGAGCGGGTTTCGCTGCAAGAAGAGCTGGTACAGGCGGTTCATTTCAGACGCCACCGTGTCCACGATGGTCTGGCAATAGGTGGAGCTGTTGTAGAAGAAAACGTCCAGGATGGTGTCGTTGATGAAGTGACGCAGGCGATTGATGCTGGGCAAAGTGATTCGCTCCAGGTCACTATGGGGGAACGGAGGAGAGAGGGCATTGCAGTTAGGGGTGCCACTGAACCCCACCGTGTTTCTAAAGCAAAATGTAAGTTCAGAGGGGGATTGCCACCATCTCAAAGGACATGTTGTAACTCAGACCCTTGGCTTATGCCGAGACTGAAGGCAGAGCCCAGCCTGTGCTCTTACGCTCCAGGCAGGAGTAAGGAGCCTGGCGTTTCTTCCTCAGGAGCCTAACCTGCTCTCTCCCCTTCCTAGGGCACTGCGGAGCAGTGCTTGAGTGCAGAAACAGGGTGCTCGGTTTCCAGAAGCCTTTAACAAGTTGTGGATATCCACGATCCCTCCTGATACTAGCCAGGGAAAGGCAGAAACCTCTCCTCTCTGGCTGGATGCTGATCAGAGCAGGCACCTGCTGTGCTCTGGAAAACAGAGCTGCAAAAAAGTGGTGGGGAGGGGGTCTGGCATGGAGGTGCTCTATGGAACCCCGCTGTCCTGCTTACCCCTGCATGCTTGTGACCCTAAACGCTCACAGCTTTCCCTTTGCCTGCAGTGGCCACCAGAAAAAGAGTTTACACGGGAGGCGGCTGTCTGTGCGCTGTGCCATTCCCATGGACACCGGCACTGGAGGAGATGGCAGTCTGGGACACTTACACATCCACCCCAGTGGAGTGGAGGGAGCTGTGCCAGTTCACAGGTAGGAACTCCACCCGGCCGATCTGCTGCTGCTCCTGGGCCTTCTTGAAGTGCGCTTGCAGCATGCTCAGGGAAACATTCCTGAAGTCATTCACTGGAAAAAAGCATGAACTCTTAACTGAGATCCACCGGGCTACAGGGCAAGCATGCTGCATCAACAACACTTAATAAGATAAAAGAAAAGATCATTACCGGGGGAAATCCCACCAGGGTCTTTAATCTGCTGCTGCTACCCTAAGACCTTGAATCTTTAACTACAAGATCAGGGGAAGGCTCCACGTCCTTACATGTGTGTTTACTGAATTTCACTGTCCCATCTGTAACAAGCCTCCTTTCCACATGCGCAGGGCTTTAGCACAGTAGTTGGGATAAGAAAGGTACTTTCAGGAATTTAAAAAACAATTGAATCTGTTGTGAAGATGCATGTGTTAGAAAGGGAATTGAGGAGGTGAACTTGAAATTACTCAGTTTTGAGGGAGAAAGGCTGATCTCCGTTTCACATGGTCAGCAGCCTTGAAAATAGTTTCATCAGGTGAACATATAGAAGAATGGACTGCATTAAAGCAGAGGTATATCTTACAGGAACTAAAGATAGTCTGTTGTGAAAAATCTCGGTTCCCTTGATTTTTACAAGTTAAATCATGTCAGGCTTCCAGGCAGTTTCAGTGATCACCTATCCTACAGGACTGAAGCACTCTGAGCAAATAATAATGAACAGGTCAGACCAGAGTTACTTGGGTTAGTACCCTGTCTCCAGTATTGATCAAAGGTGGATGATTAGAGGAGTGTCTTAAGACCAGCAATACTTCTTGCACGCTCTCCTAACATCCAGGCATTTGCAGTTAGGGGATTTCCTGAGCCAGAAGCAGCATCCCTGATTTTGATCCAAAATCACTCCACAGGCTGCTGGATGGGGTGTCGCCTGTTAGACTTCACCCCATGAGATTAACCTGTAGCAATAGACTGAGCAGGGTACTAATTAGTTTAGCAGGTTTAGACAGTTACTTGGAAAATCTGTATCCAATTTGGGAAACTCACTATTTTGAGCAGCAGCAGAACACAGTGATGAAAAGTGGTTACCCAAACCTTTCCAGATGGTAGGATTTAATGGGTTAGTGAGCGTTGCATTCACGCTCCCCATTGCAGTCAGCAAATTCGACTGTGCAGCTTGCCAACGTGAGCGTCGGGATGGTTTGAATGCACTCTGACAGCATTTCACATTGTCCACGCAGATGAGGGTTTACTGGCTCTGCTAAAAGCAGCGTATGGAAAGAGCACCCAGCCAGGCTCCACACCTACCGCACTGGACGATGCTCCTGAACCGAATGTCACATGCTGGACCGATACCGTGCACCACGAAAACCAAGTGATCAATTTGCAGCGGCTCTCCTAAGGAGGAAAGAAGAGTTCAGAGCACATGCCCTGCGGGAGACATTGCTTAATGGGGAACTGACCTGCTGAAACCACGTGCTCTGCAGGAGAGTGGAGCCTCCCATCCTCACCTCAGCCCAGGTAAAAAAACCCTGGAGTTAGCACCTGAATTTTATGCCTAAAGGGTAGTGGGATTTCTCACATTTCTGAATGGTTTGTCCTGCTAAATTCAGCTGCCCACCCTGGAATGGATCCGGATCGACAGGACAGTAGAGGAAGGCGAGGTGGCTTGTCCCTGCTCCCATCACCATCCTCACTTCAGCAGGAGTGGATGGTCCTCAGAGTTCACACCCACCCGGCCGTGGGACATGTAAGAACAGGAGCAGGCAGGACCAGGAGGACTCAGTGCAGCTGCCCTGTGCCCAGCCTGCTCTGCTGAGCCGCCCGGCCCCCACATCACTGCATCCCTCAGGTAGGCACCAGGTGGAGTTATGTCTTGTTCTCTGCTTCCCACACACCTGAGTTTGCATACCTGCTTTCCTGACGGCATGCACGCATGGAAAATAAAGGGGTTAGATGGGAGTAACTTGCCTGTCCCTCACCACAGGGACAAGTCCTGAGGCCTGACCGGGAGCTCAGGGACAGCTGGGAGAGGGCAGAGCTGACACCCAGCTTCAGAGATGGGAAGAGCACGTGCCCCAGAAAGTCGCCAGCATGTGGGTAAGTGATAAACCCCTGCGTCCCTACCATGGAAAGAAACTCTCCTTCTTTATGAATGTACACACGAAGACCTCAGGGGTAATTTCAGGCACAGCAGTGCTTTCAGCAGCTCTGGCCTCAGTGCAGGAGCTGGAAGCGCACCGCCTTCTCCCCATGTGTCTGCCGCCTCTGCACATTCATTTACACTGTGGTCTCTCTGGTGCTAGGGAGGTTTCTGAAAACCATTCAGTTCTTTTCAGCACGAAATTTTTAGATGGGCACTCCATTTAAAGGATCATGGAAGCTTCTGTCAGTCTTTTTGAGTAACAGGTTGGAAAACAGACCATAGCTTTGGATGGGTGGAGGGGAGGGAGAAGCAAGCTCACCATTGGGGATTTCAGCAGCAATGTTTTCCACTCCTCTCTTCACAGTCCGAGGTCGACCTTGTTCTGTAGGAGTTGAGCCCCAGTCATCAGAGGTGGCAACTGGATGGTAGTGCACCATCAGCTTGTAAACAAGAAAAGCCTGTCATTAAGCTGCGCTGCATACTGTGGTTAAGCAGAGAAGAAATTTTGCTACGACAGCTGGCAGGTGATAAGGGGTGGTACCAGACTGTGCTGTTCAACAGCACTGATAGGAGCCATTTGCACAAAGAGAGGGAAAGATGCGTTGAAAAGAAATGTTAATGTGTGAAGCAGACTCTGCTGGCATTGCCCTCTCCCCTGGTGCAGGTAGGTGAGGGGAATGCTGTTTGGAAAAAATACATTTCTCAGCAGACATGGTTAAAAGAAACAGCATAAAGCCAGAGCATAAAGACAGGCCCTCAGGAACTGAAGGGATGTCCTTGCTGGTCAACACAAAGATCACCAGACTCTCCTCACCTTTGGGTTGTGCAAGATAATGATTTCTCTGCTGGGAGACTCCAGTTTCTTCTTCCACTCATCCAGGGTCACAGCAATCATGTAAGCTTCCTAGGAAAAAGAACACCCTCTGTGAGACAGCAGAAGGTATTCCCATGAATATTCAACCACTCGGGACGTTCCCCACCCATTTTATGGTACCTCTTATCAAAACACTTTGCAAAAGAGGCAGAGAAATCAGGCAGGTCAAGCTGGAGGAGAAGCAGGGTCATCTGAGTATCACCTGCTAGAGAGTTTCGAAGAAGCCCTCACTTTAACAGCAGCAGCAGACTTCCCCATCAATTTAGAATTGTATTTGTTGGTACATCAGAATACAGATTATTGTAAAGATATATTTTCTTAAACATATATCTATATATCTCTACATACGCATCTTTCCAAAGAAAAGTCTCCAGCCATTACAGCACAGACCACTGAAGTCTCTAACACTACACGTTGTTCAGTGGGTCCCCGTAACGATGATTTCTCTTTCTTGCATTCACCCCTCCCTTGGCTCTGGTGAAACTATGAGCGTAGTGAGGACCATTCTCATAAAGAGAGTCAAACTGAAGTTAGAGCAGACAGGGTCACGAAAAAACAGAGCAAAGCTGCTAAGAGCGAGGCTGCAAGCGAGACCAGAGCCGCAGAGCATGCCAAGAGCACCTGGGCACTTAAACATGTAGCAGAAGGATGCTGACGCAGCTGGACGAGGGCAGGAGTAAGGGGAGGCTGCCCAGCCACAGCCAGCAGGGAGGGAGACTGTGGCAGTGTTCACAGTTATGTTAATCAGCTGTGAAAACACCATGCCAAAGCCTCTTTTGAGTTCATGTCCTCAGGCGTGACTGTGGCACCAGTTGCCCCATATGGAGTTTGGGACATCAAGGCCAGTATTTGACAATGACAAGCCGAGATGCTTCTCGGGAAGATGGATGCTACCCGGAAAGGCATGTTTACCTCCAGTTCTTCGCTGAAGGTCTCTGAGTAGGGAATATACTTATTGTCCTTGTCTCCCTTGTAAAACCACGTGCAGCGGCGCACTTCAGATACCTCCTCCTCCCAGTACACTGCAGCGCGCTGCCTCTTCTTCAGATGCACGTCGTACCTGCCCCCCGACGTTGGGACAACCAGATCTTCTTCGTCTCTCCCTGCAGGAACCAAGGCCTGAAATTAATCGCGAGAGGACCAGAAAGGCATGCTACTGGAAAGCTGTGTACCATGCCAGAAGAGAGGGATGAGACTTGGAGCACCTTCTGCAGGCAGCACACACAAGCATGTATGAGCAATGGCAGTAGACACCAATGTTGTCCATACCCGAGCACGGAGAACCGCGTCGGCGGGCATCCTAGGAGAGATGCCCCAAGTCAGACTTCCCCCGGAGGCAGAAGGTAAGATGAAGGCATTAAGCTACAACTGTCTTCCTCTGTAGTTCAGGCACAGGCTCATGTGGACTCTTCCTGCCTCATTTAGATGGTAAACCATGAATTTGTGGCCCTGGGAAGTGCATTGTGTAATGGTGGAGGTGCAGGTCTCCAGGTCTCTAAGCCTTTCCCCTCTAAAATGCAGAACTCTGCACGGATCCCAGTATGGACTTCAAATCCTGTTAATTCTGCTGCCTTTTGGGTCTGCCTGCTGGCCAGGCTGCCGGCAGAGCGCCCTGTGCCAGGCCGTGCTCGGCTCGGCTGCGGCACAGAGGACCGGTGGCACAGCCTCTAATCCGAAGCTTCCCTGGAGACGGAGGACGGGAGCAACCCTTGGGCAGTCGGTGCTCTGCCCACAGCCGTCAGCAGCAGCGGTGCTTTAAGCACAGTCCTGGCAGTGGGTTGCACAGACAGGGGCTATTTGGCAGCACGAGGGGCTCGTCGCAAGCAGTGCCGCTCAGAGCAGACCCCGCTGGCGGGGCAGCACCCCCCGGGAGCAGGCAGGCAGGCCACCATGTATCTGCACAAGGGACATCTCCCCAGCAGAATTTGCCATCGTGCTAGCACCCTCCCATCCACGCCAGGAGGGTGCTGGGCAGTATGATTATATATAATTTAGAGCATATATCAAATGAATGAGGTCAGACCATTCGATGCATCCAAACAGCTTAGTTATTCACACGTTTACAGCTCTAGGAGTAAGCACACTGCCCAAAAAGTCCCGGTTTAAGATTCCCGAGGGAAAATTTTGCATCCCAGGTGGAAGCCATGGATGTGTCCAGGGAATTTCCCTCTGATACCCGGACAGCGCCTCCCCTGAGCACACACCTGAGGCTCTCCCACAGACCTTACCAGGCCAGGTCTTTATGGTGATTTTAAGAGCAGGGACTAGGTATTTATAATCAAAGGGCAATTTAAAAATAGAAGTGATGGGAGCTGAAGGCCAGCGGTGCTGTGAAATCCCCCCAGCCCTGGCGGCGGATGGCGTTTTACCTGCGGTTCCTGACGGGGCAGCCCCTGCCCACGGGTGTTTTCACCCTACCTGAGCCGTGAGCCTCCTCCAGCCTCTCCGAGTCCTGCGTGCTGAAGGGGATCCAGCGCTCCCTGGAATCCATGACCTTGCAGTAAAACCAGTGGGGAACAACCGCGTCGTATCTGCTGGCGGCGTCCGGCTCCGCAGCCTCGGCGGCGGGCGGGGGGGGCTGCGCCTGTTGCTGCTGCGGGGCGGACATGATGCTGCTGCGGGG